>OZ059828.1:39102873-39583201 GCA_964057195.1 Orthosia cruda | reverse complement strand
TAGGTCATCGGATAACATGAAACTTAAAATGCCAATGCATTCCACTATCTTCCTAGACAAATCTTTTACTGTCCAGGCCGCTCGTCTATGGAATGCATTGCCTGTGACAATAAAACGCGCGCAATCACTACCGATCTTTGAAAGACTGGTAAAGGAGCACTACCTGTCACTGTGATCTTATTCTTGTTGGAGCTGTATTGTTTTCTTGCCTGTGTAAATGTATGTATGTATTTATGTATCTATTTTAGTATTTTATATTTATGTATCTATTTTTGTATTTATATTTAGTGCTTCCTATGTTTGTAACTTATTTAATTTTAAAATTGCACCAAGTGCAACCCCATGTCGTGTCCAGGCTATCTCTCTCCATTCTGGGTTGCCTGGAAGAGATCGCAGAACGCGATAAGGCCGCCTGTTGTATGTTTGTTGTTATTTTAGGTTTCCGTGTGTTATGTTTTTATCTTGGTGTACAATCAAGTATATAATAAATAAATAAATAATAGAATATTATAAATGCGAAAGTAGGTCTGTCTGTTACCTTTTCTTTGGTTTTGGTTGTTGGAATATGTACTACATAATTACCTCAATGGAGTTAGTTTGAGACCCTGGGAAGGACATAGGATAGTTTTTAGCCCGGAAACCATCCTTATGGGGGTGGCAAGGGAGGTGAAATTTGTATGGTGAACCAATAATTTCTCAAGTAAGGTGGCCCACACACCTACAATATTATTGCGCGACATTAAAAATAGACTATTATAAGTACGATTGCTACGCATACGAAGTAGTGGGCAACAACTAATATTTAATATTCCTAGTGCTTTGACAGATCCAATGACGAGTGTACTTCTCATACTAATGTTAATAAAATACCTAAGTATTAACCACATCTCCTTCATGCCAATTGCTGAAATAGTGTTTCCTGTCTAGTCTTACGCTATATTTTTTGATATATTAATAGAATAAGAAGGGATAAACATTAAAATATGGAATGATTGTTCTGAGAGAGGGTGTACCAAGGTGAACTGTACACATCTGCGTACCCTATAAGAGTGTACTGAAATGGTATTAACAATAAACAGACATGCGAATGCAGCAATCCCGAGAGATTTGCCTTCATCATTTATTGAAGAGTTCTATTGTATATCTCCGAAGTTCTACATCAGATCTAGAGTGTACTGAAATGGTATTAACAATAAACAGACATGCGAATGCAGCAATCCCGAGAGATTTGCCTTCATCATTTATTGAAGAGTTCTATTGTATATCTCCGAAGTTCTACATCAGATCTTCACCAAATTAAAATGGGACTAATTTGGGAACATACTCTTTCAAACGAAAAAAGAATTTTCAAAATCGATATACAACTGTCCGGAGATATCGGTAAACATAAACAAAAATAAATTAAACATAATGTCGAGCATAGAATCTACTCCTAATTGGAAAAATCGGTTAAAAAATACCTATCCATAGCTGGGACTCAAACTCACAACCTTAAGTATAGTAGCCCACCACGTTTATCATTAAGCTATTCAGACGGGCAATAGCGGCAGCGAAATTACGAACCACATTGCACGCACGTCAACGTCATTATTAGTAGTATTAGTTGCATTAGTAGTATGATTGGAGACCTAAAATCTCATCAAACATATTTTTTTAATCTTTTAAATGGTCTTGAATTATTATTTTTACTCTAGCCACACTTGAAATAGCCCTTGAAGGTATACCTCTAACGATAACGATATATCATTGATTCGACATAGATTTGACCCCCCTGGTTCGCTGCGTCCCCGATACCTCTAACGATAACGATATATCATTGATTCGACATAGATTTGACACCCCTGGTTCGCTGCGTCCCCGCACGGGTGTGCGGCGGGCGGGTTTTAGGAACTCTAACTACCTACCATTTTTTTTTTCTCTGGTCATTCTTCCGCGTAAAATCTTAACACCGCCATTCAGAAAATGACATGACATGCACAACGCCATCTATCGAATATGGAGTTCTACAGTCCGAGTATCCGAATTGCGTATGTTGCAATATTTTACTTCTTAAACACTTCAATTTCATATAACTTTTGATACAGTGAACCGATTGCGATAAAATAAAATCTAAGTAATACTTCACTATTTTTATGTATAAATGTTATCTTAATTGGTTTCGTACATTTTACGTGATGCGTGCACAAATAAACAGACAGACTGATAATCAGATAAACAGACAAAAAATCCAAAAAAGCTGTCAGGTGTTAAATGAGAACCAACAGAACCTTCTGTTGGTTCTCATTAAATACCCTCGCTATTTTTTTAGGAAATATTTTGACGTACAAAACGACTTTTCTACAGATTTATTATATGTATTGAAACAATTCTAATTATTTGTAACAGAAAAGGAGATACTTTTTGTTTTAAGATTAACCAGAGCCCACAAAAAAACTCAGCAAAAAGGTCTAAGAAGAAAGGATTAAAATGAAATCAAATGCCGAAAACACTTAACTTAAGTTGCTCAAATAGGACCTTTGTGCCCACAAATTTTCATTTCGTCGTAAAAACCAGATTAATATAAAGGGTAGCACAAGGATTAGCGTTAATTCTATTCACTATATCTTCGGTGCATAACCAAAATAGTATGGGTTCAAATACTGCTATCTACCAACGTTAAGCTTTGTAAGGGATTGATTCTAATGAGTTCAGAAGTCAGAGGCTAAGACTGTACGCACTTTACAAAGTAGCAAATAAGTTAAAAGAAACACGAAAGAATAAAGCCCAAGTAAGAAGTAAGTGGAATAGTCCCCGGCATGTAAGTTGGCAAGGTTTTGGCGTAGCGGGCGTAAGTTTGCGCATAGTGCGCGTTTTTACGTGGTCTGTACCAACCACCATATAGAGCGATCGGAAGGTGGACGCGACGGTACTTTGTAAAATATCGAATTAAACTTAAACATATCTGAAAAAATCCTGGTGCACATTATAGTCGGTGAACATTCGGCCATTTAAACGCGGACTATTCGTCTAGAATCTAAACTAATAGTCCGCGTCTAGACTCTAGCCGTCTTATTAGTAAATGTGGACTAAGGTAATATTAACTTTATTCCAAGCATTAGGTTGGCACTAACAAATTTCCGTATTAATAAACACGGAATAAGGAAAGATTATACTAATCTGACTCTAGTCTCGGACTAATCATAATCTTGTATAAGCTGAATTGTTTTCTTGTCTGTATATTAGTTGTATTTATGTATCTATTATTATTTTATTATTAATTAATTGTTGAAAAATTTGCACCAAGAGCAACCCCATATTGTATCCAGACTGTCTCTTTCCATTCTAGGTTGCCTGGAAGAGATCGCGGTTCGCGATAAGGCCGCCTGTTGTATGTTTGTTTTTGTTATAAGATGTCTTTTTGAATTATTTTTATCTTGGTGAACAATAAAGTATATAATAAATAAATAAAAGTTACGCCATGGTGCTAGATAGTTTAAGGTCGGATTAAGGTTGGTCTAAGAGTGTATCCATGGCAACTACAATTATTATGTTTGATATTACCTCAATGTGTATGATTGATATTTTGTTCGTTGTGATTTGATGATGAAATTTTTTAGTTTAAATGAAATATATTGTATTTATATTCACAATCATTCCATATTTTAATGTTTATCCCTTCTTATTCTATTAATATATCAAAAAATATAGCGTAAGACTAGACAGGAAACACTATTTCAGCAATTGGCATGAAGGAGATGTGGTTAATACTTAGGTATTTTATTAACATTAGTATGAGAAGTACACTCGTCATTAGATCTGTCAAAGCACTACGAATATTAAATATTAGTTGTTGCCCACTACTTCGTATGCGTAGCAATCGTACTTATAATAGTCTATTTTTAATGTCGCGCAATAATATTGTAGGTGTGTGGGCCACCTTACTTGAGAAATTATTGGTTCACCATACAAATTTCACCTCCCTTGCCACCCCCATAAGGATGGTTTCCGGGCTAAAAACTATCCTATGTCCTTCCCAGGGTCTCAAACTAACTCCATTGAGGTAATTATGTAGTACATATTCCAACAACCAAAACCAAAGAAAAGGTAACAGACAGACCTACTTTCGCATTTATAATATTCTATTATTTATTTATTTATTATATACTTGATTGTACACCAAGATAAAAACATAACACACGGAAACCTAAAATAACAACAAACATACAACAGGCGGCCTTATCGCGTTCTGCGATCTCTTCCAGGCAACCCAGAATGGAGAGAGATAGCCTGGACACGACATGGGGTTGCACTTGGTGCAATTTTAAAATTAAATAAGTTACAAACATAGGAAGCACTAAATATAAAATACAAAAATAGATACATAAATATAAAATACTAAAATAGATACATAAATACATACATACATTTACACAGGCAAGAAAACAATACAGCTCCAACAAGAATAAGATCACAGTGACAGGTAGTGCTCCTTTACCAGTCTTTCAAAGATCGGTAGTGATTGCGCGCGTTTTATTGTCACAGGCAATGCATTCCATAGACGAGCGGCCTGGACAGTAAAAGATTTGTCTAGGAAGATAGTGGAATGCATTGGCATTTTAAGTTTCATGTTATCCGATGACCTAAGAACTTTCGTGTGCGAGTCACATAAAAACTGAAATCGGTTTTTGAGGTAAAGAGGGGTAGACAGGAAAAATAGTATATTATACAGGAGGGATAGAATATGAGCATTCCGGCGAAGGCGAATTGGCAACCACTTGAGTTTATCGCGGAATTCAGAAACATGGTCATATTTGCGCAAACCGAATATGAACCTTATACAGACATTTTGAAGTCGCTCAAGTTTATCAAGTTGTACTTCAGTGAGGTCAAGATAGCTGGCATCAGCATAATCAAGGATGGGTAGAAGAAGAAATTGTGCAAGCGCAATCCTGGTAGCAGTCGGCAGAAAATTACGCAGACTTCTCAGAGATCCAGCAGATGCGAATAGCTTGCGGCTAACTTCCTGTAGCTGGGCAGTCCAAGAGAAGTTCTTGTCAATAAATATCCCCAAGTTCTTCACCTTCTCGCTAAAGGGTACAACAGAGTTATCAAAATAAACTTGAGGAAGAGTCGTCCAGTCTATCCTTGAGACCAACCTTGAACTGCCCACCACCAGAATTTGCGTTTTTATAGGGTTGACCGTAAGTCCATACCTCTTGCTCCAGTCGCATATACGGGCCAAATCACTATTTATAGTCAAGATAATCTCAGATAGATTACCAAGAGGAGATCGCGAGTAAATTTGAAGATCATCTGCATAAAGGTGGTAGGAAGAAATTAATTCGTTGGATATTGAGTTAATAAAAACTGCGAAAAGTAAGGGGGATAGAATGCCGCCCTGAGGTACCCCGGCAGATGTACTACACCAGGAAGACAAGGTCTCTCCGATGCAAACACGTTGTCGGCGACCAAACAGGTAAGTACGAAACCATTCAACAACCGATGGAGATATGTTAAGAGAGCAAAGGACGCCAAGTAAAACATCGAAATCCACGGTATTAAAGGCATTACTGAAATCCAGTAGAGCCAAAACCGTTAGATTTCCCATCTCCATGGCAGACCTTATATCTTCCGTAATATTCAGAAGCGCTGTAGTTGTGCTATGACCAGGGCGGAAGCTGGACTGGAAGGGGTTAAGGAGATTATTTTTGGAGAGAAAGGTGCTTATTTGGTTGTGGATTAACCGTTCAAGGACTTTGGATAGGAATGGCAAGACGGATATTGGACGATACTCAGAGAAGGATGTGGGATTGGACTTTTTAGGTAAAGGAATTACATGAGCATCTTTCCATGAGCTTGGAAAGACACTGCTAGACGCAGAGAAATTGAGGATATGGCAAATGACGGGAATGATAATGTCCACCACCGAGAGTAGCATTTTACGGCTGATACAGTCGCTTCCTACTGCATTTGACGAAATCGATAGGATGCTCTTCTTAACATCACATTCAAAAAATTGACCAAAAACATATGGAGAATAACTGGGAGTGGGAAGTGATGAAAGATGATTCAATGTATTTAATTTAGTTGTCCTATCAAAATTGGACGAAGCAGTAAAATGATTATTCATTGCGTTTAGATTTACTAGATTTACCGACTCCCAATGATCTAAGAAATTTCCAAACTTTGGAAGAGTCCCCATTTTGGACAGAATCATGAATATGTTGGCGATTGGCATTCCTACACATCTTATTGCAGTGTTTACGGATTGAGACATATCTTTCCCTATTAGCGTCAGTAGGTCGACGCTTGAACTTGGCTTTAGCTGTAGCTTTTTTGTTCATGATAGTTTTAATTTCCTCTGTCAGCCACGGCGCTGGCAAATGCCTTACTTTAACTGCCCGAACAGGAGCGTGATAGTCGTAAAGCTCAACAAGTTTGGTCGTGAACATAAGAACTTTCTCATCGACTGAAGTAGAGGAAAATAGAGAAGACCAATCAATGTTGCTGGCATCCTCGCAAAGACTGTCAACGTCCATACCACCAAAATTGCGCTGCATGAGAGTTTTGGCTTTAGCCTTAGGTGGACGAATTTTTTATGAAAGAAAAATCAGATCATGATAAGAAAAGGCATCGGCTGAGCATTGGCCATGCTTAGCGATACGGTCAGGCGAGGAGACTAAAATCAAGTCAAGAAGTGAAGGAGTAGAGTTAGGAAAATGGTGAGTAGCACTAAGTGGAAGAATAAAAAGATTACTCGAAGACGAAACATTACTCAGGGAAGAAGAACGATGGTCTTTTTTCAAGAGACAAGTATTAAAGTCATCCATGATTATGCTATGACTGTAAGAAGGGATAAGCATTCCTAAGAGCTTTTCAAAAGATGAGAAGAAATTGATACGTAAAGAGGGGCAATAATAGATGCCAAGAAGTAATTTGGAATTATTTAGTTCGACCTCAAGAAAGAGATGCTCACTAGCATTCGATGGCGGTGGTTGTGCTGACACATTGAGAACAGAGAAAGGAATATATGCGCGGAGGTATATGGCAACACCACCACCACCACCACCAACCGTCCGGTCGTTTCTAATGAGCACGAAGCCAGGGAGAGAGTAACTAGTAGAAGAGAGACAGGGTTTAAGCCATGACTCGGCAATAAGAATGGCATGTATGTTTTTACATTCAAAACTTGCCAGCATATCGTGGAAATGAGCCGGAATACTCTGAGCGTTGATATGTATTACGTTAAAATTCTTAGGAACATCGGAAAACTGCGCTGTGAGACTGTCTGTAAGAGAAGGTACACTCACAAAACTGTCATCATCCCTTGTCAAAGAAAAAAAACTTCAACTGTATCTTCAGTCAATCAAAATAATAGCTTTTAGTAAATGCATATGAAAGTATATCTGGTACATATAACAAAAAATAACAATTATCAATATTTTTGTCTACCTGTTTGTTCCGGCTAATCTCCGAAATGTCTGGACCAATGATCTAGCCGCCTCCACTCTGTAGTGGAGAGCCGTAATCCACCAAGTAGGCCAAGTGCGTGTTTGGGGTCTTAGACATACCGGTTTCATCACCATGTTTTCCTTCACCGTTTTAATACCAGTGATGATGAAATAACTTACATAAAGTAAAGCGCCTGCCTGGGTTCGAACCCATGACCAACATGATACAACTTGTAATTCGCGGGTGTTACCACTGGGTAACCACAGTTTTACTCAAAATGCAGTGTGAGAGTAAAATGAAAAACATTAAACAAAAATTATAGTCTACAGATTCTCAAACATAACCTTATAATGGAATGTTATTTTTTTAATAAAAAATATTTTAGCGTTCACAAACATGTTTTCATTAGAAAATAGTGAGTCGGAATCAGTAGACTATAATTTTTGATTATCATCTTTATTAAAAACTTTACCTTAACTTTTATATGGTAAAGATTTTATACAATAAAGATGAGCTCTTTGAAGTCTGGCTGCCAAAAAACAAACTCTTAGGTGCCATATTTGAACTGTTTTCAGACATCAATAAAACCGTCTTTGAAAACTATGTTTACTTCTGATAACAGTTACAGTGTTAAAAATGTACTTACTTTCTGATCCTGTAAGTGTGTTTTTTTCTGATGAAACGATTATTGATACACAATAATTATTGATTGATTACCTAGGAGCTCGTGGCTAAATAATAACAGCCGCACGGGTCGATTTTCAAGGTTAAGCAACGCTTGTAGAAGTCGATCCGTGGATGGGTGACCATTTTCAACATACGAGTTTCCTCCGTGCCTCGTAAAGCACGTTAAGCCTCGGCTGTCATTTGAAGGTCTTTGACAGTCTATACGAGTAGTCAGAAGCTTGATATCTGACACCAGTATTGCCAAGGGGTACCGTGTTACCCAGTTACTGGATTGTGGAGGTCAGATAGGCAGTCGCTCCATGTAAAACATTGGTACTCAGCTAAATCCGGTTAGCTTGGAAGCCGACCCCAATATAGTTGGGAAAAGGCTAGGCAGATTGATTGAATTATTGATTGATTACTAAACGATTATTATTGAACTTGAAAAGTAAATCATTCGATAATGGAGTAAATAGGCATCAAAATCAAAGTAAAAGAGACTACCGAGAAATAATTAGCATTTATTTCAGTTCATCCAGCTGAGAAGATTACTCTTTACTTCAAAATAATATGAAACTGTTTATACTAATGTTGAAACTTAAGTTTTTCTTAATTCTGTTAATTGAACCAATTTACATATTGTATTACTTCTGTTGCATTCAAACAAATCGAAAGATATTCATTTAATACACAGTAAATTTATGATAAGATAAGATTTATTTCTTTCTGAGAATATGGTACATGAAAAATGTGAATGGACAGAATGAAAAGTTTGGGAGAGGTTATTCCGCCTTGCCTTACACCACACTTTAAGCCGTAAGCATCCGATAATTCGCCCGCCCATTTCACATTATTAACCTGATTTTCATACCAATACTTAAAAACAGAACCTAGCTCTTTAGGTAAGGTACTATTGCTAATCTTCTGCCAGAGCACATCGTAAGCCCTGGAGAGATCCAGAAAACAAGCGTAGACTGGTGTTTTTCTATCGACATAATACCTCACGGTGTGCTTAAGCGCTAAAATGGCACTTTCTGTAGAAAGACCCTTCCGGAAACCAAGTTGTCCGTCATGAAGATTTATGTGCTTGTCAAGATATTTGTCCATTAAACGATCTAGAACCTTCGCAATAATTGTAGCTAGTGATATTGGCCTATAATATTTTTTTCAGCAATATCTCCTGTTCTGTTTTTAACTATCGGCACAACAACAGTCTTCATCAGGTCATATGGCAAATACGAATGTGAAATACATAGAGAGAAGAACATAGCAAGAACCCGCGGCAAATGTGATCCCGCATACTGCAAGTGCTCAATGCTAAGACCGTCGTGACCTGGTGATTTACCACGACTCATACTCTGAAGTATGTCTCTCACCTCCCTTACAGTGAACCTAACACTACATGATGTACCATTCTGCACCGTCTCAGCACTGAACACCCGCGCAGTGCAGGTATCTAACGGTGATTCAACCTGAAAGTTATCTTTGAATAAGTTTTCTATGTCTCTCGCCTCCGTCTTCCCTGCAATGCTCACAGGGAGACCAGGTTTCAAATTAAGCTTGTTAGTACTTTTCCAGAACTGAGCGAAATTTTTGGCAGATCTGTAGCTGGCTATTATATCCATCTTTATCTGGTCTTGGTGTTTCATACACCATTTTAATTTTGCCTTAAATATTTTTCTACTTTCACACATTTCATCATAAAAAATTCCACTATTTGGCCTACCATACCAAAACCACACCTGTAATTTGTACCTGGCCTCCGTGTGCGTAGCGCTCACATGTTTATTCCACCCTGTGATGCTACGTGAATTACGTTTCTGTTTACTCTGATTACTCTTAACAATCTCGTAACTCAAACCAGCCGATTTCTTTAAAATTTTCACTATTTTATCATACATTTTACATATAGTGTCCCTATGAGTTATTTCACAGCAAAGCTTATCCGCAAATAAAGATACTTGCGGTGGAAAATCAATGTCTTTAAGTTCTTTATTACACAACTCATAGTACAAATCTATTTGTGGTTTTGTCCGCTCACCCCACTTAACTTTATCAATTACACAGTTCCTACCCTCAGAAATAGATTTCAAGCGAACCATTTCTAGTCACATTCCATTAACACTGGAAAATGGTCCGACCAAAGAACATCATAACATACCTTAATGTCCTTAACGGTATCCCAGGCAGATTGCGTCACAACACAGTGATCCAGCCATCGCCGGGATCCGTGTGCGTCACTAATAAAAGTGTACGCCCCCGAGTCTATACCTAACTTTTTAACGTCAGCGCAAACCCATTGTTCATCGTCACATAAACCTGCCGCGCATCAATTGCTGTGTTGTTTCAACTGCTGACTTTCCGAAGTAATCAAAATCATCGTGTATCGTACCCAGAAACGGGATGTCGTTGGGCAACAACCACGTTTCCTGTAGGGCTATAATATCCGCAGTTTTACATAAATGTCTTACGGTTCCAGCGGATCTCTTTATAGACTTACAATTAAAAGTTATTATACTGCACATTTGCGTATTATTCATGTTATAAACTTATAAAAATAGCTATGCTTATTCATTCAGGGAGTTTCTTTCTCCACACTTTCGTTACGCCTAAAGTTGACGAATCGTCTAAATGTTATACCATCCGGCCACAGGCCCGTATCCATAAAAGTAGATAACTTTGACCTTGGCACTAGTACTTTATAAGCATTGTAATCTCGTTGTGTCCTTGTCTTAATTTTCTCCAACGCTACTTCGACTCGCGTTTTTCTTAGTATGTATGCCGATATGTCTTCTGCCGAAGTATGTTTATAAACGTTGTTTACAAATAGTGGAATATTTGAATCCGCCGCTTTAAATTTTCCCTCGGTATCTATGGACGCCTGACCTCTGGAGCTTATGAACTTATTTCGTAGTCTGCTTCTCTGAACTAATGTCCACTTTTCATCCCTCACATTGACAAACTGCCCTTTTTCTTTCGCCACTTGTGCAAACGACTTTGTATTCATCTTAGGGCCACCATTATTTACATCCCTGTATGCTGGCAATTTCTCTGACGTTGGCGTGGTTATGTCAGTCAAATTATGCACAACAGGCGTTTTAGAAGTCACCAAATCACCAGATTTCTTCGGCGCCTGGTTACCTGACTGTCCAGAAGAAGGGTTGCGTAAAACAACTGTGTTTGGATTTCGGACATAACCAGGGGTCGAGCACGGATCTCCTTCAGCTGGAATTTGGATGAAGTCCTTTTTAGGTAGGTTCAACAGGCCAATCAGTCCACTATCGTGGTTTTCAACATTCATTCTCGAACTACCCCTTAATGTGCTCATATTTGGTAAATCAAAATTATTGACAATGGATGCTGTTTTGAGATTTTTCAATTCAGTTTATATATCCTCCAGTTGCTCCGATGTCACAAATGAACTTTTAATTTGGGCTACATCATTTTTAAGAATTAACAAGTCTTTTAAAAGTCTTGTAGCATCAAGGTGATCAAAATGAATTGGGGGTAGGGCGTTCAAATTTTTCGCAACGAATACTGGCAGTTCATTAGGATCTAGTTCCTTGAATAATGCTATAATATCTTGTAAATCTTTCTGCGATTTTTCATCCTTTTTCCGCTGTATCTTGCGCTTAGAGGTTGTAACACACTGAAATAGCAAGTTTTTGGCCTCAACTATTTCATCCACGTTGAAAGAGCTCGCACACACATTAATCATGGTTAGCTCATCCATTACTTCCAGCCTATTTTGTATATACGCTAGAATCTCACTGATTATTACATTGCAACTGTCACACTTTACACTTTTTCTAATCGTAGCCATGATTAATACACTGCAATCCAAGGACGCGTGCACCACCATGGACGCGTGAGCGCAGACTTATGTTATTAAGTAATAATTAATTACTACTAAAGAGATTGTCTGGTAAATTAGTTTTTAATATACTTCTTAATCTTTTTACGATAGTTACTAGATTGCTTTTTTAGACCACTATTTCAACTAATGGCAGCGATGATATTGTAGTGGTCTACTGTGGCACCACTGTTTCAACAATGGAGCAAGCTTGCCTGGGAGTAGTAACTTTTTACTCTTGACTTAAAGACTCGTATGTTACAGCTATAAGAAAACACAGACTTGCCAAAGGATTCCAGTCGTTAGTTGTACATACAATGAAAGTATTACCAAAGCATTTTGTGTGAATGAGCGGGATGTCCACCATGTAACTTGGCAAATCACCGTACTTCTTATTGTTCTAGATCCCTATTCCCAATTATATTGGGGCCAGCTTCAAGTCTAACTGGATACATCTGAGTACCAGTATTTTACATGGAGCGATTGCCTATTTGACTTCCAAAACCCAGTAACTGGGTAACAAGATACCTTTTGGCGAAACTGGTGTTAGGTTTCTTGGCTTCTGACTACCCGTAACGACTGTAAAGGATCTATAAATGGAAGCCGGTTAGTGCCGGCTTAATCTGATTTTTAAGGTATGGAGAAGCGACGACAGTCGTCAACGACCTTGAGGGAAACTGTGCACGCGTTGCACACCCGCGCGACCCAAAAATCAGTAGTTTTTTTGTACTTTCCTTATTATTTTATGACTTAAAAAAAACTTATATCAAAATGTAGATAGTTAAATTTTCTTTGAAATGGTGAAAACTTCATTAAAATAAATAAATATGTTTTCTTTTGTACTCATATTCGCAAATAAATAAATGATTATGATTATTAAATAAGCCAAGCGGTTTTGGTGCGATTGTCATTTTTTTGTCCGTGTTAGAGATCATTTTACAAATTAATTACAGTCATACGAATAAAATTCAAAATGTTCGTATATCAAATAACTAACTGTCCCACGCGGCTTGGTTTCCGTCAACTGGCTACCTACCCTACCCTACCTACCCTACATACATGATTGTTTCGTAACTTCGTAACTTAAACCGTTTACGCAGCGCACGCAACGGAAGCTCTCAGAAAGGTGTTTCTTTCCGTTTTTGCAACATTTTTCATTTATGTTCCGCTCCTATTGGTCGTAGCGTGATGTTATATAGCCTATAACCTTTCTCGATAAACGGACTATCCAACACAAAAATAATTTTTCGATTTCAACCATTAGCTCATGAGATGAGCGCGTTTAAACAAACAAACAAACTCTTCAGCTTTATAATATTAGTATTGATAGCTGACCCCCGCGGCTTCGCCTCCGTCAACTGGTTATCTACCTACCTACCACCTACCTATCTACCCTAACTACCCACCTACCTTATCTACCTTCCAACCTACTCACCTGCCTTACCGATTTACCTACTCTACCCTACCCTACCTACCTATTTGTTAAACTATTTATCTGAATAAGTGTACGGTGAAACCATACTCTAATAATAATGCACTAATGCTTATTCGTGCATTTTTACCTCATTTCACTAATTGATATTAGTAGAGCATTCAGTACTTGATTAGCGGTCATCGCTTGTGCTCCCTCGCTCCTTTGTATTACTAAACATTTGGTCCGGTTATTATATTTAATTTGATCTTATAAGCAGCAGTATCATTTATGGCCGGTTTCTGAGGTAAGTAAGTATGTGCTTATCTCGATTTAAGCATCTGTCACTCTTGATCATCTGCCATTTTAAGTTTTCTGCGATGCTGAGCAAGGTTAGAGTATACGTCGTCAAGTCATGCCAAACTATACCTTATGTCATAGAAAAAACCTTCATTGACGTTCAATTGGGTTTCACAACTGAGAAAAACACATTTGATCATTCTCAAATTTTCAAATCGTTGTCAACGTTACATAATCAGTGTGGGCGATCAGTCGCCCAATCTGGCATTGGGCGACTTTTCGCCATTTAGGCTTAGACTCGGAAGGGTGGCCGAGGCGACTAATTTTTACAATCGGCGACTGATCGCCAATTAGACTACCTTAAAAAAACTGGCCAAGTGCGAGTCGGACTCACGCACGAAGGGTTTTGTACCATTACTTAAAAAACGACAAAAAAATCATCTTTGTTGTGTGGAAGCCCCACTTAAATATTTATTTTATTCTATTTTAGTATTTGTTGTTATAGAAGCAACAGAAATACATCATCTGTGAAAATTTCAACTGTCTAGCTATAACGGTTCATGAGATACAGCCTGGTGACAGACGGACAGACAGACAGACAGACGGATCGTGGAGTCTTAGTAATAGGGTACTGTTTTCCCTTTGGGTACGGAACCCTAAAAACATGGGACTATTTCGGACGATTTCGGAATAAGAATGTCTAATCCTCAGGAATGATGAAAATAACTGGAAATCAAAATGCTTTTAACAGTTCATCTCTTTTTTCATTATACGTCGTGACAACACAGGGAAAATAAAGAAATGCTGAAAAATGTTTTATGCGGCACCAATAATGATTATTGTGTCAAACGCATTAAAGTTGATATTAGCTTCTAGGGTGTTCAAGGCAACAATGGAAATTTACCTTTTGTAGAATGTTTCGTGGTTTTAGTGAATAGTGGTCGTCTTTAGTTTTTTATAAATTGAAAAAAGAAATTTTCGGCGACTTGGGGCTCGTCAAATCTGGCTACACTGGTTACATTTGGCAGTTGATAGTTGACAAGCCCTTGCTTAAACGTTAATCAAGCGAAATAAATACAAAAAAATATATAAAAACTTATAAAACGAGTGATGAAGATACATCCTTGTCTTCCTTAGAGATGCCTCAACGAAGACCGATGCGTGGCAGAAGAGTGTTCGACCTGAATTATCGAAAACATTAGATTGGATGCAAATATTTCACGCCTGATAGATCTCAGTTGCTCGAAGAACGGGTGGTCGATGGGGCTGAAAAGCCTCCCTCTACAGACCGATAACCAGGTTGAGGTCGAGGGCATCCAATGTATGAAAGACGCACAGCTCCGGTTGATGTGGCGACGCTGAATGCTGAGTGCCGGGAAGGCCTGTATCCAGCAGTCTTTTGGCAGAAATGATTATTATGATGAGTGAGATCCTCAACAAAAATATTTAAAAGTGCCAGTTTGTGTGTTTGTGGTTGCCAGTGGCTTTTCCTGCGCCAAAACCGAGAGTTATCCTACAGGAACCATGTGAAAAGTGAAGATGGACCGGTCATATGATTCGCGATAACCAAAGGAAATGGAGAAAAGCACCAAGATGTAGGCACAAAGTGTAAGCGATGGCGCGCTGTGGTATTGGGGAGTAGTTCATGAGAGACCCCAGTGGAAACTATTAGTGGACGCCTGAGCCAAGAGGCTCACTGAGATTAGGAACTTTTTATAAACTATAAAGATGTATTGTATAGACTACAGTTTTATGTCTCTGATTTCACTGAATAAAAGGCTTTGTTATTCCGTTTATTAATTATTATATCTTTTTTTTATTGTTAAATCATTTTATTATTAGTCATTGTGTAATTGTATTCCAAATGATATATTATCAAATACGTTCAACCATTGGTGATTAACCAATATCTAAACATACAGACTTTCATACCTATATAGAATATTAGTAGGATCCTTACGATAAGAAAAGGTTACAACGATGAAAATGTGTACAGAATTTGGCTTTTGTATGATACGATTTTGGTATCAGTACCTACAATAAAGATGATAAAAACAGCATGATAAGTCTCATTTATTTATTATTTTACAAAATAAGTAGGCAGATAATATATTGTTCGTTAACATATATTAAAACACAGTCCTCCTTCATCGGCATATATCCAATGGCACCGACCCTGGCTAATATTGTTTTCCTTTGGAGGCTCTTCGATGGCTAGCAAAGCCTTTGGTCTTGAATTGAAAACCCAGGTCACTCATTAAGAATTTTATCACAAAAGTCCATATTTGTTGATAAATCACAATTGCAATTAGATTCCAATGCAGATTCACACGAATTCTGTGTGTGTGTCGGTTCCCTTCCCTCTTGAGAGATCTCATGAAATTCTAAGTAAAATATTCTGTAGTTCTATGAGGTATCACAAGAACCAGCAACTGCTCGCTCTGAACACATTCACTTTTAGTAATTATAAGCTTAAATTCTTGATTATGGCAATAACAAATTATATTAGATACTAGCTTTCCGCTTCATCTGATGAAGAACTTTGGAGATAAAAAACAGAACTCTTCAATAAATAACGGCATATCTCTCAGGATTGCTGCAATCGCATGTCTGTTTATTGTTTATACCATTTCATAACATAACATCACGCCAGTACGCTCTAAAGGGGTATGCAAATGTGTACATTTCACCTTGGTACACTCTCATTTCACCGGTTATGATCAGTTTCTTATATTCGGGTAATCTATGGCATTATAGGAACCTTACTTAATTACTTGCCTATTAGGTAGTAGAAAGTGAAAAATAACTTTATTTTTGGTAGTCGGTGTCTTTCGTAGGTACCAATTTTGTTGCAAAAAAAGTTTTTTTGAATCCTGCTACCGACACGATAGAAAATTAATATAGGGTGGCGCAAAAATGATCACCCGATGTTCTTCGGCTGTAATGTTTTTTAAGCATGGAAAATTTTGGTTCTGCTTTTGGATGATGTTTATTTGGTTTCTTAATTTTCTTTTTTTCAATTTTATCGATAAAGTGATACGGCTAAGTGGCCGCCACCATAATTGATAAGCATTCGGTCCCGATTTTTGGCATTTTCCATTACTTTTGCCAGAACTTCCGGTGGATATTATCTTTGAGGACTTCAAGAGTCTGATGCTAATGGACTTAGACTAATGAAATCTTACCGGCCATTAAAAGCCCTGGTAATGCAGACCTCAGAATTTTTGTTGTGGCTCGTGCAGTAAGCGCCGTTGCTCAATCCATTTGGAACCACATGTTCTCCAGTTCCAATTTATTCCTTTTAAGGATAGAGAAAGACGTTGATCATGGCTCTGTAACCTCGTCGACCACAGTAGTCGTTTGGTGGCCCGATGACGCCTTCAGCGTCAACAACACACCATGCAGTAACTTTGAGCGGATGTGACTCTTCCTGGATTATTCGCAGATTTTCGGTGCCACAGAAGTGATAATTTTGCTTATTCACAGAGCTTGCTCGTGATGATTTTCGGTGGAAAATTTCCTTCCTCGTGGTCTCGATTTAGAATGGCTTGACGTAGATTACACGCGCTTGGAGGTTACCAGCAATTTTTTTTTAACGGACTTTCAAAAAAAGAGAATATTCTATGTTCGGCTGTATGTTTTTTTTTTTTTTGTGTATGCACCGATTTTTCCGCCAATTGTAGACCGATTTTGAAAATTCTTTTTTTGTTTGAAATAGTATATTCCCAAATGAGTCCCATTCAAATTTGGTGAAGATCTGATGAAAAACTGCAACAACGGCAAATCTCTCGGGATTGCAGAAATTGCATGACCGTTTATTGTTTACACCATTTCATAACATAACATCACGCCAGTACGCTTTTAAGGGTTACGCAGTGGGGTATCCCTATAACGAAGAAACAAAAACAGGCACAAAGACTGCCAAAATTAAAGTAATTTTCATTTTGTAGTATTTTTATTTGGAACTCAATTAATTCTTTTTTTTATTTGTAATAACGTTATTTGCATCAGTTTACTTCACAAGTGCCGAAACAGAACTGAAACTTTGCCGCCATATGCAAAAATTGTAGTATCTGCCGATAGAGTAATGAGTTTTGCACGATCCTGTACGGTCTAGATATGGTTACTCCAATTTACTCACGCTAACAAAGTCGTCATCAGGAAGTTAGAATTTAATTAAGCAGTTCTTTGTATACCGCATTGCTGGTTTTTCTGTCTAGTGCCGAAATGATCAGGCTGCTATTAGTACTTACTCTGGAACAGGCAAAGTAGAATTGCCCGTGTGAGAAGTAATTTCCTTTAAATCTTTGCCTTAATGACTGACCCTGAGTTTCATTTATGGTCATTGCAAAGCAGACCTCGATTGTAATAGTTTAAACTCAAAGACATAGTCAGAGGGTACCAGTGGTATTCGGTATTAAAACTGATTCCCTCGAGCACATTCAGTAATCACAGTGGCCTCTATAATATATATTTGCAGTATTTTGATAACAAACAATTTATTTTTCATTCAAACTTTAACACCCCTTTAAGGGATGAACGTCCAGAAATCCTTTAACAAACAATTTATTTGTCATACAAACTTTAAAACCCCATTTAACCCCTTTAAGGGATGAAATTCATAAAATCCTTTCATACATGTTTCTTTAATTGTATTGAAGAGCATAAATACTATATTTCATGCCATTTTGATAATAAACAATTTATTTTTCATACAAACTTTAATACCCCTTTTTACCCCTTAAAGGGATGAAATTCAAAAAACCCTTTTATACGTGTTTTTTTAATTGTATTGACGAGCATAAATACTACATTTCAAGTCATTTTGATAACAAACAATTTATTTTTCATACAAACTTTAACACCCCTTTTTAACCCTTTAAGGGACGAAATTCAAAAAATCCTGATAGACATATTTTATTATTTTATATGTTAACTCTAAATAACACATCTCATTCATTTCAAATTAAAAATGACAGAGTTTCATACAAACTTTAAACCACTATTTTACCCCTTTAGGGGATGATTTTAAAAAAATCCTTTCTTAAATGACGCCTCCAGTATAAACTAAACATCCTCCCAAAATTTGGTTTAGGCTAGGCGTTGATATGTCAGTCGGGACATTGCCTTTTATATAAATAGATTATTTTCTTTCGATGAGACATCTTTGACAAAATAAATAAGGTTGCCATGACAATCTTGAAGTAATTGACTAGTGCCTACGATCCATTTCATAGTTTCATAATAAGGTTGTATACATTTCAAATAGATATCTATTAAATTGCATAATTATGAAAAATCAAGTAATTAAAGATTATAACATATTTAATAACTTGTTTTTTTAAATCTTGAATGAAGTAATATAATACTAACGTACTTTTTATAGCTGTATAAAATTTATATTAGTAATTTTATGCAATCTTGTGATGTCTCGGATTTCTATTGTAAAATGAAACGTAAGGGTGAAAGAGAAAGTGAATGGATCTTTGATAGGTCCATACCTATATAGGTACTTAGGTACTCACTTAACTGAGCTAGGTAGATCCTCAATTGTGAAACGTAAAAAACTCAAACGCTTCGTAAATTATTTGACACTGATTTGACAATACTCAACTGATTATTGCTGCTTTACTCAAATCAGAAACCAGCCAAACCTTCATTGACGTTCAATTGGGTTTCACAACTGAGATAAACACATTTGATCATTCTCAAATTCTCATATCGTTGTCAACGTTACATAATCAGTGTGGCCAGATTGGGCGACTTTTCGCCATTAAGGCATAGTCTCGGAAGGGTGGCCGAGGCGACCAATTTTTACGATCGGCGACTGATCGCCAATTAGGCTACCTTAAAAAAACTGGCCAAGTGCACTGGCCACGCACGAAGGGTTTCGTACCAATTACTTAAAAAACGGCAAAAAATCACGTTTGTTGTATGTGAGCCCCACTTAAATATTTATTTTATTCTGTTTTTAGTATTTGTTGTTATAGCGGCAACAGATATACATCATCTGTGGAAATTTCAACTGTCTAGCTATAATGGTTCATGAGATACAGCCTGGTGACAGACGGATAGACACACAGACAGATGGATCGTGGAGTCTTAGTAATAGGGTCCCGTTTTCCCTTTGGGTACGGAACCCTAAAAACATGGGACTATTTTAGGCGATTTCGGAATAAGAATGTCTAATCCTCAGGAATGATGAAAATAACTGGAAATCAAAATGCTTTTAACAGTTCATCTCTTTTTTCATTATACTTCAGTCGTGATAACACAGGGAAAATAAAGAAATGCTGAAAAATGTTTTACGCGGAACCAATAATGATTATTGTGTCAAACGCATTAAAGTTGATATTAGATTCTAGGGTGTTCAAGGCAACAATGGAAATTTATGTTTCGTAGAATGTTTCGTGGTTTTAGTGAATAGTGGTCGTCTTGAGTCGTTTTTTATAAATGGAAAAACGAAGACCGATGCGTGGCAGAAGACTGTTCGACCTGAATTATCGAAAACAGATTGGATGCAAATATTTCACGCCTGATAGATCTCAGTTGCTCGAAGAACGGATGGTCGATGGGGCTGAAATGATTATTATGATGAGTGAGATCCTCAACAATAATAATTAAAAGTGCCCGTTTTTGTGTTTGTGGTTGCCATTGGCTTTTACTGCGCGAAAACCGAGAGTTATCCTACATGAACTATGTGAAAAGTGAAGATGTACCGGTCATATGATTCGCGATAACCAAAGGAAATGGAGAAAAGTACCAAGATGTAGGCACAAAGTGTAAGCGATGGCGCGCTGTGGTATTGGCGAGTAGTTCATGAGAGACCCCAGTGGAAACGGTTAGTGGAGGCCTAAGCCAAGAGGCTCACTGAGCCGTTTATTTATTATTATATCTATTTTTATTATTAAATCATTTTATTATTAGTCATTGTGTAATTGTAAACATACAGACTTTCATAGCTATATAGAATAGGATCCTTACGATAAGAAAAGGTTACAACGATGAAAATGTGTACATAATTTGGCTTTTGTATGATACGATTTTGGTATCAGTACCTACAATAAAATGATAAAAACAGCATGATAAGTCTCATTTATTTATTATTTTACAAAATAAGTAGGCAGATAATAACATAACATATATTAAAACACAGTGCTCCTTCATCGGCACATATCCAATGGCACCGACCCTGGCTAATATTGTTTTCCTTCGGAGGCTCTTCGATGGCTAGCAAAGCCTTTGGTCTTGAATTGAAAACCCAGGTCACTCATTAAATTTTTTATCACAAAAGTCCATATTTGTTGGTAAATCACAATTGCAATCAGATTCCCTCTTGAGAGATCTTATGAAATTCTGAGTAAAATAGTCTGTAGTTCTATGAGGTTTCACAAGAACCAGCAACTGCTCGCTCTGAACACATTCACTTTTAGTAATTATAAGCTTAAATTCTTGATTATGGCAATAAAAAATAATATTAGATATTATTTTCTTTCGATAAGACATCTTTGACAAAATAAATACGGTTGCTATGACAATCTTGAAGTAAATGACTAGTGGCTACGATCCATTTCATAGTTTCATAATAAGGTTGTATACATTTCAAATAGGTATCTATTAAATTGCTTGATTATGAAAAATCAAGTAATTAAAGATTTTAACATATTTAATAACTTGTTTTTTTAAATCATGAATGAAGTAATATATACTAACGAATTTTTTATAGCCGAAATAAAATATATTAGTAAATTTTATGCAATCTTGTGATGTCTCGGATTTCTATTGTAAAATGGAACGTAAGGGTGAAAGAGAAAGTGAATGGATCTTTGACAGGTCCATACTTATGTAGGTACTTAGGTACTCACTTAACAGAGCTAGGTAGATTCTCAATTGTGAAACGTAAAACACTCAAACGCTTCCTAAATTATTTGACACTGATTTGACAATACTCAACTGATTATTGCTGCTTTACTCTAATCAGAAACCAGCCGTTAGCCATCTTCCTAACTTTCACAATAAGAATTAATCTATAGGCAAATAATACATTAATTTCGAACAAATTTGATTATCAGAAAAAAGGTTATAGTGAGTCAATCTTAAAAGATACACATATATGAGCTGAGTGGTGCCGATCCATGTGTCATGTTCGTGAACGGGCGCCATCAGTTGGGATTGGTCATATCTTAGCTGCCTCCGCCTGTTTTTAATTACCTATTTATTGTTTTTTTTTGTCCGTTCTTCTCCATAACAAGCTACATTTCCGAATGGACGGTAGAATCAATTATTATTAAATTTAATTTTTTTGTGACGTTCGAAAGTGCCGCTTAATGGCCTAATTGAATAAATAAATTTTGATTTTGATTTATACTGCCGGGGACTTTTTTTTAGAACTATTAAAGAGAAACAATCCCATGACACATGATATTTGCATAACTCAAACCGTTTACGCAGCGCACGCAACGGAAGATTTCCAAAAGGAATAATTCTGCCGTTTTTGCAACATTTTTCATTTATGCTCCGCTCCTATTGGTCATAGCGTGATATTACATAGCCTACCATGCCTTTCTCGATAAATGGACTATACAACACAAAAAAAAAAACAATTCCAACCAATAGTTCCTGAGATTAGCGTGTTCAGACAAACTAACTCTACAGCTTTATAATATTAGTATAGATTAAGAAAACGGTATACTGTAAAAAAAAAAAAAAAAACTTAGGACTAGCTGTTTAGACGTGTTTCTCACTTTAAAATCAGCTACTGAGGGGTATCTGCGCCTTTGATCGTCACCCATTCACGGACCGACCTCAGCAAAACGTTGTGTTGCCAAACCATGAAAATAAACCCGTGCAGCTATGAGAATAGAAAACAATATACTTTATTGTACACCAAAAAAGTAAATTACCCATAAAATATATTATTATGTAGATGACCACGAGCTCTTTCTATGACCGTTGGCACATTTCTCCAAGACCTTGACCGAACTCTGCGAACATTTATTGCCAACCACTTTTTTATCCATGTCCTCATAAATAAGAATCCTTCGTCCCTTTTCATATGATGAATGAATCCATCTCGAAGAAAAGCCTTACAAGCGAGGCAAAAGCTAGTTTTAAAAACGTTCGAGATTTGTCCGCCCATTTGGGAAAGAATACTGTGATTTACGACAAGGATAACTATGCTTACACATAATTCTTAAATGCTTAAAAAATGGGAAATACAAAAATAGGGAACAGTTTCCCTCTTAAAACGGACCAAATGTGAGTCTACAGACTATTTTGAATGTAAAAAGTTGTTTTTCCAATTAAGTTTTGCACCTACATACTAGGTTTCGTCTATAAAAGTTGTTCATAACATAATGATGAGTACAATTATCCCTGATCAGGATTTGGTATCATTTAGACAGAATAGTAGATTTTTCATCTAAGGAGCAAACAACTATTTTAAAGGAGAGAGTGTTTTTTTAATCAAGAGTTGAGCGTAGGATTCTAGAGTAGAATCCTGAGCGCAGCGAGGGATTCAAATTTCGTCACTTGAGCTTAAAATAGTGTTGCTCCGGAGGTGGACACTCTACTTTTTATCACCCTCTATGAGAAAATAAGAAAGTGCAAGTATGGACAAAACCTTACGTTTATTTATTGTCATACAATTAGGAACCATAAGACATAACATATAAATAATTAGAGGCTAATTTTTATATTTGTACAATTATGGAAGAGCATCGTAACAATTTTATTAGTACCATCAGTTACAGTTATAGATTTATTTATTGATTTGGCTCGCTCGCGGTTTCCCTGCCAGTCACTTGTTCAATACAGTGTTACCGTGCGTTCTGAATTAGAATTACAATCGCTCTTTAGCCACTCACCTCATACATTCGTCTTAATCAATTTAAGCGATGTAATCCTATTTTGGGCCGCATGGTTTGTGATTCATCTCTTTGCTGATTGGAAGATTTACTAACAATATCCAAATTCCAAATTCAGAGTAACATATTATGTAAATAATGTGCAATTCCGACAGTATTTCATACGTAAGTAACGAATTGATAACCTCCTTTTTTAAGATATTGTAATATTTTTCGCTAGGCTGCCCAATGATTTTCATTCTTCGAATATATCGATGAAACATTTATGAAAATACAATGATTTTTGGTATTATGTAAAATTGCTGAGACTTTATTTATGACAAAAGCCAGACAACTCTCACATCACCTTGACATTTATCATAATACAATAAATGATTCGTGACTAGATTTTAGAACCAGACCTTAGGATCCATTTTACAAGAGATGTGCAGGATGCGTAGCGAAACTGTGAAACGGTATGTAGCTGAGTGATGCATCGTGCATATTCTGTGCTCGCGTCCATCGCATACCTCCTCGCTGGCGTCCTACTCCGGCACATTACTCGCGATTTTTTGTCTGTACAAAAAATACAAACAAAGCAGCAGAAACGGCCGCTTTTTATTTTTCTTTTTCTGTTGGTTTATCTTCCAATGACTTCTCCCACTCTGAAGGTGAAGCGGGAGGGCGTGCCAAACTTTTACTGACTTAAACCCACTTGTTTTCCATAAGTTACTTGTCTTAGGGCCGCGGTATCTCTCTTTAAATTTTATTCGCGACCCAACAAACCGCCACTAGCCGTGTTTCAGCAAAGCTACTCTAAGCCAGGCTAGGAAAATTAAACAATCCTCTCCCCGGTGGATCCCTCACGCCACCGCCTAGCTACGAGTACCTCACACATCTCTTATAGAAAAGCTCCCTAAGATCATAAATTGGAGAAGTAAAGTTATTTAATCATATGAGTAACCTAAAACGTGCGTAGGTGTCCGAAGTCATATCAAATAATAAATTCGGAATTCGATTCGACTTAGTTTGAAAAACTATCCAGTTTTGCATAAGCGTAATTGTGGACTCAGATTACTAAATATAATGTCTACTTAGACAGCTAGTCCGGAGCGGCGATGAAAATTCCACATATCTGATCTCATTAATAATATAAATATGAAAGTTTGGAAAGATAGTTTGTATTTTGTTACTCAATCACGCCAGAACGGCTGAACGGATCTAGATGAAATTTGGGACAAATATAGATTATAGTCTGGAATAGCACATAGGCTACTTTTCAACCCGGTATAATATTCCTTTAGGATAAGAAACACGCGGGCGAAGCCGCTGGCAGAAGCTAGTTCCACATATATTTTTCTCCGTTCCGCTTCAGTGTACATGACTACAACAGAGAGGAAAGTAGTTCTACGTTACAACCGCGGCATCTGTGTGATGCTTTGTCCACTTACCGTTCCGGATTGAATCGGCGAGAGTAATATTGGACGGTCTCCTGTTCCAATTTAGAAAGACCATCGTCCTTAAAAAGGTCGAGATAGTGGTCAAACGCGAGCCTATCTATAATAATAAAAAAAACCCGACTGCTTAAAAAGCGAACTAAAAAGATATATATCTGGTTTTGGTCAACCAACTCGAGAATATGTATCCTCCGCCTGCACAGCATGATTTTCTCCTTGTTTACCTCTTTTAAGTTTGCTTTTTAAGCAGCCGGGTCTTTTGATTTTTTGAATTAACTTTTTTTATTTAGAACTTTTTAGTATATATTTTTTTCGAATTATGTACATTTAAATATACAAGTGTTATATATTTTTGAAATCACCTCTTAAAACCCTTTATTTTGATACCCCACACGATGGGTTTGGAATAAGAAAAAATTTGGACCCCCACAATCACATCACATCATCACATCATCAGCCTTTTGAAGTTCCCACTGCTGGGACACAGGCCTCCTTTCATAGAAGGAGTGGGCTTTAATCCACCACGCGGGCCCAGTGCGGATTGGTAGATGTCACATGTCTTTGAATCTTTGGTTCTAGGACATGCCGGTTTCCTCACGATGCTTTCCTTCACCGTTTTGAGAGCAGTGGTGATGAAATAAATTACACAAAGTATAGCGCCTGCTTGGGTTCGAACCCACGACCTACAACTCGTAAGTCGGGACCGTAACCACTGGGCCACCACTGCTTTGCACTGCTCATTGACCCCCATAATATGGCGCCCAAAACCGCCATTTTACTATTTTCCAATTTTAATGTAGCCGGTGACACTCGCAGGCTTAAGACGAATCGATTGATGTGAGAACCATCAACATCGGCCAACACGTTTGGTCTCTAGAACGCCACATCGGAACAAACATACATACATACATATATATACTGATAAACACATAACCCTCCTTTGGCAGTCGGGCAAAAAAGAAACAAATTGTTGTGGGTTAGTCTGGATGCGAAATGCGGGGCATCGAGTGATCTGTGAAGCAAACCTATCCTGGACGAGGCCAATTTCTAACAAAGGGACGGAGACCTCTTCCAGGAGCTCTAGACAAGTGCATTCGATGTCAACAAAGGCGACAGTCGAAAAGTCGTAATTCTCTTCATTATATAATATTTTCTACTAGCCCAATCAATTCATGCCCGATGATAGAATGTCATTTGTCTGGGGCCTCAGGGCTGATTTAAGTTGAGTTGATTGAGTTAGCTGCCTTTGCACTTCTCTACCATGTACCTAGTTTTGCTTACTCGCTCAAATTACAGCAATATAGTTTTATCTAGATTTTGTTTGTCTTTAACAAATCAGCATCAAATACAAATAACAATAGTCGAAGTACTAAACGTGTCTCAATATCTAAACGAAAACTTAGTAGTGATTAAATATTGTTCTGCATTATGAATTATATGATAAAGAATACATTTATTAATCTTTAATAATACCTACGTATTTTATATCGATACTAAAACAACCAAAAATAAGATTTTACGTTCTTATATTTATTTTAATATTAAGCCAGACGCAGAAACCCCTAAAATGTTATGAACCTATATAACCTATTTAGTGTATGTGATTAAAGTCAAAGTCAAATATATTTCTAACTAGGCCAAAAAACGGCACTTTTGAACGTCGTACACAAATTATAATAAAATTTACAAGTAATGAAAATTGATTCTACCGTGCATTCGGAAAAGTGGCTTGTTATGGAGAAGAATGCACAAGAAACGCCTTACTTAATCTTTTAAAAAAAAATGTGTCTTACAATATTTACATAAGTATATACATTAATAAATTCATATATGTGAGGACCATGCACCCAGAAAAGCACTTATACAACGTACAGGTATAAAGTTCAAGGTGTTTTATTACAATCATTAACAGGTAAATTCTCTAATTTTATAAATAGGAACATGTTTCTCACATACTTACAAATATTGCAAACGTAGGTAAAATACCTAAATCAACAACAACGGAACAGTGTGTGAGTCAATTTCTTAAACAAAAAAAAGAGGATAACAACTATGAATTTAAATTAACAAATTTGATTTTGTCTACACTAAAGATTGCCCTATGGAGCAAGACCAGCATGTTTCCAAGCATTCTTATCGTGAATATAATCATCGAATTTGTAATATGCTTGTTTACGAAGGATGCTTTTAACGAAAGTTTTAAATTTACTTTTATTTAGTTTTAATATATCACAAGGTATTTTGTTACAGAATTTAACACAGTACCCCATGAAAGATGAGTGTACTTTAGCTAGTCTATAAGATGGTTGGTCTAACTTATCTTTATTTTTCGTATTACAATTGTGTCTATCACTGACTTTACTAAAGACTTAACATGGACAAGTTAAATCGAAAACTTGATTTGAAAGTGCCCGAGAGACCTGAGTGCCTCTCTCCAAACATCTCGTCAGACTCTGCAATATTTTTCTATTTCTAGTTTTCATAATTTACAAAGTTATATCGTAAGTCATCTTATAAAGTTATTAAATGTACAATTTCATAACTGTTTCATTCATTTGATAGTTTTGCGTTTTGTATCTAACATCAACCATATACGGCTACTCGAGACAAATTTAGATTCTAACCAATTCATTTAGTTAACATACACAGTTATGATATGTTTATATTAACTTGGTAAGAAATTAAAACTAACAATGACCCTGACAAGTTATCAACGGGTAACTACCAGTATCCTGGCGACCCAGACATTACACAGGGTTTGTGATTTTACGAGTCCTAGTAGCACTATCAGTGAAAACGATTGTCATAAGTCTGAAAGTTGGGGATTGAAGACGTGAAATTTCTGTAGTACATGTGAATTCAATACATTTTGTACTACTTGACGATTTTAGTGTCGGGTATTGCTGATATAATGTCACATTGCCTGACAAGAGCCTCTTATTTCTTCTCTCACGCTTACAGATAGAGCGCATATACTAATAGTATCCAAAAATTATTTCATCACCACTGCTCTCCAAACGTGAGGAGACCGGTGTGTCTTAGAACCTCAAATTCGAAAACATGTGACATCCACCAACTCACACTAGGCCCGCTTGGTGGGTTATGGCCCCCTCCCTCTGGCAGAGTGGAGGTCTGTGTCCCAGCCCTCCCAGCAGTGGGAACATTAAAAAGGCTCATGATGATGATGATCCAAAAATAACTCTGAAAGTGTTGCTAGGGTTATGAAAATTTTATTGATGACGCAGATGATTTACTTTATTTTATTGCAACAGCAGGCCATAAGAATGTTGCAAACATGTCCGAACCTTTTGTTTTTTATGTTATTTTGCATGCACGTATTATTGATTCTTGCATGTATACACGTGTTTGAGAAAATAAATATATCTTTATCTTAATTAAAAGCAGTTATTAAAAAGATTAAAGATAATATTAATAAGGAGTAATTATGTCACTAACGCATGAAGATGCTTATGGTTACTCATTTATATAAAAGAGGTATAATATTATATTAATATGAGAAATATTAGCATTCCTACGCCCGCAACAACCTCGTTGCGGCTTTATTTATACCCGAGACCACATTGAAATTTGATATGACACAGGACTAAATCTACCATTATTAATAGGATTATAAATACTCGTAGCTTATGTTATTCAAGAGTCTATTTCTAAAACACCTACTGTAATATATTGTTTGTGCTTCCTGTTAATATTTTAAAGGTCAAAGTATATATGTAGGATGGTCTAAAGTGTCCACAGTAATTCGGAAACATTTAAAAATCTCTTATTTTGCACAAACTTTTATTTGATTTTCCTTGTTAGTTTGTGTGGGTCAAAATTTGTAACTGAATTTATTTTAAAGGGAGTTTCTTGCCGGTTCTATGTAATAAATTGGCTAGTATGTAGGTTTATTTGAAATAAAATATTTAGAATTTGATGTTTTTTAACCAATCACCACTCAAAGGTGGTTAGTACATAAGTAGTCTATCGCTTGGATTAGGACAAGGTTTACTTTGATTTCGGTAGTAAATCCTCATGGGATGATTTAGTACTTTCATGCGGGCGTAACCGTTATTAAAAGCTAGAATCTGCGGTCAAAGTTGTGGGCTTGTATTTTTAAATTTCATTCCATTTTTTTTTTCATTTCGGTGCAAAAATTTGTTGCGATATGTTAAAAGATTTCGCTTTACTGCCTTTTAAAGAGCACTGACTCACCGCAGTATTTTTAAATAAAAATTTATTAAGCTTCTCACATACTTTAAGGGACGCTGTTGTATTTTATTTTATTCCTGTCTGGCTGGCTCCTTTTTTAAGTTTCGCCTATCCATTCAATTAGATATACCGCTATGTTGTTGGTACCCTTACAAATAAGATAAAGGCGTGGCTGCGCTGCCTTTGGGATGAGTTGTGTTTATTGTAGTTTAGGGCGCTACAGATAGGCACTTAAAGACAATGCGTCAACACATTTTCATATAATTTATTTTATGTACTTATCCATTTTTACGGATCTATCTACTGTTTTTGCAGTTTCTATAAAAAGGCTTTTCGTATTGTATCGTAGGATCGGTTCGGGAACAATAATACGCCAAATACTGGAATAACAGTTCATTTTGCGGTACCCCCGAAACACGTCACAATAAAAATTGTAGATTATAGTAATGTCACTGGTTGGAGTTGGCTGGTCAAACTTGATTATCTTATTATTAAGTTCAATGTTGAGGGTGGAAGAATAAAAATAAAAAAAGTTTAGGCCTGTCCATCTGATCGCCGCAGCGTAGCCAGCCAACTTCACTCCGCGACGCCCTGCCTCGAGCGGACCGCCTCAGCCTTTGCCGAACAGTCGGTTTAGCCGGACAGTCAGCCCCAGCCAGGCAAACAACAGGCAGCCAGACAGTCTCTGGACTCCACCCTATAACCTCTGGCCCCCGCCAGTCACCTCCTGAAGTCACAGAACAAAGACATCTTAGAAAATAAACTTAAACCAAATACACATGTTTTACGGTTAAACAGAACATACAAATAGTAAAAACTATGGTAAATAATATCTTATACACCGGGTTTTACGTAGGCAAACATAATTAAAGGGCCGCCTGCCACCCTTCATAGAGATTGGCACGACCTATGAATATTATATCCCGGGATACACCACGTCTACACCGTTCATGTACTTCGGCCAGAGGCAACACAGCCCGGACCCTTCCCAGTATATGGACCGTAACTATGGCAGCGCCTGTCCAAAGACACCCACAAAGGCTAGGCCAACTTTAAATAAAATATGTATATGTAGGCTCTGCCTAAGAAACAAAATACCACCCGACAGAACTTTTAGAAAGTCGGACACTTACCTGTCGGAGGAAGAGAAACCCGTCGGGATGATGGTTTGGCTCAATGTCAACCCCACGCCACGCTGTTCTGAGAGAAACCGACAAGTCAGCGCACAGAATTCACAACTAGAAGTTATGGGGTCACTTCCCCGAACAAGGCGACCTACCGTGAGGGATAATGAGCCCAGCTCACTGTTCACACAGCAACACACCAACAGCACACGGGTCGCCAGTATAACGAACCGCTCGGTACACGTGGCCCGGTGACACCGTTCAGAACACGCGAGCAGCCTTATTTGATCGCAGAGACGCACTATACGCGTCCCTTAGCAAATTCGGCCACTCTCATCAGCAACAATCACCAGGACATGATCAGGGCTTCGGCCCAAACAGCCCGTTGGCAAGCGGACGACCTAACCTCTGATCGCCGCGCTGCCCGCAAAAAAAAGAATAAAAGAGCCTCTATCGCAATCCAAACGTAAGTCCGTTGGGAAACACATCGTACAAAAATCTAAACGATATAATTTCAACTAAACATTTCAAAAAAATTAATTCTTTAAGAAATCACACGAAGCCTTACGAAAAATACACCATTCCAGGTCGAAATCACATCCAACAAATCATTCAAGTACAATTTACAATTAAATTCCATAAAAAACACTATTAAATATGCAATGCGGCTCGCTAACGATTTGGGTGTTTCTGAACGCGAACGCCGCACACCAAATGACAGCTGTCAGCCTGTCAAAACAAATCTAAGTAAACAAATCATTAGAGGTTAAATGTTTTTAAAGTAATTTTTGTGAAATGAATGTGTTTAGAGTGAAATTACTACCCCAAAGTGTAGTTCTACAGTCCAACGAGGCGCTGAGAACAAAATACAGTGAAACCGAGCGATGAACGAGGTAACAAATTTTCCCCTAACAAGAATTCATACTACCAAAAAAAAATCGTTACTGTATCGTTTTTGCATTGTGGCGTAGTGCCATCTGCGAGAACCTTAAAACAAAAAACGAATTTAATTTTTAGAATCTATCTGGTTATATTGGTATTATATGGTTCAATTCACACGTCACTCCGGGACCCATTGTGGTCAATGGCGGTGCTCTCAAAGTTGTTCGAGAATACGTTTACCTCGGGCAAACTCTGCAGTTTGGTAAGAACAACTTTGATAAGGAGGCTAATAGAAGAATACAGCTGGGCTGGGCGGCGTTTGGGAAACTTCGTCGAGTCTTCTCGTCACGTATCCCACAGAGCCTGAAGACCAAAGTCTTCAACCAGTGCGTCCTACCTGTTATGACCTACGGCGCCGAGACGTGGACACTCACAATACGGCTGGTTCATCGGTTCAAAGTTGCTCAGCGAGCTATGGAAAGGGCTATGCTCGGAGTCTCTCTAAGGGATCGAATCCGAAACGAGGTGATCCGGCAGAGAACCAAAGTTGTCGACATAGCTCACAGAATAAGTAAGCTGAAGTGGCAATGGGCCGGCCATATAGGTCGTAGAACCGATGACCGTTGGGGTAGACGTGTTCTTGAGTGGAGACCGCGAATTGGTAAACGTAAGGTGGGACGCCCTCAGGCTAGGTGGAGTGACGATCTTCGCGGGGTGGCTGGTAGCAGCTGGCTAAGAGTTGCCGAAAATCGAAGCAAATGGCGTGCAATTGGAGAGGCTTATGTCCAGCAGTGGACTGCTATAGGCTGATGATGATGATGATGATGATGATGATGATCTGGTTATATCTATCTGGTTTTTTACCTCGTCTGCCCACTCCAATAATTTAACCGTCGATCGTCTTGAATATATGAAACCGAACGTGAGGTAAGTCAAAAAGCGACCTTAAAAGTACTTACATATAAAAAAAAAACAGAAAAATACCATCAGTCAGACCACAGTAGAGTGATGCTGACGAGATCAGACCAGCGACCTCTGGCCAGAGCCAGGAGAAGAACGCTTAGGATGACTGTCACCATAGTGACGGTTTTTGCTTGCTGCTGGCTGCCTTAGGCTACCATGACTTTATGGTAAGTGTACTTTGAATAGATTTCACACGATCCTGAAAACTGAGTGGGCATTTGGGCAAATGTTCCTACTGCTAGGGAACTTTAGAACAGTAATCAGCAGTAATCCAAGATGCGGTCCCAGTACGCGTTGGCAGATGTCAGAAGTATTCCATTTTTTGTTTTAGGAAATGCAGGTTTCAACACAATGTTTTTTTCACTGTTTTGATGTCAGGAGTAATAAAACTATTTATACAAAGTAAAGCATCCGCCTGGGTTCGAACCCACGATCTATAATTCCTAAGTCGGGTTACAATTATATACTAGAACCCAAAAATACGAAGACATTTGACATCTACCAACGGACCCTGGGCCCGCACCGTGGATTACACTTTATTAACGGCCCAGTCCCTTACACAGAAAGAATTCCAATGAACCAGCAGTGGGAACATAATCTAACCTATTTAAGATTTCAATTTACGCTAAAACTTGTTGTCTTTCAAAATCTCAGAAAATGATTGAGGCTTGTGTGTTTGCCAGTAAACATTTCAGGGTACGCAAATATTAATTCTGCCAGTTGCTGCAGCGGCTGAAGACAACTTTTTCTTAACTTTCTTGATTCAATATTATTCTAGGATTTGTTAGGAAAGCACTTCCAGTGATACTTTATGAAGTCTTCTTTCCTTATAGATTTATATGATCTATGTGGTGGTTGCTAGGTGATACTTGTTACTGTCTGTACTTTTGATATCGCACGAATTTATATTATGTAAAAACCAAATTCCACTGCGTTTACTTTAAAATGGTAGCAGAGCGTGCAAACATGAAAGCTTAAAGTTTTTTTTTTGTTTCCTAAAGGATAAAAGTTCGATAGAGTGAATCATAACGTCTTCAAAAATGAAACTCGAAATAGGACTATTCGATGGAAGCAACTGGCCGACCTGGAAATATAAAATGTTGTTGCTGCTTCGGGTGAAGGAGCCTAAGCGGAAGCTCTTACAAAGTACAAGGTAGAATGTGACAACCATAATAAAATAGAAAGCACTGCACTATTACTACTGACCACTAATATGACCGACGAAATGCTGAATAAAGTAATGCGTTTTACAACTGCGAGTGAAATGTGGGACGAATTTAACCGTCTTTACGAACGAGGATCACAGGACCGAACCTACGATCTTTGTATGCAACTTTTTTACTACAAGAAAGACACCACTCATGACATAGGTACGCATATGTCTGCAATAAAGAATATTTGGCATGATCTGAATCAAGCTTTATCAACAGTTTGCAATCAACTACCAGAAATTCTTTTGATATGCAAGATATTGGATTCCCTGCCAGAAGAGTATTTCAGTTTTAAAACAAGTTGGTTACTGATTAAATTGAAAGATCGTACAATCCAGAACTTGACCACCCAGTTGTGCGCTCACGAGAGAGCTTTGAAAGATAATTTAAATCTGAAGCAGAAGGTGAATCCAGCACGGAGGTTCTAATAGTACGTAACAGAAAGCAAGATTATAAGAAGAAGTTCAAGTGCAACTATTGCGGAGCAAGCGGACATCGAGTAAAGCAATGCAAAAAATGGATTACGGATGGCAGACCCCCAAAACCTCTAAAGGAATCCACATTAAATGCTGCTACATTGACAAGTTTAGCTTTATCTCTTGGTGAGAGTAATGATAAATACTCATGGTACGTAGATAATAGAGGAACAAGTTACGTAACCAATAGGGGAGATCAAAATGTATCTTTCGAGTACTTTAACGAATCTCACAGAGTAATGACAGCAAATGGTGAAAATATTGAAGCTATCGGAAAGGGCTCAATACAAGTAAAAGCTAAAATGAATGGCCAAAACGAAACAATTACGCTCACAAATGTTTGGTATGTTCCTTGCATACAAAGACACTTGTTCTCAGTGCTATCTGCACAAGATCTATGTGAGAATAGCTCATTTGAATCAAATACTAGGTCATGTTTATTTAAGGTTGACGGTAAGGCAAAGTTAGTCAGTACTCGGAACAAGTATGGAGGTCAAACTTAAAATACAAGTTATTACACCTAAAGTTGAGATTAGCCAACTGACAGTTATTAACCAACTTCAATTGTACCATGAACGTTTGGGTCACCAAAACAAAAGACATGTCAAACAAGTTATGCACAGAGAAATTGGTATGCAATTGAAATCTGAAAATAACAAAAAAGTTTGCGAAGGTTGCGTTTATGGAAAAGCCCACAGAATTACGTTTGGGACAAGAGAAATAACTACAAGACTTGGAGAGCTAATACATACTGATGTGTGTGGACCTTTTGTATATTTGATCTGAAAGTATAGATACTTTGTTCTATTCAAAGATGATTTCACCCGTTTTCGTTACGTATACTTCTTACGACAAAAGTCAGAAGTTCAAGCTCGCTTGAAAGATTTTCTAGCATAAGCTAAGACATCTGGACACGTTGTTCAAGAGTTGCTAAGTGACAATGGAGGCTAATTCGACAATGAAGAAGTACGAAGTACGCTAAGACAACACGGGATTAAACAGAGGCTAACAATCCCTACAATCCTGAACAAAACGGTTGCGGTGAAAGAGATAATCGCACAATTGTTGAGATGGCAAGAGCACTTATACACGCTCATGATGAGATACCTAAAGGTTTATGGGCTGAAGAAGTTCAAGCTTCAGTGTACATATTAAATCGTAGGGGACCCACTCCAAATGTCGAAAAGTCACCGTATGAGTTATGGTACAATAAAATACCCAAAATAAATCATCTCAGAATCATTGGTTGTGTATGCTACGTACACGTCCTAAAACAAAATAGAAAGAAGCTAGATAAAAAAGCACAGAAAGGCATTCTTATAGGATATGACGGTGATGGTGGGTATCGAGTTTATGATACAAGGAACTGTAAATTGTTGCGTTCCAGATATGTAACTTTTGAAGAAGTACCTCTGTTAGACCGAGATATACCTGTTAGTGAGGAACCTGAACTCAAAAAGAATACCTATAAGCTACCTACTTCTTCCATAGATGATCAACCAAACTTAGAAGTACTTAATCAAAGTGATGATCACTTGCATTTAGTGAATTTGGATAATGAAACAGGTGATACTAATGCAGTAGAACGACATGAAGAAGACACTTGGTTTGAAACAGCTGATAGTGAAGAAGTGATGATGAAGAAGGACACGCAGAAGACACTCAAACTATTGAAGGTAACAGACGTGTACTTCGTGATCGGAGTCAAAATAGACCTCCAGATAGATTTTATTTTGAACAATTCATCTATCATGTCATTGCTGATCCAAAACCGTCTTCATATCGAGAAGCCATGAAAAGTACTGAAAAAGACAAGTGGGTAGAAGCTATGAACAATGAGATAAATTCTCTGAAAGAGAATGAGACATGGAAACTGACACGGATACCAAATAACAGAAAAGCGCTTAACTGCAAATGTGTACATAAGGTAAAGAAGAACCCTGATGGCTCGATTGACAAGTTTAAAGCGAGACTAGTTGCAGTTGGCTATTCACAGAAAAAGGGAATAGACTACCACGAAACATTTAGCCCTGTTGCGAAACTAAGCACAATCCGAGTATTATTAAGTATAGCCGCAAACGAAGGTTTATCGCTGAAACAATTTGACGTCTCAACAGCTTTCCGATATGGTAAGGTGCAGGAAGAGATATACATGCGACAACCTGAGGGATACAATGACGGATCTGGCAAGGTGTGCAAGCTGATAAGAAGTCTTTACGGACTTAAACAAGAACCTAAATGTTGGAACGAGTGCATTCACGACTTTTTCATTGAATCTGGATTTACACAGAGCGAAGCAGATCCATGTTTATATGTGAGACAACGTAGAGAAACGAAGATTTTGATAGCTTTGTACGTTGATGATGGATTATTGGCTTCCTCTGATGACGTAGAAGCTGATAATTTTATTGAAAACTGAACTCAAAGTACGTTACAAGATAACGACTAAGCCACTATCGTACTTTTTTGGCCTAGAGTTAGAACGACACAATAATGGAACTATAAGAGTTCATCAAGCTTTCTATACTAAAAAGGTTTTGGCGAAGTATGGAATGAGTGACTGTAAAGCCGTTTGTACACCAATAGTTAAAGATATTCCTGTAAAAAAGTTGACGGCAGAGATCTGTGACACTAAACTTCCCTATAGACAAGCTGTGGGATCGTTGGCTTATCTCATCGTGGGTACAGGGCCGGATATCGCCTATGCAGTTGGAGTCGTATCCAGAACCTTCGATAACCCTACTAATACGAATGTGTTACAAGTGAAGAGAATCTTTCGTTACCTAAAAAGAACAATCGAGACTGGTCTGGAGTTTAAAAAGTATGAGAAACGACTCATGTGTTACAGTGATGTGGATCATGGAGGCGACAACTTGAGTGGTTGTTCTACTAGCGGGTTGATATGCATATTTGCTGGATCAGCAATCTCCTGGAGAAGTGTGAAGCAAACCTCAGTTGCGCTGTCGTACACAGAAGCAGAAATAGTAGCTGCCAGTGAGGCGTGCCGTGAAACGATTTGGCTAAAGAGATTGTTTAAAAATTTAAGTGATAAATTAGAAAAACCAGTACTGCGCATTGACAATGAGTCTGCAATAAAACTAGCTCATAATCCGCCTTACGAATATCATCGCAAGACAAAGCACATCAGACTGAGACATTTTTATGTAAGGCAATGTGTGTCTGAAGGAGATATCCAAATTGAGCAAGTGCCTACGCAAGAATAATTGGCTGATATCATATACAAAGCCATTATTCAAATCAAGACTGATAAAGCTTTGCGAAGACTTCGGTTTAAAAAAGAAGAGGGTATGTTAGGTAAGCACTTCCAGTAATACTTTATGAAGTCTTCTTTCCTTCTAGATTTATATGATCTATGTGGTGGCTGCTAGGTGATACTTGTTACTGTCTGTACTTTTGATATCGCACGAAACATATTATGTAAAAACTAAATTCCACTGCGTTTACTTTAATAGGATTTAGGAACCTTCATAAGGTAAATATTTTCGTCACAAAATCTGCTGAACAAAAGATATTATATTCAATAACGTTTCTTTTGTGATTTTTCACATTTTGAACGGAATGTAATATTGAATGATTTCGAATTCAGTTTATGTGTATCTTGTAAATAACTTTTGTAGCTTGATTTTAAGCCTCTTTTTGACTAGGTAATATCACATTTCATTTACTGGATTATTCATATCGTACTGATTTTTTTATTTTAATCTATCGCACAGTTTGGCTACGTTCATATAATTTTCCATATGCATCATCATCAGCCTCTTCAAGTTCCCACTGTAGGGACACAGTCCTCCTCTTATTGAGAGGAAATACTTCTCTTATACACCTAGTCTGAAATCTTGCCTACCTGTACAAAAAAATATAAGTATATCAAGTACATGACAGATCCTAGTAGCATATCAAAGAACAAATATTCGATCCAACATGGTATGGCCGAACCACAAACGCGGCCCGTCACACCACACTACAGCCGCCCCGGACCACAGACCATTCAGTCGTTTCTGGGCTAGCAGTGCATGACACGTCGACATTTTTTATATAAAAAAAACTATTGCAAAGGCTAAAATCGTTGCTGCAACCGTTGCTGCTACGTCACCACTACAAAAAAATCGGCTAAGTGCGAGTCGGACTTGCGCACGAAGGGTTCCGTACTTGGTAAATTGCAGTTTACGATTTATGACGCATTAAAAAAAACTAGTTACTAGATCTCGTTCAAATCAATTTTCAGTGGAAGTTTACATGGTAATGTACATTATATTTTTTTTTAGTTTTCGCGTGACGATAATAACAAGATTTAATAGGTTAAAAGCCAAAACACTGCACACTATGTGCTACAATGAGTAGAAATGAAAGTCATGACGTCACATGGGCTCGGAGTTGTTCGGAAACTATCGTTGTGTTTTTGGTACTAGATTCAAAGCAATATTTTCAATTTGTAATAACTTTGTATTTACAGCGATAAAAAAAACTAAAAATAGTTTTGTACGAAATCATATAATATGATTTCAACATTTTTTCCAAAAAAAAAAGTGGTTCAGCAAACCAATTATAGAAACTGCTTCACAAACTATGTGTCAACTATACGTGTGTATGTGTCTAAGGGGTAACTTTTTGAAGTTTACAGACGAAGAAAAACATGTCTTTAAACTTTAAATTAACGTTTTCTCTTGAATTCTTCGCTTTCGGCATAGTACGATCTTTATGCTGTGTAAGGTTCTTGCCAAGATTTTCTGAGTAAACTCAGACGTTTTGTCTCTTAATTTTCGAATGGACACGCTTACAATTTAAACAGAATCGCCTCTACTGAACTGAACTGACGGAAGGGCAAACAGAAAATAAAGAAAGAAACAATATTTATTTGTGACCCACACAGGCGACACTAAACAAAAAATAAACTCACACCCATATTCATAAGAAAGCACCTCTACAAACAAAATCTTTTCTGTATGATCATAATTTATTAACATTTCTTCTTGTCAGGTTATAACAAACATTACACACAAAAATGTAGCAAATGAGACGAAAATATCTTTCTTCGGCTGGGAAATGAATACTTTTAGTAAAATTACATTCAAGACTGCGAAGCACAAAAACCTCTTACAGAAAAATTCTGCTATTAATGAACTTCAGCAAGTTTCACTTTGAATAATATTCTTTGTAACCTGACTGTGACGGATGAATACTGACTAGAATATTAACAAACCTCTCTATAGTTTAGATGTTGTAATCATTCATTGACAAGAGCAAATAAATTGATGCTAATCGTATTGAGATTCGTGTCAATGAATTGGGTAAAGTTATTTTCACCTCAGCACCTCAATAAAGTTGGTTTTGCTATTTATAGACAGTGAGCAAAATTCGATTTTGCTGCGAGCGTAAGACAAAGTAACTTTTTAATTATTTTTTTAAATGCCGTCTACAGAGCTGGGTCTACACACAATTCGGCATGCTCAGAACAAGGTTGTCAATGTCTTGCTGCGGAATATTGTCCCATGTCCTTCTGAGGTGCGCAAAAAGTTGATCTTCTGTAGCCAGATTTTCAGGAACTTCCTTCAGAGCTCTTCTTTGCAGCATATCCCACGCATGCTCAATGGGATTTAGATCTGGCGATTGAGCAGGCCAGTCTAAGGGCCTAACATTGTGTGTTTGTAACCAAGCTGCTACCGTTCTCGCCGTGTGTGCCCGGGCATTGTCGTGCATGAGCAAGAAAATCTTGCCCCATTTGTGTTCTGTGGGGCAATATTACGGGCCCCAGCACCTGTTGGACGTATCGTTCTGCCGTCATATTGCCCCGCACCCAAACGAGATCCGTCCGTCCTCCAAGACGAATGCCTGCCCAAACCATAATTGTTCCTCCTTGGTATGGGTGAACTTCCTGAGGGTTCTGAAGACGGCTCCATCGTCCAGGAACTCGCCAAACTCGCGTACTTCGTGAATCTGGATGGAAGCCGAAACTGGATTCATCCCTGAACAGCACATTGGACCATTGCTCACGGCCCCAGTCCACGTGGTTCCGAACCCATTCTAATCGTCGTCCACGATTGCCTCTCCGTAAAGGTGGGACCCGGAGTGGTCTACGAGAGCGTAGATTGCTTTCATGCAGTCACCTTCTTACAGTTTGGTCACTCACAAGCACTTGGTGTTCCACTCGCAGCCTTTGGACCAATTGAGTCGCCGTTGCATTTGGTTGAGCTCGCGCAGTAATTTGCAAAAATCGGTCTTGTCTGGGGGTAGTGATGCGACTTGGCCCTCAGTGCCTCTCCGCTACTTCACCTGTGGCACGATAGCGTGTCCACAATCTTGAAATTACATTTTGGTGGGTCCCAATGGCCTCAGCAACATTACGCTGAACAGACCCAGCTTCCAGCATTCCCACAGCTCGTAACATCTCCGCCCTCGTCAAATGTTGGCGTTGCATGGCTACAATACCTCAATTTTAACTTTATCTTTCGTTTAAAAATGAAAAAAAACTGTAACTAAACGTAATTCGTATTTTTTTTCTAAATTTCGCACAAATGAAAATTCCCTCTCCTACACATCAAGACATTTTTATGCCACCGAAACAAAAGAATTTTCAAAAATTTGAATTCGGAATTAGTCTGAGATAAATTACAAACAAATCGGTGTATAAAAGATTCCAATGCGGCCAGTACTTTTCGAGTTATTTAATTGAGTATGAAATATTCCTAGACCGTGTTGATGTGTGTATAATAGGCCCAAAAAAGAAACCAACAATAAAAAGTTCGGATACATATCATAACTGTAAAATTTCAAATCATTTGTTAAGGTTTAAATTATTATTAAACATTTTACTTAATAATCGAATTATATTTTTTATAATCAAATAAAGATATGTTGAAGAAAAAGTTTATCATGTTTCTACATAATTATTTTAAATTATAACAATCTTTATTGTGATAGAATCATTTAGTAATAGTTCGGAAATTGCACCTGCGGGGTGCAATTTCCGAACGCAATTGAAAAAAAATGCGGGATTTTTATTGTTTTCTTCTTCTGTTACGCTAGCTACAAAGTTCGATACACGTTGGATATTATTAAAATAATAATAAATAAATATGAATGAATCCAGTGATGATGTTTGCTATTTACACTGGCATAATTGAAACAGTATGTAAAAAATGCAGAATTAAGTTTCCTGTCTGAAAAGTCCCGCGAAAAATATCTAAAAGCTTATGATATTTTTAAGCAATAGAGACTTAAAAAGGGTGCAAACACTTTTTCGAAGACTGTACTGCTATCGTATTTCATAAAATTATCACAAGCGAGGCAACCATCTACAATGTGGAGTATTTATCCTCTATGATTTACTCAATATTGAAAGCCAAAAGATGACGTGCACATTGAAACCTATGCCAAACTTATAGCATTTTTGAAAAGAATGCCAGTACAAATCCAAAGTTTTGTTATGAAGCCAGACTGCAATTTTTTCGCTACAAAAGTAAGTAATTATCTGTAACTAAGTAATATTAAATGTGCACACTACCCATTTGTGTAGCTTTCGCCGTGGTACTACCTACTTAGGCCCTAGTTGTAACTTAACATTTTTTTTTACAATTTTATCATGTTGTATTTTTTTACCTTTAGGTAATATATTCTCGCTGCTGGGGTGAAAAGTTGTATGTGTTACACGAGACCAAAGTTATTTGCATCTCGTGTCTTTGAATCCCTCGCTGCACTCAGGAATCTAGAATCACTCGCTACGCTCGTGATTCAATTATAGAATCCTTCGCTTACTAGGGATTCAAAAACAACACTCGCAGCAAAATATAATACATAACTATTGTCTCATCTTAGAAACATTTATGAAGATACTAGCTTCTGCCAGCCGCTTTACCCGCGTGTCTATCTAAAATTATTCCAAGAGGACAAATTCCCGGGATAAAAAGTATTCTATCTGCTATTCCAGGCTATAATCTATCCCTGTGCAAAATTTCATCAATATTCGTCGAGCCATATGAGCGTCAAGGAGTAACAAACATACAAACACTCACACACACTCACATAATTTCAACTTTATAATATTAAGTGTGATATATATAAGTGTGACGTGTGATATGTTTTTATAAATCAATGTTTCCTTTTTGTCTCTTCAACTTATTTTACCCGACTACGGTGTAGTTTAATTTTAATCATCAGTTATTTTTTGGTAATTTAATAAACCTACTTAATTTTATTTTAAACTTAAGATTACCAGACTGTTAATTGTCTTTTGACCCCTTTTATTTATCTACTCCGGCTCTAACTCTAATGCGGCTCTAGAGAATAGATACATTAGTAGCAGATCGTGGAGAGTCCGGTATTGATGTTCAACTGGTCGAGAATGGACTTATTCGTGCGCTTGGCTGTCCATGGTATGCGCAACATTCTTCTCCAGCACCACATCTCAAAAGCCTCTATCTTTTTTCGATCCACCGTGCGAATTACCCAAGATTCCGAGCCGTAAAGAAATATCGAGAATACCAGAGTTCTCACGAGTCTCTACTTTGTGTTACGAGTTCATATCGAAAGACGCAGTGTTGTAAAGCCGGAAGACTTCTTCTTCTTTCGGCTGAAATGATGATGATGATGAACTGCTACTTCACTACGATTTACAATTTATTTCTAATAATTGGTAGGATCGCACAGGTACCTTACTTACGTTGCTGTCATAATATCTCGTGCTGTAATTCTCCTGCTTCCAAATCAATGGGAATTGAATGTAAAAACCGGTCAAATGTGAGTTGGACTCGCGCACGTAGGATTCCGTACCAATATCGCAAAAACGGCAAAAAAAAACACTTTTTTTTTTTTTTTTTATATAGCGGCAACAGAAATACATCATCTGTGAAAATTGCAACTGTATAGCTATGACGGTTCATGAGATAAAGCCTGGTGACATACAGACAGACGGGCAATGGAGTCTTAGTAATAGGGACCCGTTATTACTTTTTGGGAACGGAACCCTAAAAATCTGCTGTCTGTAATACTTAATAATGACAGTCTTTGCTACCCATGATATAAATAATTATAATACCATTCTAGTAACAAGCTACTTTGCCGAATGCACGGTAGAATCAACTTCTATTACTTGTAAATTTTAATTTGTTTGACGTTCAAAAGTGGCGCTAATTGGCTTAGATGAATAAATATATTTGACTTTGACTTTAGTAGCAAAGGAAAAATGTACCACGTTGCCTCTCAATGTCAGTCAAATAAAAGTAAGTAAAGCAGTAAGCTAAGTAATTAAATTATAATTCAATGAAAATCTAAAAGAGCCAGTTCAATTTTGTTTAAACAGCTTTAGGGCTTCAGTAAGGCTAATAAACAGAATTCTTGATAAAGCACGCATTTTTATTTCTACAAATACGGCTCATCTTCAATATTTACTTGCCATTAGATAGCTCATCAGCTATGCTTATTATACTAAAAATATTAATATATTTAATACATAAAAGCGATGATATACTTGAGCGTTCACTTGTTATGTTGTGTGTTCATTCTATCGAATGGTGCTTGACAGGTAAAGGCAATAAATAAGAAATATATAGGAACGATCTCAAGAGTCTCTCACGTCTTTAATACCGAGCGTATATTGCGAAATAAAGGCTCCAAGGTTGTTTCACGGGAACTGGCTGTTGGGCAGAGCCAGCTCACGAAACTGAAGACCGACAATGGCAGGATCGTATCCGCCAAACCGGAGCTTCTGAGGGAGATTGAGACATTCTATGGGCAGTTGTACACATCAATTAGCAAGCCCGTTGCGAGTCTAGCAAAATACCTAAGAGCTAGATTGACCCGACACTATACCGAATATATCCCGGACGTCAGCCTGTACGAGATTAGGACGGCTCTGAAACAACTTAAAAACAAAAAGGCGCCGGGTGATGACGGAATTACGGCTGCACTCATGAAGGTGGGTGGAAAATCAATACTTAAGACCCTTCAGAAGCTGTTTGATTCCGTCATACTCGAGGCAAAACGCCACAGGCATGGTGCGGGGGTGTGGTGGTACTTTTCTTCAAGAAGGGCGACAATGCCCGGCAGAAGAACTATAGGCCCATCACACTTCTTAGCCATGTCTACAAGTTGTTTTCAAGAGTCATCACGAATCGTCTCGCGCGCAGGTTTGACGATTTCCAGCCTCCCGAACAAGCCGGATTCCGAAAAGGCTTTAGCACCGTAGACCACATGCATACGCTGTGGCAGATTATACAGAAGACCGAAGAGTATAACCTGCCTATCTGTTTAGCGTTTGTGGACTACGAGAAAACCTTAATTTGATCGAGACTTGGGCTGTACAACAGTCTCTCCAAAGGTGCCAGATCGACTACCGGTACATTGAGGTGTTGAAGTGTTTGTACAAAAACGCCACCATGTCAGTCCGTCTTCAGGATCAGACCTCGAAACCAATGCTTTTCCAGCGCGGCTTGAGACAGAGAGACGTCATTTCTCCGAAACTGTTCACTGCTTCGCTGGAGGAAGTCTTCAAGGTTCTAGACTGGAGGGGGGCATCAACGTTAATGGCGAGTACATCACTCACCTTCGGTTTGCCGACGACATAGTGGTCATGGCTGAGACCATGGAGAGAATCAGTAAAATGCTCGATGACCTCAGTAGAGCTTCCAAAAGAGTGGGTCTTAAAATGAACATGGAAAAAACCAAGGTCTTACTGAATGCCCATGTAACACCCACTCCTATCAAGATCGGAGACTCTACACTCGAAGTTGTAGACGATTATGTCTAGCTGGGACAAACGGTCCATTTGGGTTGGTCCAACTTCGAGAAAAAGGACCTTTGAATCCGATTCGGCTGGGCGGCGTTCGGGAAGTTGCGTGGTATCTTCTCGTCGTCTTTGTGTTGCTTACCTTGCTTTTAACCAAAATTGACAATTCTAAGTCAACCGGAAAAAGCCTATAGGTTCGAAAACCTATGTGGTAGTTCTCGTTGACTTAGTTATCTAATTATGTTGGTAAATGTAGCTGTTTGTATGGAACCCTCGGTGCGCGAGTCAGCAATGTGCCCTGCCCACTGCCATTTAAGTTTGGCAATTCTTCGGGTTATGTGCGGATATCATCATTTCTGATGTGATCACGCAAGCAAATTCCGAGCATAGCCCTCTCCATTGCCCTCTCCATTGCCCTTTGGGTGACTTTAAGCTTTATGATAAGGCCCATTGTGAGCGACCACGTCGCGGTCCCATAGGTGATCACTGGCAACACACACTGGTCATAGACTTTTGTCTTGAGACACTGCGGTAAATTGGACGAGAAGATACCACGCAACTTCCCGAACGCCGCCCAGCCGAATCGGATTCAAAGGTTGACCTCTTTCTCGAAGTTGGACCAACCCAAATGGACCGTTTGTCCCAGCTAGACATAATCGTCTACAACTTCGAGTGTAGAGTCTCCGATCTTGATAGGAGTGGGTGTTACATGGGCATTCAGTAAGACCTTGGTTTTTCCATGTTCATTTTAAGACCCACTCTTTTGGAAGCTCTACTGAGGTCATCGAGCATTTTACTGATTCTCTCCATGGTCTCAGCCATGACCACTATGTCGTCGGCAAACCGAAGGTGAGTGATGTATTCGCCATTAACGTTGATGCCCCCCTCCAGTCTAGAACCTTGAAGACATCCTCCAGCGAAGCAGTGAACAGTTTCGGAGAAATGACGTCTCTCTGTCTCAAGCCGCGCTGGAGAAGGATTGGTTTCGAGGTCTGATCCTGAAGACGGACTGACATGGTGGCGTTTTTGTACAAACACTTCAACACCTCAATGTACCGGTAGTCGATCTGGCACCGTTGGAGAGACTGTTGTACAGCCCAAGTCTCGATCAAATTAAGGTTTTCTCGTAGTCCACAAACGCTAAACAGATAGGCAGGTTATACTCTTCGGCCTTCTGTATAATCTGCCACAGCGTATGTCTACGGTGCTAAAGCCTTTTCGGAATCCGGCTTGTTCGGGAGGCTGGAAATCGTCAAACCTGCGCGCGAGACGATTCGTGATGACTCTTGAAAACAACTTGTAGACATGGCTAAGAAGTGTGATGGGCCTATAGTTCTTCTGCCGGGCATTGTCGCCCTTCTTGAAGAAAAGTACCACCACACCCCCGCACCATGCCTATGGCGTTTTGCCTCGAGTATGACGGAATCAAACAGCTTCTGAAGGGTCTTAAGTATTGATTTTCCACCCACCTTCATGAGTGCAGCCGTAATTCCGTCATCACCCGGCGCCTTTTTGTTTTTAAGTTGTTTCAGAGCCGTCCTAATCTCGTACAGGCTGACGTCCGGGATATATTCGGTATAGTGTCGGGTCAATCTAGCTCTTGGGTCTTTTGCTAGACTCGCAATGGGCATGCTAATTGATGTGTACAACTGCCCATAGAATGTCTCAATCTCCCTCAGAAGCTCCGGTTTGGCGGATACGATCCTGCCATTGTCGGTCTTCAGTTTCGTGAGCTGGCTCTGCCCAACAGCCAGTTCCCGTGAAACAACCTTGGAGCCTTTATTTCGCAATATACGCTCGGTATTAAAGACGTGAGAGACTCTTGAGATCGTTCCTATATATTTCTTATTTATTGCCTTTACCTGTCAAGCACCATTCGATAGAATGAACACACAACATAACAAGTGAACGCTCAAGTATATCATCGCTTTTATGTATTAAATATATTAATATTTTTAGTATAATAAGCATAGCTGATGAGCTATCTAATGGCAAGTAAATATTGAAGACGAGCCGCATTTGTAGAAATAAAAATGCGTGCTTTATCAAGAATTCTGTTTATTAGCCTTACTGAAGCCCTAAAGCTGTTAAAACAAAATTGAACTGGCTCTTTTAGATTTTCATTGAATTATAATTTAATTACTTAGCTTACTGCTTTACTTACTTTTATTTGACTGACATTGAGAGGCAACGTGGTACATTTTTCCTTTGCTACTAAAGTCAAAGTCAAATATATTTATTCAACTAAGCCAATTAGCGCCACTTTTGAACGTCAAACAAATTAAAATTTACAAGTAATAAATGTTGATTCTACCGTGCATTCGGCAAAGTAGCTTGTTACTAGAATGGTATTATAATTATTTATATCATGGGTAGCAAAGACTGTCATTATTAAGTATTACAGACAGCAGATTTTTAGGGTTCCGTTCCCAAAGAGTAAAAACGGGTCCCTATTACTAAGACTCCATTGCCCTTCTGTCTGTATGTCACCAGGCTTTATCTCATGAACCGTCATAGCTATACAAATGCAATTTTCACAGATGATGTATTTCTGTTGCCGCTATATCAAGAAATACTAAAAACATAATAAAATAAATATTAAGTGGGGCTCCCATTCAAAAAAGTGTTTTTTTTTGCCGTTTTTGCGATATTGGTACGGAATCCTACGTGCGCGACTCCAACTCACATTTGACCGGTTTTTACATTCAATTCTCATTGATTTGGAAGCAGGAGAATTACAGCACGAGATATTATGACAGCAACGTAAGTAAGGTACCTGTGCGATCCTACCAATTATTAGAAATAAATTGTAAATCGTAGTGAAGTAGCAGTTTATCATCATCATCATTTCAGCCCCGAGAATAACTCTCTCCATTGCCATTTGGGTGCCTTTAAGTAGCAGACAAATTTTCAATTTTTATCTCAATTATAAAATAACGACTAGGTACTATTCGAAATCAATTTTGGGAGTTCCATAACAGCAGGAAGCCATTACATGTTTAATGTAAATCCAGCGATAAAAAAGTCTTATAGCATTTCCTTGTCAGCGGTTTCCATAAAGGGATTTATGGCAAAGTTTATGTGTCAATAAAGGCTTTACTTTACTTTATAAAAGGGTTTGGTCGGATTATCCTCATTTTGGGCAGAATGGGCTACTGTGGGCATAAGAAAAAGCCGAGATATCTTATATAATTTATATTACGAAATATCTTTGACTTCCGATCAAGTTTTTCACACTTATGTTAGAAACTATTCCAAAATATTCAAAAGAGTCTGCGCTCAAGCAAAATCTCAAATTAACCACCATTCACCAGATTGGTATTTATATAATAAAATAAAAACTGTGTGGCAAGTAATTAATAGAGAAACTGGAAAGACACAACAACGCGATCAGAATGAGTTGTCTTTGAAAATAACTAATCAAACCATTTTTGATAAGCATTAGGTCGCTGAGACATTAGAAAATTTCTTTACCAAGATTCCGTTAGAGGTTACGAAGTTCCTGCCCTCCTCATCTAAATTAGCTGAAGCTCTTCTTAAAGAAAACTTTACTAAAGATATACCAACCTTTAAATTTAAACCAATATGTCTTGATACAATTAAAAATGCGTTCAAAAGTCAGAATATGAAAAATATTGCAGACTTATGGGGGATATCCGTTAGGGTTCTTGTAGATATTATTGACTCAATTGCTCCTGTCCTAACAAGCATATTTAATCAATGTTTGGACAGTGACAGGTTTCCTGACTTAATGAAGCACAATAAATTAGTACCAATTTTCAAATCAGGCTGTAAGAGACATCCCTCTAATTATAGACCTATATCCGTGCTTCCAACATTGAGATCTATGAAAAAATCATGCTGGACCAGATGTTGTCTCACTTCAATTCAAATGGGATACTGCATAGTCAACAGCTTGGTTTCACGAAAGGTAGGTCGACAACGGACGCGGGAGTAAAACTCATCAGCCACATCTTGGAATCTTGGTAGAAGTCCCAGGACGCCATTGGAGTTTTTTGTGATCTCTCAAAAGCGTTCGACTGCGTCGACCACAACACACTGATCTTTAAATTACACCACTACGGAATTCGAGGACAATCTGCTGATCTTGTGCTTTGCTATTTATCAAACAGACAGCAAAAAGAAAATGTTATTGGGGCGACGTCCTCCGGGTCTCTAGTCAAGATGGGCGTGCTCCAAGGTTCAATTCTTGGCCCTTTCCTCTTTCTTGTTTACATTAATGATCTCCCTTTTATGATGGCCCAATTATCGGATATAATTCTATTTGCTGATGATACTTCGCTAATTGTAAATTTTCTAATGATACTTCGCTAATTTGAATGAATCAGGCAACAAACGTGACGGATGATCTGGCAAGAGTGAAAGTTATGTACAATCAAATGAAAGAGAAAGTCAAAGAGGTGGTAAAAATGAAGAAGGATGAAAAGGAAGAAAAATATAACAGGAAGTTCTCCGATAACTTCAGGGCCAATGTTAAGCTGTTCTGGAAACAGGTAAGATTGGCTCGCGGGGTGACAAAAACATCGAGCATGAATGTAATAAGAGCAGAAGATGGGTTTATTGAGCGAAGAATGCAAGGTCTTGGAACGCTGGAAGGGATATTTCGAAAGTTTATTTAGTTGTCAGGATAGTGTGCAAGGAGTGGGTAACTGAGTAGAAGCCAGTTGTCAAGACCCTAACTCAGACGAAGAGCAAAAGAATGAGAATGAAATAGAAATGGATGAGATTGTAAAAGCACTGAGTGGTATGAAGATTGGTAAAGCTGCAGGGTATGACAGAGTATCTGTTGAAATGCTGAAGGGCGGTGGCGGGGTGGTCGCAAGCCTGTTGTGCCGGATCTTTAATATGTGTTGGAGATATGGCCGTGTGCCGGATGACTGGTGCAAGGCTATAATTGTACCACTATATAAGGGAAAAGGCTCACAGCAGGAGTGTAAAAACTACCGCGGCATTAATCTATTGAGTGTTGTCGGCAAATTATATCCGAAAGTTTTAATAAATAGAGTGGTAAAAGTGACGGATGAACAATTATGGGACGTGCAAGCAGGATTTAGAGAGGGAATGGGTTGTATGGATCAGATCTTCTCGTTGAGGAGTATAGCTGAAAAACATCTTGCAAAGCACAAAAAAGTCTACTGTGCTTTCGTTGACTTGGAGAAGGCCTATGACAGTGTGTGGAGGGATGAACTGTGGTCGACGCTATCCGGGGTACGGTGTGGACTGGCGCTTGGTACGGGCAATGAAATCTCTATATAGGGATTCCAGTGCTTGTGTTAGGATTAATGGGGCGTATACGGACTGGTTTTCCATCTCAAGGGGTGTTAGACAGGGCTGTGTAGCGTCACCGTGGCTGTTCAACTTGTACATGGATAGTTGTCTGATAGGTTTGAAAGAGCATGAGTGCGGATTGAGGATGAATGAGTTGCCTGTCAAATGCCTTCTCTATGCAGATGATCAAGTTCTACTTGCATCGTCAGCAGAACAGTTGCAAGTCATGGTGACTGTGATGAATGAAGCTTTTAATTTAAAAGGTATGAGTATAAATGTGAACAAGACTAAGGTAATGGTGTTTGAATGAGAAGACGATGTATCGGAGTGTGAAGTGAAAATAAATGATAAGATTGTGGAGCAAGTGAACGAGTTTGTATATCTGGGAAGTATGTTCACAAGGGATGGAAAGATTGAAGAGGATGTGGAAAGGAGGGTGAATGCAGGGAATAAAGTGAATGGTGCTATACATGCGGTTGTGACTAGCAAATCGATGTCTCCAGAAGCTCGACTCGCCGTTCACAACAGCGTGCTGGTGCCTCTATTTATGTATGGAAGTGAAGGGTGGGTATGGCAAAAAAGACATGAAAGTAGGATTAATGCAGTAGAAATGCGCTCCTTGCGAAGTATGTGTGGGGTAACTTTGAATGAGGTAATAAGACAACGTTGTGGTCTAAAAGAAGATGTAGTGACTAACGACATACATAGACCTAATAGATGATGTTCTTCAAAAAGGCCAGGTACGCAGTACTCCTAACCGGCGTGTGTGTATGACTAGATGCATGAATGTGAGTGAAGCAAAAGAAGTATGTAAGGATCGTAGTAGGTGGCGTTCTGTAGTTTCTGCCTACCCCCATGGGAAAAGGGCGTGAGTTTATGTATGTATGTATGTACTTCGCTAATTTTTAAAATGGATAAGAAAGTCTAATTGTTCTCTCAAAATGGTTCGCAGCTAACAATATTTTACTGAATGCGAAAAAAACAAAATGTTTTAAGTTCTCTTTACCAAATGTACCACTACGTGACCTAAACTTTAATCTTGACGGCAAAAATCTTGAAGTTATAACGGAAACTGTATTCTTAGGGATTACTATCGACTCAAAAGTGCAGTGGGGCGCGCACATTAGAACTCTTTCGGGTAAGTTAAGTTCAACTGCATATACAGTAAGGAAAATAAGGCAGTTAACCGATGTAGCCACAGCTAGGTGAGTATAATATGATTATTTCCACAGTATTATGTCTTATGGCATTCTGCTGTGGGGATCAGCAGCAGATGTTGTCTCAGTTTTCATCTTACAAAAGAGGGCAATCCGCGCGATCTATAAAATTGGTCCTCGCTAGTCCCTCAGAGATAAATTTAAAGAGATCGATATACTGACTCTACCTAACTAGAAGCGACTTGCATAATTTAAATACACGCAGTAAGCATGAAATTATAATAACCAAACTCAGATTTACTAAAACTAGCAAAGTCTTTTCTTATAAACAGTATACGCTTTTATAACAAGTTGCCAAAGTCAGTTATACAACTGACCGATGGAAAGTTCAAAAATCACATCAAACGTGTCCTTATTAAAAAATCATATTATAAAATCAAGGACTACGTTGAAGATAAAAACTTGGCATTAGCTCCTTCTGCGCATGCGGCTTCCCTAGTAACTCATAAACGGCACAAATATGTGGATTTCTCTAACTATTCTCAACCTCATTTTTTTTTTGTTTTTCTTCATTTTATTAGACTTTTTACAATGTTTCTCAATCACCTTTATACCCATTTCCTAAGAATAGTTACTGCACTGATAACATTTGTGCCACATATTAAATTTTGTCTCGTTATATTTATTTTTATCTTTGTATAGATTCTTTTACCTTTTTGAATTATTTTGTGAATGTGTGAACATTGTAGGCCTTCTAGATGCTGGTTAACATTTGTTAACTTTTTTATATATTATATAAGCACCCCCTATGCACCGCGAAGCAATTGGCCACTTTTTTGTCCTAGCAAAGTGACTCCGCCATCATTGTCGTCACAACACTGAAAATTCGCGGCAAGGTGGTGCTAAGCGCCGCGTAATGCGCCTCGCTTTTGCGTCCACTCAAAAAATGCGATCAACCTGAAGTCTTCCTTTTAAGCATCATCGCAACGCGTCGGGGCTGGGAGTGAGTTGGCCTTTAGTTATTTCAAGACAATCTATAGTTAAAGCTTTCATTCTCTAGCTAGCTTTGGTTGTCATACCAATTCAAAGAGAATCAAAACTAATTTCTGCTATTGCACTCACTCACACAGTGACTCATATTCAGTTACTGAAATTGAATTTATAATTTTCTGTCTGAGCCTTTCTCAATATCACCTCCTGTGTTCCCTATAGGGTTGTGTTTAACGGTGTACATACATTGCTCATGTAAAATCAAATTTACTGTTTGCTTGACCCGGGCATCAAACACAGGGCCTTATGCTCAGCAGTAGCTTACTTTACAACTTTAAAAGCTATTAATTAAATATGTCGTATACTAAATCAAAATCATTTAGGAGCCATTATGATGTCACAGACTGATAAAAAAACACACAGGTACACACGTCCAACTTATAACTTCCCCCTTTTTCCGTTGGAGGTTAAAACCAAGTACCGAATTGACATTTAAAAGATGGAATCTTAACGAATTTAATTTCACTTCTCAGTGTAGCCTCACCTCTTTAGGGAAAGAACTCGTCCCCAGGTGGCGGATAAGGGAAATTTGGTAGTTTGGCAAACTCCTATGGCAATTATTCCGGCGGTCTACCTAATTTCAGTTTATTTGTCATGTTTCATTATACTTTAGCTAGTGCGCAGACAAGTGGCAGAAAAGTTATGCTTATCAGTTGGCGACGGCTTTTTTCCTAGCGAAGACAGAATAAAACAGATTTTTTGTAAACAGATTAAGCTACGCGGATAAAACCGCAAATTTTGCGACATATGGAATTGTATGAAGCTGCACGTTTTAGCGGTATAAAAATCGCGTGGAAATAATACTGCAAGAAGATTATGTTCAGCCACTGAATCCACGACACTGCAGCGCGATTAAAATCCACGGGAATATTTTGTGCTCTATGTACAGTCGAGGGTCAAAATTGCAGTCAGATCTCAATGTTTATAGTCACCTGTACGGTTCTGTGCATATAATTGTGTGCGTGATGTTTCATCGCAAACAATAGACATCATACAGTGTAACTATGAGGTGAAGGGCGTGGTCAACGCCACAAAAAGATAAAAATATATGATAACTAGTTTCACTTATATATAACTACAAAAGTTCGTGTCGAGTCGGTTCAAAACTAAGTCTAAAATTCGTCTTAGTAGTTATCGTAACTCGTGGCAGACTGGTGAGAGAGTGCAACTCTCAAACGGGGTCGTAGTAGACGCGAGTTCAAATCTCGGCAAAGTTTATTTTTGTATTTCTGGTAACCTATACTCATGGTAACAAATAATGACTAGTAAGTTACACGGTATGAATGCATCTTAGAATAGTAAAAAAATAAATAACTGACGTTTTTATAAATCCTTTGTTAATATTGTTTATTCGCAACCATTAAAAAAGAAAACATCTTGAAAATAAAGTAATTTATTGATTAAATAAATATTATAACAACTAATTTAAATAGTAGGCAGATAAAAAAAAGATAATTTTTAATTTTTGTATAATAATTATGATAACTATTATTATTGAGGTTATAGCTTAATTATTTCGTTTCCTCTAGGAAAAGAGGATTGAAGCTTAACCTCAACAATAAAATGCTAAATATTTACTATTGCAGGTTTGGTTGGTTTTGAAACAGGGGATCCTGTTTTAAAACGAACCAACCATTGATTTAAACAATATGATACAATGATGTTTACATAGATTACCGTTAATAATTAAAACAATAAATTTAATAGTAATAAATAATAATATTGTAACATAATTAAAACTTTTTTTACATAATAAATTGGTTCTTAGATCGGTTTAAATATCTTTATTCACATTAAGACAAATTGTCACTAACATTACAACAATATGCAAACATTTCGAAGTACTATCCCAGTGAGGGTAAAAGAAAAACAAATGGTTCCTTGTCGGCTAGATAAGAAACGAATTCAACACATTCCCGATATAAGGCGGTGGTCCAAGTTAAAAGATTTCAAACACTGATTTAACATATTAAACTAAGTCAATTATTGCCTTCGGCATGCAGTGCGCGGTAAACAGTGCGCAATGAGGTCTAGAATTTACTAGCAAAACGCCTAGTTGGTATAAAACCATTGTTTTCATATTCATTCACCATAAAACTTAATTGAGACTGAATTATAAGCGGTGGTCTGCCACTTTATGCACGACTCTTGAGACTTCCTTCTTCCTCAAACTTCGTTATCCAACGAATCCCAGTTCTCCTCTAAAACATAAAAAAACTTACTAAACATTTCAAATAAGTGATTTATTTGCTAGCTTAACCCAAAAATATCATGCACCGCATTTGAACAAATCATCACATTATTTTTATAATATAAGTTACACATAATCCATTTCATCAGAAATTTTTGATTGTATTTAGCCTATTCTTATGCAAGACAACAATTTTAGCCTATTCTCTAAATTTAAGTTTGCTTGCATTATGATATTCAAATAAACCGAATTTACCGAATGTAATAAAAAGTTCTGCCCTTATTCAAATGCGATGCTCAATATCCAATTAACTGAACACTTAAACGCAAATCTTCCGGACAACTGAATAGGTCGTAATGTAAAGTAATTAATCGACGAACATAATATTATTAAAAGGATAACATATTATGCTATGGTATTTAATATTTTTCTATCATATTTATGAGATTAAATTAAAAAGATAGTTAAGATCTTTATTAATATTTAGGCATTCAATTTAAATGAAGAAATAGATATTCATATTCTTAAATTAAGTTTATTAAATTTTAATAATAATAATAATATGATTATTTTTAAGTTAAAAGTAATATTTAAAATGTGTATAGAATAATAATAAATGTCATTCAATAAAATAATATAATTTTTATCTGTTACTGTTTTTCGAACCAAGCTTAACGTGGTTTATCTAGCAGTGTTAACCGCTGGTCCAGATGGACACTTACGTAAGGTAATGAAATTAAAAACCTCGTTCTAACTTAAAGGTAAATGATTATCTACCGCGCTCTCTAGGATTTTATGAATAGCAATATACGGGATAGTAAGTGTGATCAATGTTGGCGACAAACCGTGTGGGTATTGTGTTTGAAATCTACCCACATTGTTATAAAGTTTAGGTAAACGTTTGTTTTATATTATAATATCTACAGATGAGGATTGATTTGAAACACCACCACCCACTGTTTTGTGATTTTAATAAATAGTGTGACGTTGTGGCCATGTCGCGTTCTCATTGGTTCATTATGAAAGAGTTCGATATATAGGTGTGTGCATGAGTGTTATGTGTCTATAGAAGAAGGTCGTAAGTGGGACTGATTGCTATGCTATAGTTTCGTGAAGTTATGACTGCGATTTTGACCGTGATAGTACAGATAGAAAGAGACACAGAATTTTATCCACCGTGCGTGTTAATTATGATTCAGTACGCGGAATAAAACCACGTGAATAAAGTTGGTGCGGCTAAAACCCGCAATTCGTGCTAAGCCTATGTCGTATCAAGAGCTTGTTACTTTAATGTCTTAAGTTGGAGATTGATCTGTGTCGCATTGTGATAGATGATTAAAAACGTTATTTAATTTCACTAAGAGGTCTTTTACACGTGGCTTTCCAGGATAGGGTGATTTCTTTTTTCATTATCCACGATCCTGTTCCATTAGCCCAGAGGAAACAATTAAAAAAAATGTTTCGATGGAATTAGAGGAATTAAAAGAATTCGACAATTTTCTCGGACGCGAAAGTATTTTCAAGCGGGCAAAACCATTTAGGAGACAGATTGGGTGGAACGATTAAACCACAATTAACTACTTTTGGACTTAAAGTGCGTTCGACTTTAGAGTTTTTCATCTGAAATAAACGTCTATTTTGAATAAATAATGTTTAGTTTATTTTTCACTAGCTTCTGCCAGCGGCTTCACCCGCGTGAAAGTCTGCAATTATCACAAGGGAACACATTCCCGGAATAAAAAGCCAGTACAGTCTAAAAATGTAAATATTATGCTGACGCGGTGCCATGCACCATACGTGCGTCATTTCCATATTATAAATACACATCTAACGCAATAAATCGACAAGTGCGATAACTGCTACGCGATGACTAACATTAGATAAAGGAATCGTCAACAGTATTATTTGTAAACACATTAAATGCATATTAAACCTAACGGGAACTTAGTGATCTTTTCTCTTCGTGCTTTATCCTCAACAACCATAACTCTGCAAGTATACGTATCGTACAAAGCCTATGTGGTATTCCAGGTTATATTCTGTCTTCGTGCCAAATTTCATCCAGATCCGTTCAGACGTTCTGGTGTGATTGAGTAACAAACTTACATCCATCCAAAATCATGTATTATATAATATTAGTAACATTTTTATGTAACACTACAGGACAAAGCCACTTTAAAAAAAAATCTTTTGTTTGGGCAATTGTGAACCAATCCTATCGATTCAATTCAAGCTATCAAGTCGTGAAAAAATATTTGCTGCATTTTATCGAGTTATGCGTTCAATACTTAGAGTTGATTCTATAGTTCATGTACAAAACTACTACTACTAAAAAAAAATACTTAAAAAGTACTTAAAAAAAATAGCAAAACTTCATTCACAATTTTCTGGTACAGTACTTTGTTTCATAATAATGTTACTGATTTTTTTCCAGAGTTCACGGAGTTTTGATGTGTTGACATCAAACTCTGCTCTAAACAATGTTTCAGCAATTGTTGTTCAACTTCAGTTTTCATTAAATGCGAGGTTTTTCTCTTTTTGACGAATATTTGTTTTTAAACAACGCAATGAAATTTAAAATTTCGTAAAGCTATTGAATGTTTTCCACGTTCCACAGCTTGTATAAATTGAGACTAAAACTGCTGTGAATTAATAACTATGTTTCCTCATATGTGGCGTTTCTATTGCATTGGCGTTAACGCACGAATCTGTTATGAAAAGCTATCAAAGTTCTAAATATAGAAATAGCGGCAACAAAAAATGAATTCCTTTATTCCTGAAATAAACAGTATTGTGACAACCGTCATTTTGAACTCTCTATTTGCTTTCTAAACTATCAAATATTTCAACTTTTATCCTAGAAATAGTTCTACAGATTTTTATGTATATCTTCGGATTGTCGTGTGGCGCCTCTCTGAAGGAGCTGTAATGTGTATAATATGAACCTTATAGAAAGGTAGCCAATGGCACATGCACGTGCTCGTTCTAAGTACGTCTTTGGGGTTTTACGTGGAGCCTCGTTATCTACACAGATACATCAAAACAGCAATAAAATTACGCTCACCAAAGCACAGGTATATTTTTTTGTTGTATTATCGACGCAGTTTTGTTAGAAATTAGTTCTATTATGTACGTTGAGTAGACTATTACCTATTTATTTAAAACGGTCCTTCTTTTGTCCACAGATCCGTCTAAACTGCGTGCTCCGTCACAAAATTCGCTTCAAGGTGATGTCTTCAGTGAGACCAAGCGTCAATTCAGACCCCATCCCTCATTGGGCTGACTATTCAATAAATGAGAGGATCGTCAAGGCCTCTCATAGCTGCGAGATATTCGTTCTCCACACGCCTAAGAAAACTTTCAGGTAGCGTTCAGCTATCCCTGGACAATTTGTCCGGAAAATTAAAGTGAAATTCTATTTAAAACGGAAAATTAAAGTGAAAATCTATTTTTGTTACAAGTTGGACAGTATTACGAGTGGTAAATATTTATGAAAATATAAAAAATGATTGTGAACAAAATATTTTTAAAGAAAAAAACTGTAGCAAAAACAATTTTTGAGAGTGGCAACTGATTAGATTTAAAGTATTTTTAAGGTAGTATTGTGAGATGATGAAAATTAATATCTAAAATCTAACTTTTGTGGAACTCCCCTGATAGAAATATCTGTAATACATTGTACATATTCAATGATTTTCTTAATTGTTATGAAATGGGTGCTTTAAATAAAATTTTGTATCAAAAAAATTGTATTCGTAAAATTTTGACTTAGAAAAAATGTGTCTGACACATTCGACAAATTTTCTAAAGAACGTCCTAACAATCTGCCTGAGTAAACATACTGATAAGAAAAATCTTGTAACTTGCTCACTGAAGCAAAAGAGATAGTATAGATAGAAAAATGGTGGCATTCTACATTTTCGTTTCAAAAAGTCGAATTCTTACTAAATAACTTCTGTATGAAGCCTTTGTTATTAGAACTCAAAACTAGATTTATTTAAAGAGGGCACAAAAGTATTAGGGCTCAAACTATGAAATTGTCTATTTGTACTGACAAATTGAAACAAGTATTTTTTTTTTATTTAAACATATTTATTTAATCAAAATAATTACCATTATTATCACATATTACATTGCTGCCATGTAACAGAAAGGTTAATTATGCCTTTGCGATAGAATTCTGGTGATCTAGATTCGACAAACTCTGTGAAAGCATTTTGTACTGCCTCCTGAGAAGGAAACTTTTTATCACGTAGAAAGTTGTCCAAATCACGAAAAAAAATTGTAGTCCGTTGGAGCAAGGTCTGGCGAATACGGAGGGTGACGAATGGTTTCTAATTGCAGTTCCTGTAGAGTTCAAACGGTTTCTCGTGCTGTATGAGGTCTAGCGTGATCATGGAGCAATAATGGTGAAGATTGATTCATGAGTCGGAGCTGTTTCACTGCTAGTTTTGCTATAATCGTTCGGAATCTTGCACAGTAGACATCTGCCGTTATTGCTTGACCAGATCGGAGATAGCTATAGTGAATAACACCATGCTGAGACTACCAAACAGTTACCATTACCGTTTTATTGTTCCTCTGTTTCACCTGGGATCAGCCATTGTATTTTTCGCTCACGGTTATTGTAAATAATCCACTTTTCATTACATGTCACAATTCGATCCAATATGCCTTCATTTCTGTATCGATTCAACAAGGCAACACAAGTTTCAACACGCGTTTCTTTCTGCAGATCAGTCAAATCATGAGGCACCCATTTTTCCTTTTATTTTATTTTATTGTTTTGACGCAAATGAGTCAATATTGTTGGTAAGGTAACGTTACACCATGCCGCTAATTTCTGGGTAGTTTGGCTCGGATCGGCTTCCACCATCACTTTCAATTCATTGTTTTTCACATGTGTGGGCGGTTTTCCACGTGGTTTGTTCTTCAAATCAATATCCATCACGAAAGCGTTTTAACCAAAAACGCTCGGTGGGTTCATTAGAAGTCCCCTCTCCAAACGCAACATTGATATTGCGAGCTGTTTCTGCCGCGTTAGTTCCGCGTCGTCCGAGCATTCGTGCGAGAGCACAGGTAAAGCCACGGGCTTCATTTCGGGAAGCTCTTGCGACTCGCCTGAAACGAATGGTTTTATCGGCCATTCAGCACGCGAGGGTTTAAGCCACGGCGGTCCATTTAGCCACAACGGATGATGAACTAATTGAACAGGCGTTAAACCGCGAGAGAGGCAATCACTAGGATTTTCAGACCCTTTCACATGGAAAAAGTGATCTGCCGAAAGATTCTCATGAATCTTAGCGATACGATTGGCTACGAAGGTGTGCCATCGATGCGGTGTGGAATGAATCCAACTCAAGGTTACAGCGTGCCGAGCTGCGAAAAGATTATATACTCGCTTTATCATTGTTGATAAGAGGAATGCGGCGCATAACTCGAGACGAGCTAGCGAAACTACTTTCAGTGGCGCGACTTTAGATTTCGCACACACCATCGAAACGACGATACTACCGTCGGGTCTGACAACGTGGGCGTAAACCGAACCACCGTAAGTTTTCTCACTAGCGTCGGCAAAACCGACGAGGGAGAGCCTACAGCGTTCTACGACGCCGACATGTCGCAAAAATCTCAGTTCAGAGACAATTGGCAATTCAGCTTGAAATTGTTCCCACAGACGAACAATGCGAGATGATGGGACGTCATCTCATCCAAGTTTGACAAGCCAAAGCTCTTTGATAAGAAGCTTGGCGTATAAAATTATCGATGCCATGAGTCCTAAAACGTCGAAAAGACGTGCAATGGAAGAAAGAATATTCCGTTTTGTGCAAGGGCGAACATTAGGTAACCCTAATGTTGTTGTAATGTTGTGTTAATGATTGTTTCGTAATCCAGGTTAACACCTGGAATACGAAACAATCCTCATCAGGGAACCAACGAAGTCCCAGTATTTTCTGTGTCGGATCTTTACTTAGGTCCACGCTCTGTGAAAGTCGTAATGACTCTGGAATATTCCGAAGAACATCGACACTATTACTAGACCACTTCGTTAGCTGAAAATCACCGAGAGAGAATATTTTTATTAGTTCACGAGCAAAGTCTATAGCCAGCGCAGTGCTAGGTATAGAACTAACTATGTCATCCATGTAAATATCTCGCTGCAAAATGTCCCTGGCGAGAGGTAACTGCGTTCCTTCATCCTGACATAACTGTTGGATAGTGCGAATCGCTATAAAAGGACTACACTTTAATCCAAAGAGAAGCACTGAAAACTGATAAATTTGAAGTTCTTCTTCCTCATTAAACCGATATAAGATACGTTGAAGCGAACGATCTTGTGGGCGTATACCTATATGTAGGTACATAGCTTTAACATCTGCGGAAATAGCGACACTAAAAAGCCTAAAATTTAACAAGATGTTAAAAAGGTCAGCCTGAAGGACTGGACCTGTGTACAGGATATCATTGAGCGAGGTACCGTTATCTGTACTTGCACTGGCATCTAGGACCACGCGTGGCTTAGTGGTCACTTTATCCTCTCGAATAACAGCATGGTGAGGAATATAGTAGTCCATTTCTCGCTCCTTACAATTTCGTTTGGGCAACCCACATTCAGGTTAAATATTTTGCACCAAAGAAATATAATTGTTCTGTAGATAAGCCGTATGACGTCATCATAAAGAAGTTTGACGTTAAGAAGCGATTTAAGTTTACGTTCGAGGCTATGGAATCTCTTGCGAGCTATAACAAAAGAATTTCCTAACGCTGACGCGTCTGTTTTCAGTGGCAAAGCTGCAACATACTTGCCATTTGGAGCGCGGGTAATTGTGCTACAATAAAACGGACAACGGACGAAGCAGTAACATCTTCAATCTCCCAAAACTTACGAAGATCGAAGTTATCGAAAGAACTCGCAAAGAAAGACAGAGTGTCAGTTGAAGGTTCGGTAATAGATGCTTCTACTAGAAGTATATAGCCGAGCATAGTCACCAATGCATCGGGGCAACCGGGTGCGCTGGTCACGGGACCGGGTCGCAATAACTTAGCGAACAACGTGACTCCAAGTAACATGTCAATATTACCTGGCACACCCCAGCTGTAATCAGCGAGTAGTTTAGAATCAATATGCTTCAATTTGGCAGTATCTATAGCACCCAGAGGAAGCTGCCCGGTTATCTGATCCAAGACTAGAGTGTCAATTCTATACCTAGGCTGCGAGATAAACCGTGAGCTGAACGTAAAATTCACTGAGCCGCGAACGGGCTGCGATGTGCCGCCAATACCACGAACGGTAGTTATTGAGTCCGTATGTATAGTTAGACCGAGCATACGGCAGCAACGCGATGTCATATAATTCTTTTGCGACCCAGGGTCCAAAAGACATCTAACCACCATGCCCTTACCCTTCCTACCCGCCACTAACACCTTGGCAGTAGCTAGAACTTCGGTACTACGTGTAGCCTGGACTTGAGCAGAAGAATGCGTACACAACGCCACACGATCAGAAGTAGCTGGGTCGGCCGCAGAAACGCAGGCTAGGTCGCTAGGGGGCGCCAGCGCAGGGGCTTGCGTCGATTGCTCAAAATGCAATAAGGAATTATGCTTACCGTTGCATTTCCTACATGTTGACTTAGATAGGCACTTAGAGACGGTATGTTGGCTACTTAGGCAGTTAACGCATCTGTGATTCATCATCATCATCATTTCAGCCGAAAGACGTCTACTGCTGGACATAGACCTCCCCCAGGCGTCGCCACATTGACCGATCCCGTGCGCCTTCCCGCAACCTTAACCAGGTCATCGGTCCACCTAGTAGGAGGCCTTCCAACGTATCGTCTTCCGGTTCGCGGTCGCTATTCCAGAACTTTTCGGACCCATCGGCCATCCGTTCTGCGAGCAATGTGCCCTGCCCACTGCCACTTAAGTTTGGCAATTCTTCGGGCTATGTCGGTAACTTTGGTTCTCCTGCGGATATCATCATTCACATTCATTTACGTGATCACGCAAGGAAATGCCGAGCATAGCCGTCTTCATTGCCCTTTGGGTGACTTTGAGCTTTCTGATAAGGTCCATTGTGAGCGACCACGTCTCGGTCCCATAGGTGATCACTGGCAACACACACTGGTCATAGACTTTTGTCTTGAGACACTGCGGTAAATTGGACGAGAAGATACCACGCAACTTCCCGAACGCCGCCCAGCCGAGTCGGATTCGACGGTTGACCTCTTTCTCGAAATTAGACCTACCCAACTGAACCGTTTGTCCCAGGTAGACATAATCGTCTACAACTTCGAGAGTCGAGTCTCCGACCTTGATAGGAGTGGGTGTTACATGGGCATTCACCATGATCTTGGTTTCGTCCATGTTCATTTTAAGACCCACTCTTTCGCAAGCTCTACTGAGGTCATCGAGCATTTTACTGAGGCTCTCCATGGTCTCAGCCATGACCACTATGTCGTCGGCAAACCGAAGGTGAGTAATGTACTCACCATTAACGTAGATGCTAAGCCAGGGGGCTATGCAAGCCAGTCCAGAACCTTAAAGACATCCTCCAGCGCAGCAGTGAACAGTTTCGGAGAAATGACGTCTCCCTGTCTCACGCCGCGCTGGAGAAGGATTGGTTTCGAGGTCTGATCCTGAAGACGGACTGACATGGTGGCGTTTTTGTACAAACACTTCAACACCTCAATGTACCGGTAGTCGATCTGGCACCGTTGGAGAGACTGCAGTACAGCCCAAGTCTCTATCGAATCGAAGGCTTTTGCGTAGTCCACAAACGCTAAACAGAGAGGCAGCTTATACTCTTCGGTCTTCTGTATAACCTGCCGCAGCGTATGTATGTGGTCTACGGTGCTAAAGCCTTTTCGGAATCCGGCTTATTCGGGGGGCTGGAAATCGTCAAATCTGCGCGCGAGACGATTCGTGATGACTCTTGAAAATAACTTGTAGACATGGCTAAGAAGTGAGATGGGCCTATAGTTCTTCAACCGGGCATTGTCGCCCTTCTTGAAGAAGAGTACCACCACACCCGTACACCATGCCTGTGGCGTTTTGCCCTCGACTATGACGGAATCAAACAGCTTCTGAAGGGCCCTAAGGACCGGTTTTCCACCCGCCTTCAGGAGTTCGGCCGTAATTCCGTCATCACCCGGCGCTTTGTTGTTTTTGAGCTGTTTCAGAGACATCCTAATCTCGTACAGGCTGACGTCCGGGATATCTTCGGTATAGTGTCGGGTCAATCTAGCTCTTGGGTCGTTTGCTAGATTTGCAACGGGTTTGCTGATCGATGTGTACAACTGCCCATAGAATGTCTCGATCTCCCTGAGAAGCGCCGGTTTGGCGGATACGATCCTGCCATCGTCGGTCTTCAGTTTCGTGAGTTGGCTCTGCCCAATAGCCAGATCCCTTGAAAACACCTTGGAGCCTTTATTTCGCTCGATCGCGTCTTTAATACGCTCGGTATTGAAGCGGCGGAGGTCACTTTTCAAGGATTTAGAGATCTGTCTATTGAGCTGCCGGTATTTGCACGCCTCATCTGAAGACTGCAGGATCATCTCACGCCTCTCCTTCATAAGCTTGAGGGATCATATGATCAGAGAGCTTTTTGTTTCTATCCGTACGACGGGTCTTGAAAAACTTAGACCCGACCGTATGTACAGCTACCACGAACCCGTTGCTGTATTCATTCACGGAGCTCCCTAGGCACTCGAAACGATTCTGGAGTTCGAGCTGAAAGCTCTCGGGGTTTTGGACCTGGATCTGCGCTGGCCGGAGCGTGCTCAATATTTTGTATAGTTTTTTTAACATACCACATAGGCGTTCGAATGACTATGTTTTATGTTTGATAATGAACTGATACATTATGTAAAACTTTTATCGATCTAAATGTATATTATTATTATTATATCCAATATTGACAAAGACAAAGACAAACATATTTTATTTCAACTAGGCCACCAAGCGGTTAAAATATGTTTTTTTACAATATTTAGGTACATAAGTACATACAATAATAAATTAATATGTGTGAGGACAATGCACTCAGAATCACTACATACTATACTACGTACATGTACAAAGTATTAAAAGTACCTACACATATACCGTGCAGTTACACAATAGGTACTAGAAAAACACTAGCATCCGAAGCAGTTAAGTTAAGACCAATCCCAACTGAAGGCGCCCGTTCACGAACATGACGCAAGAATCGGCACCACCCAGCTCAACCTTCATGAAGGGAACCGAATGATCCAACACACGCGCCACAACAACGCACGTGAAACATTTGAGAGAGCATGACACACTCAACTGCCAGGGCACACATAAGTCAAAGAACGACACAAAGGTACAGCAAATGGTAGATCTACAGTTAGGTACATAGTACTCACACACGTGCTGCGCAGTTATACAATACTAAAATAAATTGAGTGTATATAATACAAATATATTCATACAGTCTTCAGCTGGTCCAACAATACTTCAAAAACAATAATGTTCTGCATATCACTTGTTTTTGCGCCCTAGTGTTTGTGGAGCAAGACTAGCATTGAGCCAAGCTTTTTTATCAGTGATGTAATCCCCCAACTTATAATATGCCTGCCTGCATAGTGTGCGTTTTATACAAGTTTTAAATTTCGTCTCATTCAGTTCTAGAATGTCGGGAGGAATTTTATTGTAACATTTTGTACAGTACCCCATGAAAGATGAGGCTACTTTAGCCAGTCTGAAACCTGGTTGAACTAATTGGTCCCTATTTCTAGTAATGTAATTATGTCTATCGCTGTTTTTACTAAAAAGGTGTAAATTCTTTCTGACGTACATGATGTTTTCATAAATATATTGACAAGGAACCGTCATGATGTTAATTCCCTTAAACAGTTCCCTTAGAGAATCGCGCCGGCGAAGATTGTATATCGCTCTGATGGCTCGTTTTTGCAGAATAAAAATTTACTCAATGTCTGCAGCCCTTCCCCATAGTAAAATACCGTAAGACATTATACTATGAAAGTAACTAAAATAGACCAGCCTAGCGGTATCTACGTCACTAAATTGACGAATCTTTCTAACAGCATAAGCTGCAAAACTTAGTCGCCCTGCAAGTGATATTAAATGAGGACCCCATTGTAACCTTGAGTCTAGCGTGATCCCCAGGAAAACCATTTTATCGACGAATTCTAGCTTCTCCTTGTTTAATATAATGTCACAATCAGTACTTTTGACATTCGGCAAGGAAAATTTAGTGCACTTGTTTTTTTTACCATTTAAAACTAAATTATTGGCAGTGAACCAATCCTGAACCTGCCGTAGCGCGTTATTTACGTCGTCAACCTGACAAGTACGTCTATTTATTTTGAAAATTAAAGACGTGTCATCAGCAAATAACACCATGTTTAGTTTTTTTTCCAATAAACGGGGTAAATCGTTTATGTATATTAAAAATAAGAAAGGACCTAAAATTCAGCCCTGGGGTACCCCCATTTTCACGTTTAACCCCGACGAATTCACACCGTTTATTTGAACTAATTGCTGTCTATCATTCAAATAAGATTTAACCAAACTTAACGCTGATTGACCTAGCCCGAAATGCTCAAGTTTCAGAAGTAATGTTTCATGATTAACGCAATCAAACGCCTTCGACAGGTCACAGAATATACCTATGGCATCCTGCGACTCTTTCCACGCATTAAAAATGTGTTTTAATAGGGTGGCACCAGTGTCAGTTGTACAACGTCCTTTGGTGTTACCATACTGTTTATCATGCAAGATGTTATTCGTATTAAAATGAATGAGCATTTGATTAAGCATTATCTTCTCAAATACTTTGCTGAAAACTGGCAAGACGGATACTGGTCTATAATTATTTGTGTCTTTACTGTCCCCGGATTTAAAAAGTGGTATAACCTTACTATATTTCATTAGATCCGGAAAAACTCCTTGATCCACACACAAATTGAAAATTAAAGCTAAGTACGGCGCTATAGTCTGAATAATGGAGGTACAAGCTTTGATGGACATTCCCCACAGATCTTCAGTCGGTTTGATCTTGATTTGCTTAAAAGCTTATATTAATGCTAAGGGGTTTATATGTGAAAAGTTAAATACATTCGGGCAGGCTGAAACGTTCGCGTTTAATAATCCATAAGCAAGCGAGGGCGAAGAATTTAAGGTTTCAGTAGTTTTAATTGGGATGCTGGTAAAGAAATTTACAAATTCTTGCGCAACTTTTTTGTTATCTCTAATAAGTCCGTGTGTGGTCTCGAGGGTGTTATCAGTATTATTTCTTTTATTCCTGTTCGTTTCATTATTTATAATTTTCCAAACCGTCTTGATTTTATTTTCTGCTAATTTAACCTTATTTCTAATGTACAAGGCCTTAGCTGCCTTACATGTATTTTTAAAAATTCTTGAGTAAGTAGCAACATACTTATTAAACGTTTCAGTGTTAATACAAGGCTTAAGGCCATATAGCTCGTAAAGTCTTTTCCTACTTTTTCTAAGTCCTGTAGTCGCCCTGTCACTGAATAAAAACTTAGGGCATATGGTTTTAGTTATCTTTTTAAAAGTGTTATTGAACTCTTTTTGAACTACTGAAAAAACTTCATCATACAAAATATTACCATCATTCACTGTGAGGTCCTGATCGCTTAACTTACCGATTAAAGTACTGTTAAATTTATTTAATTTACCGGATGTTATTGGTCTGGATTGAATATGCACTTGTTTTATTAGCATAATGGATTCAAATGTCACCAGTAGCCCACTATGATCCGAAGGCAGATAATTTATAATGGCCTTGTCCAAGTAGTTGCAGCAACAAAAAACATTATCAATACATGTAGCAGAAGTCAGTGTAGTTCGGGTTGGTTCCGTAAACACATGTGACAAATTAAATGATTTAAAGAGATTTAATAACCTACTGCTATCTGAATTATCTTCTAGAATATTAATATTAAAGTCACCACAGACAATTACTAGTTTATTACCCATTGCAAGTTTTGCCAAAACAACTTCCATTACTGACTCGAATATAGAGTAGTTCTTATAATTAGGGGGTCTGTAGACGCACACTATGACATGCTTATCCAGCTCAACACAGGACAGTTCAACACTATGCTCAACGGAGAGGTCTACTATATCTTTACGAGGTTTTGATTTAATACCATTTTATTTTATTAATATAAGTGAACCCCCACGCAACATAATATTTCTGTTAAAACAACTGCCCACAGTATAATTTTCATAATTGATTAGCATTTCATAATCTTTCAGCAATGCTCAGTGAAACAAACAATTTCAAACATTGTTTTTTCCAAAAACAGTTCGATTTCCAATTATTTTGAAGAAAAACCCTGAATGTTCTGGTGGAATAATTTCAGAGAATTCTGCTCAGACCTTTTTGCGAGCAAGAAGGTGCCTTTTTGATGGTGAATATACTCTTAACTATTCCGTTATTGGTACCCTCCCTTGTCCTATTAACTAGTTTAAAGAACAAATATTAATAGCATTTTTGCTAACGTTATGCAAGGTATTGACCACCTTTAAATTAGTACTATTACTAATATCAATAATAACTGGATACTTCGACATTCTTCTTATGTCTGAGTTTATTGTATAAGATAATAGCCGAGCTATTTGATGTCTTACCCTAAGAGGCAGATACAAAGTATCGCCTGTCGACTTTAATTTACCAACAAAAATGTTGATGTCAAAAAAAACAAGTTTGTCACTATAGTGACTCACAAGAAAGTGCAGATGCTTATTAAGCATGTGAATGTGATTATTTTGTCTATTTGACAATTTATCCAAGTAAGGGAAGGCACACAAAATAATTTTACTGCAATTTAACTTTAACATCTCTTTTACACACTCAGTGATGTCATCTTTTTTTACTTTTATACTATTACCTATAAATACAGTTAAATTGGTATCTGGTTTATATATATTCTTTGTCACAGATTCCATTATTTGCTTGTAAGATGACCCGGGCATGCAATAATTAAAAGTGGAATGACTCTGATTGCCATTTATTAATTTTCCTAAACCTTTTCCAATACCGTCTGAAAACATAACCGAATGCAAACCTTCCTTACGATGACTAGATGAAAAGCCAGCACTCTCAGGCCGGTCTACTTGAGGCAGATCCTGTGCTACATTTGATATGTCTTGTACGAAGACACTGTTTTGAGACACTCTCTCAGCTTGGACCGGGTGCATCAGGCTGGACTGCAATTAGATTTGATTAGATTGCTTTTTTTTCAATAGTTAACCTTACTTAAATATTTTATTGATAATTAGATTATTATGGTTTATGATAATAAAATTAAACTATTTCATTTTTAATGCCTTATTTACTGATACTTAATTCAATTAATTTATGAATTTTAATTCATTCGAACATCAGGGCTAAAGAGCACATCGCTTCACTATTGTGAGCGTCCATGAAGTATTGCATTTCATTTTGTTTTTTTTTAAGTAGTCTATGGTTGCCTGTATAATTATGGAACTTCATAAGAGTGCATTCGTTAAATGTAAAATTAAAGGTTGAACGGAGTATAGTGCACGTCATTTCAGAAAACGCGCATTGTTGTGCTTGCAGCGAGCCACCGAAGTGTCTTTGTGCTCTATGGCAAATCACATTACATTTGTCGATCATGATGATGATGAATATTGTAGTAATGGACGCTTACCTTTATGCTCATATTTTGTTCTCTTATGTGCCAACACTTATAATATTGTACATAATTGTAAATATAGAAATTAAAAAAGAATCCTAATTGTTTGATAATTTCATGCATAAAGGTAAGCACCTTTATGCTCATATTTTGTTCTCGTATGTGCCAACACTTATAATATTGTACATAATTGTAAATATAGTAATTAAAAAAGAATCCTAATTGTTTGATAATTTCATCAAGTCGGCAATTACTCGAAAAATATTCTTGTAGCTTGTTGTACCAATTTGTTACATCTTTAATGATCATAAGTCTACATAAACACGATCGTATCATGTTAAGTTGAAATTGAATATATATAAGTATTTGAGAAAATAAACTTCTTATTGCTAATTGGTTGGTATTTATTTTGAATTACCTAAGCATTATATGTAAATATTGAATATATTTGTAACCAAAAAGATCTGAGTAACATAATAATATTATATAATATTCGTTTTTTTACGCTCCACCGAATACCCAGACACACATTCAAACAAACGAAATGAATTTGAATGAATCCCAAACTGGTGGCATCCACTGGGGTTTTACGATTCAACATTCTACTAACCCAAAATGAATGAAAAGTAGCTTAATTAAGTTTTTCTCGAATCTTAACATGTCAATAAAGGTATAATTATTAGGTGCTGCATCAATAATTTTAATGGAATTCTACCAAGACCGATAATGTACTGTAATCTTGGGTAGGAATATTTCCATCTTCTCCCAAGGGTGTCGTGCAGGGTGACCGAGGGTCAGTATTAGTATGGAATAGAGATACATTTGGGGTCCCTATGGAATGTAAAGGTCAGACAGTGGTAGCCAATTAGACCTTATTTGGCCGTAACAAATTGTGTGTGCGCCAGTTCGTTATGCTTCTCTTTAGGGCATTGTCTCTTTTCATTATAGTTATTCTATACCAATATTATAAAGAGGAAAGATTTTTTTGTTTGTTTGTATGTTTGTTTGTTTGTACCGAATAGGCTCCGAAACTACTGGACCGATTTTAATAAATTATGTCATCGTTGGAAAGCTACATTCATCCCGAGTAACATAGGCTATAATTTTGACGGACGCGAAGCCGCAGGTGTCAGCTAGTCTAAAATAAAGTAAAATATTAAAATAGTAAAGATTAAATTAGTATTTGATCTCTTAGCGACCTTCCTGATGGTTCGACGTGACTCGATTCGATTCGATTTATATCACACTGATAAACCATTTTTAACCCGCGTCGGACAAAGAGGGGTGTTATAAGTTTGACGTGTGTTGCTGTGTATCTGTGTGACTGTCTGTGCCATCAAAGCTCCTAAACGGATAAATCGATTTTAATTTAGTTTTTTTTTATTTGAAAGGTGATTTTTAACCCCCGACGGAAAAAGAGTGGGGGATCTGTGTGTCTGTGTGTCTGTGGCATCATAGCGCCTCAACGGATGATTGGTGATGATGATGACAACCATTTTTTGTTTGAAATCGAAGTGGTGATTGTATCGAGAGTGTTCTTAGCTATGTTTGAATAAAATCGGTTCAGCCGTTCAAAAGTTATGCGCGTTATACTGTTTAGATCGTGATGTTTTCGCAAGATAAATGTGTCGGGGGTTTTTTAAATTTTGAAATTTTAGTCGAGAGTGTTCTTAGCTATGTTCCATTAAAATCGATTTAGCCGTTCATACGCTATCTTCATTTTGCTTTTTGAATCTGGGTTTTTTCGAAAAATATTGTGTCATAATTATGTTTTTCGATAGATTGTCGATTGGTTTATTATAATGTAGCCTCGTATCCGGATAAGGATGTGATAGCCCTAGCAAAAATATTGAATTTGGAATAACTTCTAGTTTCCATGGAATTGGGACGTGTAATTTTTGTGGTGTATATGCAGAACATAATTTTAGTATAAATAAATTTTCCCAATACGGCGGAATTATCGAGGGAAAATAATAAATAGTGAAAATTAAAAAACTCGAATATGTCCGGGTCTAATAATGTTACGAGGTTTATTTGTTATTTAAAATATGCAGCATTAGAGACGCCATAATTGGTTTCAAGACTAAAATTGTGTTTCTATAGCCGTTTCAGAGAAATATATATTTTTTCTAAACATCCGGTTGAACATACACGAATTTCAAAAAAAAAACATCACGAAAACTAAACATGCTAGTTACATTGGGATACGAAATCATGATTTAAAATGGTTTAAACTATCAGTTATTGGAATAAAAAAGCAATGTCCGAAAAATGTTCTTTTTAAAACACTGTGCAGTGGTGTCGCGGTTTGCAATATCCAGGACTCAATCGAAAATAAGGCAAAAATTTACAAGCGTGTAGTTAAAAGTATTAAATTATAGCCTTCGTCAGTTGATCTACCAATTTAAATTTTGCCGCTGCACCTATCCACTTCAAAAAACCGTGAAATGTCACCATTGACTCAACATGATCATCAACCAGAGTCTGAAGCAATTACGAATACCCAAGTGATAAATAAGTCAACGAATTTTTCTGTTCCCAACAAAACAGCTACTTACAATAAACTGCCAAAATTGCGAAAACATATATAATAACAATATAAATTTGTAACTTGGTTATGTAAATATTCGTCAGTAATAAAAGCATCTATTATTTATTTTTCTCATAGAGGGGTATGAAAAGCAGAGTGTGCCACACGGTATCAAAATTATTTAACCTCGAGTGACGTACTTTGAATCCCTCGCTACGCTTAGGATTCTACTATAAAATCCCTCGCTACACTCGGGGTTCTATTCCAGAATCCTTCGCTTCACTCTGGATTCAAACAATCGCTCTCGCCCTCAATACATTATTTTGGTCCCTTGTGACACAATCTACAATTTTAATCTTGCTTGCTTTGTTCCTAAGCGATCACTGAACATGCCATGAGGGATCCACTGCCGTGCTGTGGATCCCTCGTGGCACAGAAACATGCTGAGTCGGAGCCATTTTGTCACAGTCACGACGTTCATCTGCTTAGTTTCTGTTCCATATTTTTTTTTTTTTGCCTTAGATTTATAATTTTAAGTGCTTATGTGATAAAACATGATTATAAATACTTTTTCTTTCTCGTTAGCTCTTAACAAATTAAGCTCTTGTTCTAGCTCTAGCTCTTAAGCATTTGATCTAAGCCCATCTTTAGCTCTGAAGTTTGAAATTGAAACAAATTACATCGGAGATGAATGACGTCATGAAATAAAATGTAGATGTTAGGAAAATATCACAATGGATTGTAAAACTGAAATCTATTTCCATTTTCTTTAATGATTTTGAAGTTCGAGCTTGGCATATCACTACCTTAAATGCCAACAGTAGTAATTTATGATATTTTTCTGATCAAAATTTTACCAGACTGGAGGTCCTGATTTACATAATTATTATATAGCCTAGACAGAGTGATATTCGACCAACGCAAATTATCAAAATTACAAAATGTATAGGATTAACACTCACTGCCAATATTTAAACAGTCAATCTTGAACTTCAGTACTCATAGCCGGCGTGCGTGACTAGAACGAACTAAAATGAAGAAAAAGAGTATTTAAGGATCGTAACAGATCGCATTCTGTAGTTTCTACCTACACCCATGGGAAAAAAAGGGTAAGTTTATGTATGTATGTCAATTTGAAAAACATGTGATATTTCACCTCGCCACACAAACATTTTAAACTTATGAAAACGTTGATAGAATGTGCTTTGTCCCCCTGGGAAATGGAAGAATTTGCGAGTGAGTTTTTGTTAGATTTAGGTACTTATTCCTCACGGATACACATCATGTTATTTACGTTACTTCTAAGAGAAAAGATTGTATACATCAAACATAGTTTGCTTCAGTACCAAGCAATTACTTTGTCTTTTCTAAGCAGCACATCACTCTTGTGTCTTGCAAGTCAAGTGGGCACTTTATATTAATATTTTGATTTGCATACATGACTATATTTTCTATTTCATGTGACATCTAGTGAATTCCCAATTGAATAATAAGCACTACGTTGCGAAATTCTTGTTTTTTTTTTAATACAGGACCGACAACACCTCGACAGTTCCCGAACAAACCCGAGCCCGTGTGACGTCACGACGTTCATTTCTATTTATTGTAGCACATAGCTGATACAGTGTTTTGACTTTCTATCGATTCAATCTTGTTATTATCGTTAATATATTGATGAATATCAAATATATTGATCAAAAGTATCGAACCTTAAAAGTTATCGTGCTTTCTTCGTACTATTATTTACGAATACTACAAAAAAATCCCCATTATATGTGATTCGCGCAATTGTACCCGGCAATATGAACTAAAGTTTTGAGAAATGTTCTATGTCTAACTAGATTCCAGTTAGAATAATAATAATAATAAAATCGTTTATTTCTCACCACAAACCAAGTACAACCAATTTTTTTTTTTTAAATTGTAATTTACAAATTTGGAATGAATGTGTAGAATGTGTTAATTATGTAGTTATCTTGTCCTAATTTAGTATGAGATTCGTATTAATCTCTTACTTTGATCATTAAAGACTGAGCAAAGTCAATTTTATGGGAACTTTCGTGCAAAGATTTCATTGTTTTATAAATATGTAATTTGAAAAATGAGTTTTTGTTTATGGTTGCATGCTGAGGAACGCCATTCAGCTAATACACCAATGGAACATACATTTCTATTATCCTATGCATTGTGATTTCTGTCTTACCTACGATTTTCGATTTAAGTATTTGAAGTTGAGTATTTGTCAATCTCTAATAAGGCAGAAAACCTGTCAAAAATTGGCATTTGATTATGATTTTCTTGCTCAATTTAGAAATCGATGAGGTGTTTTTATCGATATAATTATGTGTATATTGTGGCTTTAAAGATTTTTACTACATCACCGTACTCATTGTATAGGCCATCTCATTTAATATAGAATAATGAGTGAATGAGCCTTAATGTGGATATTCAAACCCCAGACGACATAAATAAATTTTAATCTTCGTATACAGAATAAGGTCTCTGAAGTTACAATCTGGCTGTTGGTGTCCAGAGGAGGTTGGTGTGGTAGGCATATGAGTTGCAAAATATCGCCTATTTAATTAAGAAGGAGACATTTCGCAAGTCACTGTTTCACTTTGAACTATTGCGAAGTTTTGTAATTTCATGTGTGTGGGTGGCGCTTTTCCAATTCACAGAATAATCTCGTTGTTTCCATACGAATAAAATTAATACTTGACGAAACAAACGCTGGTTCACTTACGCGCCTGTTCTACTAAATAAGAATGGAGGTAAGAGGAGAGGAGAATAAAGGTTGTCTGTAAGAGATTGCCCTGTGCGATAAGACCGCCCATTGTACACATTGTTTGAAAATGTTTGTTCTGTATGTATTTTTTTATGGTGTACAATAAAGAGTATAATAATAATGGGATCTTGACCGTACTTCCGGGATTGTCCTGATAGCCGTGGTATCTCTCCACTCCTCAAGCACCTCCGGATATGTTGCCCCCTTGGCGCTACGTCACTAAAGTGCTAGCGACCCTTTATGGGCCCATGAATTGAGTGTGCAAGTCACCCCCTGCAATTTTGTAGCCGTTTAGTTCAATAGTGGTCGGGCAGGGGCCGGTAGTCCTCTTATAGTTTTGAGCAATCGATCCACTAAACCTATAAAATACTATAGACCAATACATTTTCCCCCATAATTTTTGCACCAACCGGATAATGTCCTTGGGTGCAGTTGCGTAGTGTTCACAGGGATAATCGTCGGTTGGAGTTACACTACGAGTTGGCTTCGGCTCATCGCATGCCTTTCAAAGGACCCGAGATACACAGAAAATAGGGCCGCCCGTTGTATGTATTTTAGTTTCCTTTTCTACAATAAAGCATATATAAATAAATAAATAATAATAAATAACATAGGCATAGGTTGTGCATAGGCACAACCTTGTAGCCAGGATTATCCATCAGCAACTTGCTCTGAAATACACTCTTGTGGGATTGGAGGTGCCGTATTACAGGTATGTACCCGACCCAGTTCTCGAGAATGGCAATATCACATTGTACTGGGATCGGTCCATCATCACTGACAGGACTATTATGGCTGATAAGCCTGATATAGTGGTTGTGAACCGAATCGAGAGGCAATGATTGTTGACATAACCGTCCCGCATGACGGGAACCTCGTGAAAGCCGAGAAAGATAAGCATATCAAGCATCTTGACTTGGCTCGCGAGGTTGTCGACATGTGGGATGTGGACTCAGCGATCATTGTACCGATAGCTGTATCAGCCAATGGCTTACAAAACTTATATACTATAGTTGTATCAACATCTTAGGAGGTTCTCGTTAGCGACTGGGTCAAGGTCCTGATCCAGAAAGCAGTACTGCTGGACACGCCTCGCATTGTTCGGAGGTTCCTCTCTCTGACCCGTAGCTTGGACCCTGTTCGTGATAACGGTGGGCCTCTATTTTCTATATTTTATAATGATTTTTATTTTTATTTTGTAGGTTTTATAAAAATATTTAAAAATGTAGACAATAAGAAAATAAATTGAACAAAGGGAATAATAATAAAAGATTGGGTCAGGCCAGGCAGTACGACAGCAGGAAGAACCTCTCGATTCCTTCGAGGTCGGTCCCTAAATATGTGATCATCCATTACTTACCGAGGCATGAGTTGGTTCCGGCTGTTTTTCGTAGATCCTTGACCGTCACCACGGGTAGTCAGCAGCTCAAAAATCTGTCAAGGCTCGTCAAAATTTGTCGTGTTAACCAGCTACTCTTTTGTTGGCTATACCGATTCTCTTTACCGAGACATTATGGTCAACTAATTGCAGCAGTCTTGGGAAAATATGAACAAGTGTCATTCGATTCGGAATAGCATTTAGATGATTTTTGAAAAATAAATAAAGTTCCGCTCGCAAAAATTGCAAAAGTAAGAAAGAGTTTACTGAAAAATAAAAGGGGATTCGGTTTTTTTGCAAATATCTCAAAAACTAATTAAGATTTTTCAAATCAAACACATTTTTCGCACGGCGTTCGGCTCGCGCCCGCTATGGTTCAGCATAACTCATCCCTTAACATGCTTCCCGTGCACGGAGGAGGCTCGGTGTGTATGATAATGAACGGTCACCCATACCTAATATTTAGCCACGAGCTTGATGTTATTATTGATTATTTAAGCCGCGTTGAGTCATAATGTTTAGCCTCTGACAATAATCATTGGTAGAGGCTAATCATTATGGGCGAGCGTCAGCGACTTGCTAATGTGACGTTCCTGGTTTTCACTTCTGTCGGCAGTCCTCACAACTGCCTATTTTTTATTAATAACATTATACATAAATGTACATCTCTGAACTTGGAATGGGAAATTAAAACCCCGTATAATATTATAGTTTATTATTTAACACAAATATATTTTTCTTACAGCTTTCAATAGACTAGATAGACTAGAATGTTATGATAAAAATTTAAATTAATGATTATTAATGAACGTCTTTAAATAGATATTTTGTTAGTTAGTTTCATTTGTAAAATTCACAATAAGTTTACAGCACATTTGAAAACCAAAAACAAAATGATATTCAATTACAATAGGTACTTACGACTAAATAAGGCTTACGCAATAGTTTTCAACAACATTCTTTGAACATGAGAAATCTCAAAAATACAATAACTGCCTACCTAAAAAAATATTTCTCCAAAAACATAGTATTTTTTTCACATCTAACTACAATTTACTTTTTGTTACCGAGATTCCAGAAAATGTTAAATGTTGTTTACGTTCATATTGGGTCTAAATAAATAATAATATTTTAATAATTTACTTAAATACCTTTGTCAAAACATAAATGTTTGTATTTATCAATGTCATACTTTTGCCGACTATTTTAGTTAGCTTTTCATTAAAATAATAACAATATTTGCTTAAAATATAACCACTTCTCTAAATTAACCGATATTTTACTTGAACAAAAACATACAGATTACTGTAGGTAAATATTTTTCGGAGACGCCGTAAATTTCAGAGAAATTTTATTAATTAGATATTCAAAATGGCGCACGATCCAGACTATCAATGATGAAAAAAGAAAACAGAAAAATATTTTGATATTTCATAATTTATATATATACATCGAACAAGTAAAATAAAACCATGGTTTGTTTTACAAAAGGTGACACTGAACTGCCAAATACATTTATTTTTACATTATTCCCTGACTCATCACCAAATAATTAGTCTTAGTCCCAAGAGAATTGAAATACGTATTTACGTCCAATTTTAGTCTTATATTTGCTTTCAAAGCAAATATAAGACTAAAATTTTGTTTTAGTTTTGATTTTTCAATTTCAATATTTAATTCCATAATTAAATATTGAAATTGAAAAATCAAAAAGTATTGGCACATGGCGCATATGCCAACTGATTCTATTACATTGATGATTAATGTGCTATCATTCCTAGAAAGATATTCAAAAGGATGAACATACTTGACACCCTGCTTATCGAGGGCTGGCAGAACGCCAAACGATTCTTTTACCAAGCAAACATCCTCTGATCATATTTATTGTAGGGATTAACGTCGAGAACAACACCCTAATTATTTTATTTTAAACCATGCGAAATAGTTTTAACATCAATCATCTCGTAGGATAATAGTGTCACCATCTGTACAAACAAAATTTACAGTTACACAAGCTTTTTTTGCTACAAAAGCCCTAAGGTGCACTTCCCAACAGTACGACTCCTCGAAACTGAAAATTTGTGGAAATACTGTCTAGAGCGCCATGTAATACGCGTCGCTTACACCTTAAGCATCGTAAGCACTAAACAACATTTGACACTCAACATGTTCGTTGACGTTGCCAGCTAACTCGCAACATGATGCGACAAGACAACGTTACTAAACAAAACATCCTCATCGCCGTTCAACATGACGAGCATAATGTTGTGCGTTATGTCAAGCATCAGATTTTGCACAGTGAGTTCGAGTCAAATACTTCGATCATAGGTTTGCGAAAGTTGCGGAGTGTTTTAACCCAAACCCATAAGCGAAACGCTTCTTTCCGTGAATTGGTCATTTTCTTGTTAACGCTCTGCTCCAAGTGCACCTTTACACAATGAGATTTTTGACATCGCAAACAAAAGCTATCTGCAAAACTACACAAAAGGTCCCTTCTTTTCATATATCTTTCTATAACCTAACCTAATTTCCGAACTACAAAGATGGAGAAACTCACTTCCAATTTAATTATAGATACTTAATTTGTAAAATAATTAACATTTTTTCGCTTCCATTTTCACGTTCGTTGCCGTAATTATTGAAACAATTAAAATTGTGTCTCGCGCCAGGCGAGTCCTTGGCAACGAACGCGTGAATAGATACTTAGAAACTGACTGATTCTTAATTCATGATAGAAAGCAATTAATAGGTATAAGAGAATTCATTTAGTATTCTGTACTTACTAAAGAAGTTAGGTCTTAAAACATTGTTAGTTTTTGGTCAAACCATGAAATCACAAATTCATAATTTTTAACCTGACAATTTACTCACATTAAATTTAGCCAAGAATTCTACTTGTATTCGTCCCTTTAAAGCTAAGTCCAGCTTAGCCTTAAGCTTAGTCCATGGATTGCTATTAGGCAATCCATTACATATTTTTTTTAAGACTTTAGAATGTCCGATTCTTACATCCTACTGATCATTATTGAGTTGAAACTTTACTTTCTCATTGTGACTCACAGAACACAATTTTCTTGCGGTAAAAGAAATGAAAAACAAAAGACTTTATTTGCGCCAGATAATGACGCCTACCATAAAAAAAGAAAAACACTGTGCTTTTTTTGCTCAGGTAAACAATATAAGCACGACTGTTAGGTGAGGTAACGATCAGTATTAGGAAATAGGAACCCATCATTCCACACATTATGATTCATCATAAATATTGTTTTGTAAAAATAAAATCAACTAAAATGTGTGATGACAGAAGAAACAGTTGTACTAGATTTCAAAACAGAGTACAATATTTTTACTAAATTATTATATATAAAGAGGTTGTGATAAAAATAGACGTTACAATTGAGCAACCTTATAAGTAATTTTCACTTTTTCGGAATGAAGTGTGAATGAAGCCCTAATTTGAAATTAGGTACATTGCAGACCTTTTTTCAGTCAGGTTGTCGTTTAAGATTTATAAATAACACTTTATCTACTAAACTACAAGAAAACATTGTTACGCAAAACATTTGACCACCTTGAATGATTCCAAGCACACCGATAGGCGATTTAATTTGCAAGTTTGTTGACATTGACGCAATGCAATCCAATTCGTCCGATTTGCTCTTTAAAAAGAAGGGGATAACCGCAAACGTTTTGTAACTTTAAATATAAACTTTACCCAAATAATACGAAACTAATTTTATTAACAAATAGCAAAAAAGTTTTGTTGATGACAAAGTTTGCAAGTCCCAATAATTGTATTACTAGCAACCAAACCTTTGGTAACATTAACTATAAATTTATTTCAGTGTAACCATTCTGATTCCCGTAACTTGTCTTGTTAATGTTAAAATAACTCTTTGCAAAACGAACAAATCCTTAAAGAAAATATTAACTGACTTAGCAAAGGATTTTGTAAATCTCATTTTAAACTGCAATATAAACTTCGTCTAGGTCTCAAGGCAAGAGTCTTCAAGATAGGTACATATTTGCCTCTCGTTAAAATCTGTTTGAATTGTTGGTTTACATTTGAACAGAGAAAATTAATGTTTTTGTTAATTATTTGATGGCGTTGATTAATGATTGTATTTATTATTACAAGGGTAATTAAAACCTTATTAGGTATAAGTACATTTACATTGACTTGTAAAATCTGTAGGTGTTTTTTAAGTGGATCTTTTGGTAATTGCTTTTCAAATCTTTGATTTTAAAGATTTTAAGTAACAGTAAATTAACACTTTAGTTAATGTTTTGAAGTGCTGTAATAAAAAGCTTTAATTTAGGTTATGATTACTATCGTATTTATTCTTGCAATGGTACTTTAATCTTATTAGGTATAACTAAATTTACTTTAATCATTTTATAGAACTTGTTGTAACTCTTGTTCGTAATGCTTTTCAAATGTTTGAATTATTATTTAAAATGTAGGCGCAAATTTATTATATACATAATAATACCTAATTAAACATTTCAAGCACACTGCTTTGTAATTTTCTCTTGCTTTGCACCCAGTAACGCACTACAGGACGATTCAAACTTTATGACGGCTGTGAAGTGTCCACCTCAATACTCGCCCCCACTACCACCAAAATTTTCTGTGGTGACTCACGGAGTGTTCCGAGCTACCGTTAAGTTTGAATCGAACTGTCATCACATTCAGTTAGTTAATAATAATTTATCGTAATTATCTTAATAATTATTGTGGCATGGGTGACACAGATCTCCTTGCTTGCAAGGCCTTGTTGTCGCAGTATGTTCTGATGTCTTGTAACGTCTGCATGAGGAACACTGGGACGTCGTCATCACGTTTCTGTAAGAAAATTAAGGAGGTTATTTTCTTGCTCGGTATTCGGGTGTAAAAGGGTTAAGGGTTCCGTATAGCATGGATACTACTTTCTTGCCGCTTCTGCGTAGACTTGAAGTTGACCTTGACTTAGTTAGGTTTTATCTACTGTAGTTACAGCCCTGAGACTCTGGACAAAGTGTTATTCGTTGTCAACAATGGTAGAAATGCCAGAATTTAAGGGATTGGTCACGTGACATTTCGATAGCGCTTTACGTTCCCTTTAATTTTTGTAATTTTTACAATAGCTATTGCGACGCTTTTGTTGAAGTCTAGCTTACCGTGCATTGTTATCCAAACCAAACGTGTTTGCAAATCTTCACCACTGTTGGTTGAGGATGACTGATTTCAAATTCAGTTGCAATATTTGACCCACACATGGGTATATAGGTACTATGGGGACGTATGCGGGTGGTCAAGTATGGCAAATAGAACTTAAAAATTAAGTATATTATTTTATCAACAAGCTTTGTCTCAAAAGGAGCATTACAGGAGTGATATGAAAAACGAAACCAAAATATCTTCAAGTAATCCTAGCGTTCTAAATATGAATACCTTCCAAATCTAGTATCTGTTGCCAGCTTACAAATAGGTAGAGGACGACTCTCAGGGGTAAGGAGGCAAAACCTCATTATAGTACTAACAAACTAACAAAGCATGCTAATAGAAGTTTGTAAAAAGAAAGTGAAGGTTCTTTCGACCTACATTTTTAAGGATCTCTCGAAGTTGAAATAAATAAAACTGTACCTGGAACAACACTTCGCCTTCGAAGTAAGTCAGCTGATGTTTCCTTGTCCTTATGAGTAGTCCAACGAGTTTATCGTTGATGATTGTGTATATCTGTAAAAGAAGAGATAAAATGTTAGTTAAAAAGTTTGCCAGTGAAGTTTTTTGTGAAAGACTTTAACTTCTTAATTTTAAGCGACCTTCCAGATGGCTTGACGTGATTCGATTTATATCACACCGATATAATAATTTTATTTTACAAATAAATAAACTTAGAAAATGAAAAAATAAAAATACCGGTAATAAATGTTTACTAAACGAAATAGCAAGTATGTGGACACAAAGCAATGCAATTCGGCCGATTTGCACTTAATTTTTTTTTTGAAATTATGTCTGAGATATCGTTCATTGACAAAATTGTGTCACACTATCAGTAAAGTCCCTAAACTGTGTTTTTTTGCAAAATTTAAAACGTTTTACTATTGAGTATTTTGGCGAAAAAATATTGCAGATGTGTAGCATATACCCTCAAAATAGATACCTAGGAAACTTGAACCTGTGTAGCCTATACAGCGACATCGGTTTGAAGAAATTTAATTCTCATAAGAACTTACAGTCCTCTTATAATGAGACACAAAGTAATAATTATAATGCACATACAAGTTTCTTAAGCTTATTCTTAAATGTGTTCTCGTTATGACATAGATAATAAATGGTTGCCTGGCAATTATCTACTAACTAGAATCGTCCTTATTCTGTAATTCTAGTTACTAGGTGAAGTATACCTAGTTATTACTCGGTAGGACTTCGGTTTACTGACATTATTATGATATATAATAATTTCTAGGTAAGGAACCCAAGTAACATTTATTAAAAAAACAACAGATTTATAATAATTATAATAAAAACTCAAATAAAATACTTTACAGTTCCTTGCACAAGAAAACTGCTATATGTACGACATTATAATACAGGGATAACAAATAAGGGGTATCCATTCCCAACCAAGGTCACAATAGCACGGAAAAAGGACTACTCAACATATCACTGGGTCTCTCTGACGCATTTAAGGGCAGGTAGTCTGACGTTTACAACTTTTTGATTCATTATTAAACAAACAAATAGTAATATTATAAACGCAAAGTAAATATATATTGTAGTTTACTAAATATACTTTTCATTTCTGAGATTCAAAACATGATATCGAAAACTTCGCTCGATCAAAAAAAAATTGAAAAAGTGTCTAAAATTATGTTTTTTTGATAATTTTCTTATTTTTATAGAAGATTATGAAAGATTTACTACCTAAAACACAAATCTATAAAAATTTAACAACCTATGTAGAACTTTATTCTCAGGGTAGAATTTATAAATTAGTTTAATTGATTTAATAATAGAATTATATTTAAAACAGCGGCCGCCGTACGGCTCTCCAGTCGCCCGCGAGGCTTTGACGAGGCAGGGCCTATGCCAGTTTTGCTCGAGTTCCCGTGAATCTAACGACCGATTTATTATTAGACCATAGTGTAACAGAATCAGTAGGTTAGGAAGGTTTTTTAACAGACTTCAAAGAAGATATTCGTCATGTGTGTATTCATTTTGTTTTTTTGGGTTATTAGTTAAAATCAAAATAATAATTGCGAATATTATTCAAAATGGGGCCGACCAAAATTTTTGATGTTTTTGTCATGGGTGGCATTTTAATAGTTTTTGGGGTCGCAATATACGAATTTGGGGTCAAAATAAAATTCCAAGATGGCGGCGACTAAATTTTTTAAATTTTCGTCATGGGTGTCATTTTAATGGTTTTTGGGGTCGCTAAATGCTAATATAGGGTCAAAATGATAATACAAGATGACGCCGACCGAAATTTTTGAAACTTTCATCATTGGTGTTGGTTTCAGGGCTTTTGCGGTCGCTAAATGCGAATTTGTGGTCAAAATAAAATTCCAAGATGGCGCTGACCGAAATTTTTGAAACTTTCGTTATAGGTGTCATTTTCATGGTTAAAATTAAAATATAAGATGGAGCTGACTTAAAAACTGACACCCATGACGAAAGTTCATTTTCATGGTTAAAATTAAAATATAAGATAGAGCTGACTTAAAAACTGACACCCATGACGAAAGTTCATTTTCATGGTTAAAATTAAAATATAAGATGGAGCTACCTTAAAAACTGACACCCATGACGAAAGTTTCAAAAATTTCGGTCGGAGCAATCCTGGAATTTTATTTTGACCACAAATTCGCAAAAAAATTGGCAATTTCGATCGGTGCCATCTTGGATTTTGATTCAACAACAGTAAAAATACATTTTTTACATGAATGCGTCTATTTAGTCCGTCCGGTCATGTTTTCAAAAACATAATTAATTAGATATTCAAATAATTGAATAAATAAAATACGATTAATGACATTTTTTTTTTAACTATAAGTACACACTATAAGTTATTATTTATTTACTACGCATTGTAACTCTCGTATTTTATTAACTTTTAAAAGCAATATTAAAATAAACCTTTTCTACAATCTTTTACATTTTTATCGGCTTAACGCTCGCATGTGCATCGCGCACCGCTAGTTTTGCGGTAACAGTAGCGCGTTAAATACCTATTTCGCCGGAACTAGCAAGCCTTAATACAGAATCCACTCAAAAGATCCGAAGGTTTGAAGATGCGTAAAAAGCTTGCGCGACCAAAGTAAACGTTGAATGTCCTGGCCGTTTGTTTGCCTTTCAACTATATACGAATGCGGAGTCTAATAGACATGGAGGTGAAAAAACAACAATGTACCACGACGGTAATTTAGGTTTATGTTGCGGAAAGTAAGAGCAAGCGATAAAAATACATTCAAAGATAATGTTTGGACACCATAATGTGGTTAGGACCTCCAGCATTGAGAAAATTACTTAGGGAGGAGGAGATTTTTTTGAAGTTCATAAAATGAAATGGCTACACTAAACGCTTGCCCACTCGGATGCCTGAAAATAATTGAAGCTGAACATAGTAGACCTCTATAAAACTCTGCTAAATACTTGCGGAGGCGTTTGCGGAGGTGTGATTTCTTGCAGAAATTTCGCACGGATGGTCACGTAGTTCCACTACATCCCTAGTTTTTACTAGAGATGTTACGGATGTGGTTTATCGGAACCGAATCGAAATTGCAGTTATTAAATTTGGTTTGTCTTAGTCGGAGTGCCGGTTCCGCCTCAATGTTTTTAAAATATTTTACATTTGTTTGTACATTTCTTTGCTAAACTATTAGCAAATCTTCTTTATATTTGGGTTGGAATATATTAATTGTCTATCCTCTAAAAATGACAAATCATATATAAGTTAGTAGTTGTTCATCGTCATAATGCTATTGACTATCGGGCTTTCGTTACGTTTTTAGAAATATATACAGACACATATTTCTCGTTACACATCTCTGTTAAAATTCCTAATCGATCCCTTTGATATGCAATGGACTATTAATAGCATTAGTATGCAAAACCATTTGTAACTCCCTGACCTATCTCTGTAACTTTATTGAGCCATTTCAATTGAAAACTGAATACAAAACAAATTGATTTATTACTATAAAACGCGTCGATTCTCAGACGTAAATATGGACCCATGCGATGAGTATTCCAAAGTGTATTTCTGTCAAGCGTGTTTTCCGATTCCATATTCGGCTGTGTACGGAACCAGTGTGTTTATGTTGGTAATTACGCGTCATTGGACGCACTGGCGGGCGAAAGGAACGCTAAGGGTTGCCAAGTTTTCAAATGGACGACCATATTGTTTGTTTAGAATGGGTATTCCTTATGTGAAAGCCTTTATATTTGTTTGTTGAGATGTTTTAATGTCACGCCTCAAAGGCTTAATGATTTTTTATTAAACTTGACACACGTGTAGACCAAAACATGGATTTGGACATAGATTCTTTTCCTCCTTGTGATTCCGATAGTAGCTTTCCTTAGGATAATTTTAGAGTTTTCACAGGGGCGATGTTTTGCTTGATTGTAATCAGATAAAACAGCCGTGACTGATCATACAATTTGCCAATATTTGCGATTGATTTAAAAAGCTTTATTTATGTATGCTTTATTTTAGGTACACCAAGTTAAAACATAGAAAAGCAAACTAAAATACATACATTATGTGTTTAATAAGATCCATCAATGTGTCCAGAATTGTATAAATCTACTGTTTATTCCTCTAGAGTACAATAGTAGTGCGATATTGCTAAGTTTAGTTGCTACACATGCTATTCAAACAGGTCTAAAACAATTTACAAGATGAAGGCTCCTCGTTCAAAGGGATGGCTATAATACAATTTGTATCAAAGCCTATGGAGAGTATAGTTGCCATGAAATAATTTAATCTAAACCACGCAATAGGTGTGCGATATTATGTATCTGGAAGTGATGAATAATAATAATACCGCACTCTTTATATTAATTCACTTAGTACTCCTAACGTAGAAATAGAAAACGATTATTACCCAGATAGTAGCCGGTGGATAGTTATAAACAAGTTCAAATGACAAAGTAGCCTAAATATAACTTACCTACAGCTAGATTACAGTATAATTGGTAGTACAAAGGAGGGTCCAACCACCAATAACCATCGATATATGGTGGACATCCCACCCATACGCACTAAACGTTTTGGGAATACTTTTATTATGCGTACAGCTAAGGAGTGGAATTCCCTGCCGGAGTCTGTGTTTCCCGATAGCTACAATCTAGGGGTCTTTAAGTCAAGAGTGAATAGGTTACTTCTAGGCAAGCGTGCTCCACCATCGACCACATCATCGCTTACTATCAGGTGAGATAGTGGTCAAGCGCGAGCCTATATTAGATAAAAAAAAAAAAAACGTAATAGTTACGATTACTTCGACCATCAAAAGGTACCTTCTTTATTTATTTTTTATAGGAAAAACAAACAGTAGTATACTAAAAATATACAAATTGTCTTAAATATATGACCTAACAAATATATATACCCACTACATTTTTCACAGATTACTACTTACACTACGACAAACTGATTAGCAAACCTGATTGTTGTTAGGATCTATGTAGAAACATTAGAAGCTACTGTGAATCCTTCAAAATGTTGATTATGTTAGTTCTAAAGGTATATCTGCTTACAAATAATATGTCAATTGCACAAAATAGCTTATTGTATGTATCGACTAAACGGCGTACCGGTGAGCACACACCAGCATTAGATTTGCAAGAGTTAGTAGCGAATAGTTGCCTGGTGCGTACCTCCCGCCCCTGCACTGTTCGAGGAACCAGGTAACACAAACTGTTCACCAAGTCGGGGCAATCAAATTTGTTTCGGCATACACTGTATAGAGTCATTGTCTTTAGGAGCGTGCGCCTTGACTGTAATGTAAGGAGACCATATTTTTTGGGAATCGACTGATATGACGTTTTCTTTCGAAAACATCTATACTCCATGGCTCGAAGGTACTTACGTTGAACTAATTTTATAATTTCACGATACTTTGCATAATAGGCATTCCAGATAGGTACTGCGTATTCTTATTGTGGTCTAACTATGGACTTGTACAAGTGCAAGAAGATGGAGGGTCGACGGAACTCTCTAGATGCTCTCATCACAAAGCCATACATCTGGTATGCCTTAATAACGATACGGTCAACATGACTATCCAGATGAAGTTTCGAGTCCAACTGCATACCAAGATCACGAAGACAAGTAATTTTGTTGATAATACTATTCGCAAGTCGATAATTAAAATTAATAGTAAATGTTATACTCTGACATTTGGGCAGGCTAAGGTGAAGTTTGTTAGAAGAACAATAGTCAGAAAAATGATCAAGATCCTGTTGATAATCAAAACAGTCTTATTCATTTGCAATTTTTTTATAAACTTTTCAATCATCCGCGTATAAGAGAAATTTTGAATTCTGGAAACAATCTTTAATGTCATTAATAAATAGAATAAATAATAGAGGTCCTAGAATTTAACCTTGTGGGACTCCGGATGTGACTTGGACACAGCTGGACTCGAAACTTGTTCTTGCTCTCATAAAGTTAATTTAAGGAGCTAAGCAGAATTTCTTGTAATTATTTTATCAGAATATGCAAGGTTTTTCTTAGAACATTTAGAAAATGAACGGTTGTTAGAAAAAAAACAATGTTTGAAATTGTTTGTTTCACTGAGCATTGGCCGAAAGATTATGCAATGCTAATCAAATGAAAATTAAACAGTGGACAGTTGTTTTAACACAAATATTATCTGCACCGGTCACATACTAAATTGTCTTAAGGCAGGTCAAGGTATAATAGCGAGATAGCAGCATATATTAATAAACATCAATTACTGAATGTATGTAAGCGCATCACTTCTGAATGACTGCAACTATTTGGTTAATAATTTGTTTTCTATGTAATTGTTGTAATTGTCAGGATGAGGTTTGTATGAAAGAAAAAGTAACATTTTATCTTCTACATTAGTACACCAGTGAAAAATCAGGATGGGCAGCTAGTATATTATAAATGATTATTTCAATATTACACCTACAAAGAAGCACAAGTTTTTTAACACCATTTCGTCTTTGCCCACTTTCAGTTCAACTCATCACAGTGCTCTCTAAAGGATTAAAGAAAGTTCACACAACATCGGTCCGGGTTTTATCACACCCACTTAATTATTCCATTCAAGCAATCCAGTTTGTCCGACTAGATTTTGTGAACCCTTTCTAAATAAAATACTGTTTTAAAAAGTTTTTGTAACACGAAATAATGTGATCAAAAGCTTTACAACGAGTGGAAATCTGTGCAGACATCTATTATATTTAGTTAGAAACGATGATATCTAAAAAAAAAATACCTCCAAGGCTTATTATTAACTCATGCTTTTTAAACTACATAATTATTTATCTAGTAGTAGACACGCTTCGATCGACAATCCATCGAAACACGTAATTTATAACACGATGTCTTGCAAAAATACCGTGCTTAAAAGACTAAAATGCGTATAACTTTTGAAACTTACACATAGTTAAAAACACTCTCGATAGAATAGACTAGAATATTACTTATTTGCTCAGAATGTAGGTATTTACAATAATCTGGTTACAATAATAGTAGGAATCTACAAGCATTCTACCCTTTTTTACATGCAAACATTAATGCAATTTATCATCAAACATACAAACATTGATAAACAACACACCTATAATGTATCAGCTAGAAAAGCCGACACGGAATACGAGTAGTAACATTTATTTCATGGAAGTATTGGTTAAAAATAACAGGTGCCATACCAAAAATACTTTTCGTCAACAAAGCAGTCCTATATCCACCTGTGCGTAACAAGTTTTGGTATTGAGATCGCAAAGTTACGTTTCAGCATCTGCTTTCCGATAAAGTTAAAAATAGATGTCAATTACATTTAACAAAAAGAGCAATTTCTAAAATGTAAAAGTACGGAAATGTCAACAAATTATGACTTTAAAAAATTGGAACTCAGCTCAGTAACTTTCAAACCAAATATTGCTCGTAGGCCGCGTTTTGGGCCTTAAAGATACTCTCTCTTTTGGTACAATTGCCGCAATATATAATACCAAACCTCAAAATAGAAACGACAAAACTATGATAAGCTAGTAATACTGTTGATGATATTAACGTTTTTTTTATTATAAAGTGCATAAGCAGATGCGCTAAGTTTTTTAGAGATTTCTTCTGCCTGTGCTTTCCATGTCAGTTGACTATCAATTAAAATTCTTAGAAATTTTGTAACATCTACTCAGTCCACATTTTGACTATTATAATTAATATTTAGATCATTGATACGAAGCCTTGGGTAAAAATGAATTAATTTTGTTTTTTGTATGTTTATTTTCAAGTTGTTAGTATTCAGCCAATTTATCATAAGTTTAATAGTGTAGTCTTTTTTTCATAATTTTCATTATGGACGCATTTTAAGAGTGCTGTATTATCGTCGATCAAGTCATCTTTCAAACAAAGCAAAACAAAATCATAATATCTCCAGCCGTTCAGGAGCTACGATGCCACAGTCTGACACAGAAATACAAAGATACATAGCAACACACGTCAAACTTATAACACCCCTCTTTTTCCGTCGGGGGTTAAAAAGGTTTTTGACTAGAAGTTTTTTGTAGGTACAGCTGTTTAGTGGCATTACGGGTTATATGTTACTGGAATTTATCAGACTACGCTAAATGGGATTTAGTTGTGTTAGCGGAAAAGTTTATATTTCCCCTGGGACTCACATATAGACCATTCGAAGGCCATAAGAAATAGAGGCTCTATCACTTTATTAATTATTAACATTTAATTAATTTTAATCTTATATTTTATTTATCATATGATGCTCTGGAACGCCAATGTCAAAACATACCTTAGAGGTTAAAAAATACATGCAAATAAACAACATTGAGATAATGTTGATTTCTGAGACACACTTTACAATGAAGAACCATTTTAACATATCAGGGTACAAATTCTACCACACAATGCACCCTGATGGAAAAGCTCATGGAGGTAGTGCAGTACTGATAAAGAACAACATCAGGCATCATTTGGTTAATAGTTATAGTACTGAAAAATTCCAGGCTACAAATATTGTTATAGATGATTGGTCAGGGCCTGTCACAATTTCAGCTTTATACAGCCCACCAAAACATAATATAAAACAAGAAGATTATGAGGATTACTTAAAATCTTTGGGACAAAGATTTGTCGCTGGTGGAGACTTTAATGCTAAGCACACTTTCTGGGGCTACGCTAACGTTTGGCGTTATTATCCGAGAGCCCCAGAAAGGGTCGGCAATTACTTGCAACAATAAACAAACTCGGACTTGGCGTCGTTTCGACCGGAGAACCAACATACCGGCCCACTGACATAAAAAAGAAACCGGATCTAATTGATTTCTGTGTGATTAAAGGTATTAATGGCACTTACTTTAGCTGTAAATCTGGTGCCGATCTATCGTCTGATCACTCTCCTGTGGAAATACTGCTAAGTCGAAAGATTCTGCACAAGGAAAAACCATGCCGACTACATACTCGTAGAACAAACTGGGAATATTTTCGGAAATTGATGACAAACTCTTTGGAGGTAAAAATACCACTACAAACAGACGAAGACATCATAAACGCAGTGGAATATTTTAACCATGTTGTCCAGCAGGCTGCGTGGGAAGCCATGCCTCCTCCACCTTGTTTTACTCGTAATGGACCTCAATGTCCACTACCTATCAGAAAACTATTAGCGGAAAAGTGTAAAGCTAGGAAGCATTGGCAGACTACAAGATATCCGGGAGATAAGGCAATTTATAATAAACTGACTGCACAACTAAAACAACTACTAAGTGACGATCGAAACCAGAATCTAGAAATGTACCTGCAACACCTGGATGCTAAACCCGCAACTGATTATTCGTTATGGAAGGCGACAAAAAATCTTAAACGCCCGGCAGTTCACAAATCACCGCTGATTAAGGCAGATAACAGATGGGCTAACGATGATACTGATAAAGCTCACGTGTTTATGGAACATCTGCAGGAAGTTTTTAAACCGAATCCCGATATTGGCTCCTCAAAGACTGAAACAGTCATACAAACACTGGGTCAAACACACCAACTAGAGCTGCCAATTGAGAAATTCAGCACAGCCGAAATCAGGTCTGTAATCAGGCAACTGGACGTAGAGAAAGCTCCAGGCTATGATCTAATCACCGCAACTATTCTAAGACAACTACCGGATGTGGGCATAAAATACCTAACACAACTCTATAATGCCATTATACGAAGAGAATATGTACCACCACAATGGAAAGTTGCAAAAATCATAATGATTCTCAAACCGGGCAAAAGCCCAGAAGAAGCTAAGTCCTATCGTCCAATTAGCCTTCTTCCAATCGCCTCTAAGGTAATGGAGATTTTGATCCTCAGAAGATTAAATCCTATAATAAATGAGTCTAAACTAATACCCGACCATCAATTTGGATTCAGACGAAAGCACAGTACAGTTGAACAGATTCACAGACTTGTTGAAGGTATCACTAAAACATTTGAACTGAAAGGATACTGCACAGCATCCTTTCTTGATATATCTCAAGCATTCGACAGAGTCTGGCATGATGGACTTCTATATAAAATAAAAAAGACTCTACCCGTTACCTACTTTAATCTCATCAGCGCAACAACAGAGCTTAAAAAAATACACGCGGGGGTGCCACAGGGTAGTGTTATGGGACCACCACTATATCTGTTGTACACCGCGGACTTACCAATATCTGATGATGTTGTAATGGGAACATTTGCCGATGATACAGCTATTATGGCCTCTGACGATAATCCAAATCAAGCCTCTTTTAAGCTGCAAGCCAGCTTAGACAAAATAACAACATTGCTGAAGGATTGGCGTATTAAAGCCAATGAAACGAAATCTGTACAGGTCACATTTACTACCCGGCGTCAGACTTGCCCACCAGTTACACTAAATGGTGTCCAGATCCCACAATCTGATGAAGCCAAGTATCTTGGAATGTACTTAGACCGACGATTAACTTGGAGAAAGCATATATTTACGAAACGTCTAGCAATGGGACTACAAGTACGTAAAATGTATTAGCTAATTAATAAAAAAAGCCAAATCTCAATGGAAAATAAACTCCTGCTATACAAATGTATAATAAAACCAATATGGTCATACGGGATACAACTATGGGGCACGGCTGCCAATTCAAATATAGAAATCCTACAAAGATTTCAGTCAAAAATGTTAAGAATGATAGTAGACGCACCATGGTATGTCACAAATGAGAGACTTCACTATGACCTAGGTATTAAAACTGTGAAGGAGGAAATAAAGGAAAAGGTCATAACATACAAAGAGAGACTGCAGTTACATCCAAACAAACTAGCACACCACCTCATGGATGAAATATTTCCAAGCTTACGGAGACTCAAAAAAAGAGTACCACAAGATTTGCTCTGATGCATAAATTATGAGGACATGTCATTGGGCATGTACCTCGCACGACTTATATCTATTGAACACAAATATTGCTGAATGTCTTTTAGATAGATTGCAATAGAAGAGAAGCAAAAAAAAAAAATATTTATATGATGATCACCTGACCACCATCGCCATATTTCTATAGGGCTATTCTCGGAGTTTCCTTGCGTGATCGAATCAGAATTGAAGACATCAGCAAGAGAACCAAGGTTACCGATATGGCTCTAAGAATTGCCAAACTTAAGTGGCAGTGGGCAGGGCACATTGCTCGCAGAACAGATGGCCGTTGGGGCCGAAAAGTTCTAGAATGCCGACTGCGTACCGGAAGAAGCAGCGTTGGAAGGCCTCCCTCTAGGTGAAGCGATGACCTAGTCAAGGCTGCGGGCGTCTGGTGGATGCAAAACGCACAGGACTAGTTAGCAGTAGCTATTTATATGTGAGGCTAAGAATAAACCTTTCTGTATTTGTATTACGTTAGGCGAAACCGGCGTGAAGTTAAGGTGCAGATTACATACTGTACCTGACTGATTTTAAAAAGAAAATCGCGTCTAAACGGCTAGTAGTATATTTTTGAAAAAATATAATTACGTACCTATACTTGACCATTTTCTTAATAATGTGATCAGTGACAATTTTGAATTCTATGTGTACAACATAGTGTACTTGATTTGTAAAGATACGTCTAGAGCGGACCATGAAAATAATACAATCATATAAAAATATCTACAAAAAACATACTCAAAACGATCAAATTTTCAGTTGTGCGAGTGTGAAGTAAGTGTGCATTTTGTTAAGATTTAACACATAATAATAAGTGTATCCAGGATAACAATAGGAGAAAAGGTTCAACAAGTTTGCTTGTAAATCTTGAATTAATACATATAATAATAATAAATGAAATGAATCTAAAAGCAATTATTACGTATCATCATATCAGCAGAAAGACATCCACTGCTGGACATAGGCTTGCCCTAAGCGTATTATTACATAAGTAAACAAAAAATAAATAAAGCGGTAAAAATAAATATTAAATATGTCAAAAATATCAAGCAAGATGCAAAAAAAATTATATAAAATTTCAATTAGCGTCAAATAACAATATCAATTGAACAATTCCTTACATTTTGATATTTCGTCAATCGCCTTCGCTGACATCGAATGCCACTTGTCTAGAACCCAAGGTCGTTGGCGTCTGTCGTCTATCTGTCGTGCCTTAAGCGGCAATCGGTTAATGGCTAAGGAGAGCAAGGATTACAAGGTCGTCCCCAACCCCGCCCGTAGCTGTAACGATCCTTAATATTAACAAGTAGGGATTAAGACGATACTATTTGCCCACGACCTTGAGGGAACAAAACTGCACACTCTCGCGACCAAAATTTTGACGTTTCCAGAACTCGTACTTTCCTTATAATTATATATGATCCTTATAAATTTTTTGACAAAAAAAAAGCCGTAGATAAAATGTAGATAGTTAAATTGTCTTTGAATTGATGAAAATTTCATAAAAATATGCCTGGTACGATTGTCTTTTTTTGTTCACGTTAGACATATCTTTACAAATTTATTACAAATAAATTAATTTATTATTTTGTAATAAATTTTAAAAATATAATTTAAAATTTTCTCATATCAAATTATTACATACTAGCACTCCGCCCGCGACTTCGTTCACATGATTTTGTATTTTATTCAAATAAGTAGATACAGATGACTTTATGTGTTAGCAAAGGCGACTAAAAATAAGCTATTTCAATCAAAAAAATAAATAGGAAACTTTAATGACGTGTTACGATAAGTTTTAGCTAATTAAAGGGCTCGTGGGTAAATAACAGTCACACCGGTCATTCGATCAAAAACTCAGTTATGAGGCTTTACAATAAGATTCATAGCGAGTACACCACTCACCATCTAATACTATGAAGAAAACAATGCAGTGGAGCTTTCGCACGAGTCTTACTATAAATATGGGTAAAACTAAGGTCATTTTAAATACCCATGTAGCACCCATGCTCATGAAAATCGGTGACTTTACAGAAGTTATTCATCGAATCCGACTCGGAAACATGTACCAGAAAACTGAGGTAACCGACATAGCCCCAAGAATGACCAAACTTTGGTTGCATTAAACAGACCAGATTGTTCGATGAACATGGTCTATGGGACTGAAAGGTTCTGGAATGGCGAGGTCGTTACTGGCAGATGCAACTCAGCAAGGTCTCGTACAAGTTGAAATGATGTCCTGGCAAGGGCCGCAAGTCAGCTGAATCCGAAGAGCAGAAGGCTGGGTCGCGACTTTTGAGTCGCATAATTTTGGGTGGAGCAAAAATTAATTTAGTATGAAAACAATTGCTACGTAAATTACGCGACACTATAACGTCACTTACAACCGTAGTACATTATTACCTAAATGCTCACAACTCATAAAATTACCTACGTTTTACTTACACTTTTTGTTGACTTTTTGTTGTGTTTTGATTTTGTTTGTCTGGCCTGAGACAAACGGTCCAAATCGGTAATTCGAAATCGAGGTAGAGGTCGTCTTAGTGCCGTAAGATTCTTTCTTTCTCGTTAAATCATCTTCTAGAGGTAATTTTTAAAACTTATGATGGCAAATTATTATTTGCCCAAGGAATAAGATTTTTCATACAAATAAATGCCTCCCTTTTAACCTCTTTAAAGGTTTCATTTACAAAAATCTCACCTTAGTGCTCCCCTACATCATTAAAAGAAGCTATGTGCAATAAAATACTTCATAAATCTTGATCACCCCCTAAATAGTATTTTGGGGATAGTTCCGAAAAACTAATAACTACTAACAAACTACATTATTTATTAAGATTACAATTTGTGCTAAATTTCAAGTTTATTAACCATAGATCTTCAACACCCCCCAAATCAACTTTCAGGGGTAGTTTCGAAAAACTAATAATGACTTACTTTATTATTTACTTAGGTTAGTATTTGTGCCTATTATTTTTTCCATACAATTGTTCATAAAATTTTACATACAAACTTTAACATCCCTTAAATCGTCTTTTGGGGGTAGATCCGAAAAACTAATGTTACCTTTATTATTTTTCCCAAGGAACTAGACTTTTCATTGAAACAAATATCTCTCGTTTGCTTCTCTACATAAAAAGAAGCTATGTAGAGTAAAATTCTTCAAAAATCTTTACATAGATGGCCTACCGGATACCCGCATGGGAAAAAGGCGTGAGTTTATGTATTCCCATGCGGGTAGGCAGAAACTACAGAACGCCATCTGCTACGATCCTTACATACTTCTTTTGCTACACTCACATTCATACATCTAGTCATACACACACGCCGGTTATGAGTACTGCGCACCTGGCCTTTTTGAAGAACATCACCTATAAGGTCTATGTATGTCTTTCTAGGGCGTCCCCTCCCGGCGTTTGCATTCACGTCTGCCTTGAAAATACATTTCGTTAGTCGCCTTTCATTCATCCTCTCAACATGGCCAAACCATCTTAACATACTCTTTTAAATTTTAGTCACTACATCTTCTTTTAAACCACAACGTTGTCTTATTACCTCATTCCTCAACCTATCATTTAAAGTTACACCACACATACTTCGCAAGGAGCGCATTTCTACTGCATTAATCCTACTTTCATGTCCCCTATAACACAGGATTTTCCTAGCATCGGGGCCAATATTCACAAGATTGAGCAGAATTATGCCATAATATTATTGTAGTAATGTAACATGTCCAGCAGTGGACGTCTTTCGGCTGAAATGATGATGATGAATGTAACATGAAACTATGTATTTCTTCTTTTTTTTGCTAAATAAATTATTATTATATTATTATTATTATGTCTTTTTTGCCATACCCTCCCTTCACTTCCATACATAAGTGTAGGCACCAGCACGCTGTTGTGAACTGCGAGTCGAGCTTCCGGAGACATCGACTAACTTTAACACCCCTAACTCGTATTTTTGGAGTAGTTTTGAAAAACTGTACAGACAACCTTCACTATTTGCTGTAAGTATTTATGCCAAGTTTATTAATCCCTACTAATATTATAAATGCGAAAGTAACTCTGTCTGTCTGTCTTTCTGTCTGTCTGTCTGTCTGTCTGTCTGTCTGTCTTTGCTTCACGCCTAAACTACTGAACCGATTTGCGTGAAATTTGGTACAGACATAGTTTGGAACTTGAGAATGGACATAGGATAGTATTTATTACAAAAAATAAAATAAAATTTATTCCGGACATACAGCGCCATCTATTGGTCAAGAGTCGGCATCAGAAGTCACTATTCCACGCGAACGAAGTCGCGGGCAAAAGCTAGTTATTATATAAGCCCAACCAATTGCCACCTTTAACCCCTTTAGGGGTAGAATTTACGAAAATCAATCAACAATTTTTTTTATTAATCTAGAGTTTAAACCTACGATTTCATATGTTTTACCTTCCAAACCGAAGAAACAACATATGAAGTTTCAACTCCTATTGTATTCCCTTAGTGGTAGAATTTCTAAAACCTAATAAATACATGAATTCTTATTATCAACCAAGACTGAAAATCTAAAATTTCACGTACAAACTGTAGAAATTACATACAAACTTTAAACCCTCATTTTTACACCCTTAGGTGTGGAATTGCCGGATATAATATTTTTTTTTTATTATTCATGAGCGTAAACATACAATTTCGGATGTTTTACCTTCCAAACCCAAGAAATTTCATTTAAATTTTGAACCCCAATTTTATATAAAATAATGGTAGAATTTCTAAAACCTAATAAATACATGTATTCTTATTATCAACTAAGAGCGTAAATCTAAAGTTTTACGTGTCCAACTTACAAATGGTAGAAATGACATACAAAATTTCAACCCCATGTTAACCCCTTAGGGATAGAAATACCAAAACCCAATAAATACATTAATTCTTTATATCAACGTAGAGCGTAAATCTAAAATTTCCAGAAATCCTTTCTTATTGCTCACAAACGTCACTTGAGGAACCTTTCTGCCAAATTTCATGCTTCTAGGCCTAGCGGTTTTGGCTGTGCGTTGATCAATCAGTCAGTCAGTCAGTTTATTCTTTTATATATATAGACAATTAAAAAAATCACATATATATATATTGTTTTTTATAAAATGACATTTAGAAGCATGGGCGTCACCAAGGGGGGGAGGCAGTGCCCCCAGCCCCTTAAAGATAAAAAAAATATTTAGCTAAATGCAAATAAATCAAAGCCCTAAGTCAACTCACTTAACATTCTAGGCATTGTTGATGTCCTAAAAGGGACAAAAACCTTCTCGGCCAAAACGGGCAAAGCGGTGAAAATTTTGCTTCGTGCACAACATGAACGGTTGAGCGATCGTTTATCAGTTTCGGGCGAATAATAACCTGCTTAAAAACACTGTGAGAGAAATCGCATCAATGGTCTTCCTAAGATGAGAAGAGTGTGCGTGAGTGAAGGAAAAAAGAAAAAGATGTCCATGATAAAGTTTACAATAAACCTCCGAAGATTGTGTTTTAATTAAATTAATGAAAATCCATCGTCTATATATCAACTTGCCCCCACCCTGTGCCACTGCCACCGGCTGGTAACGCCCTTGTTTAGAAGTTCAGTTTAAATTCCGTAAGCAATACCAATGGTCTCCATGTTGCCAGTAATCCATAGCTGAACCTTCTTTACAAGCTTTTATTTAACCTGCAATTAATGTATTTATGTAGTGTGTTCGGGTCAAATTTTGCAACTGAAATTTAAAGCAATTATCTTCCACCGATTAAGATGAAAGTTTGCATACACGTTTAGCTATGATGACAATGCATGGAAAGCTAAGTGACGTCATTCTAAATTTAATATGGCGGTCTAGTTATTTTTTTTGCACTGCCATGATATGGGTATCAAATGAAAGGGTTTGCTGAGAAGAACACGAAAAAAGCTTGTTTTAGAAAATATTTTTAATGAATAATCGTATTTATTATCGATAGGCCTACGTGTGACCACTACTCACCTGAATGTAAGAGATAGACAGCAGTTAGCAAATAATAAAAAAATCTGCTTTTCTTCAATATAAGTGTAATTGGAAGAGACAAAACCACAATCCGGTAAATGGCATTTCGCCATCAGTCGTAAAGTTCATTCTACATTGCTTTGACTTACTAATTTACTACGAATTAATAATTCAGGCATTCATTACTTATGCACGTCAATCTTTTGGTCGCAGTTCCATTAACCACTATGCGTCAGTCATGTGTCGGTGTTAGGGCCAACTCACACCAAGTCTTGACGCGGCCTGAAGCTACGCGCACTTTTTAAAATAGCGACAGAATTTGAACTTTATTGCTACACAAAAGGTACACATTATTTTTAGTGAGAAAATATCGCCTGCTACTTCGCGAAGCACCTCGCTATGCATCGCAAAGAAATTGGCCACGTTTTTTGTCCTAGCAAAGTTACTCCGCCAACATTGACGTCGCAACACTGAAAATTCGCGGGAAAATGGTCCTAAGCGCCGCGTAATGCGCCTCGCTTATGCGTTCGAGTCAAATCCCACAAACGACACTGTCGGAGCGATTAACCTTAAGTCTACCTTAAGCATCATCGCAACGCGTCGCGTCTCGGAGTGAGTTGACCTTTAGTGGTGTTAAGACTATCTATAGTTAAAGATTCCACTCTCTAGCATCTTTGGTTGTCATACAAATTCTAAGAGAATCCGAACTAATTTCTGCTACTATACACACACACACCCAGTCACTTACATTCAGTTACTGAAATTGAATTTATAATTTTCAGTCTGAGCCTTACCCAATATCACTGCTGTATTCCCTAAAGGGTTGGGTATAAAATAAAGGTGTACCTATAGAACTCACACATTTCAACGGTTATGTTTAAGTGATAAAAGAGGATGACCATGCATAAAACCAGACTCAGAGTTGCTGCTGAGAAATTCCTCGTGTAAAATCCACATGACTGTTGACCCGGGAAGTAAACCCAGGGCCTCGATAGCTTTTTTAGATACAAATGATCATTAAAAAACTCATTTCTTTTTCTTTCTTTTTGATCCACATAATTTAGCTATTATTAGACACGCTTCGCCACGATTTTCATTAAACATAGCTAAGTACACTCTCAATAAAGTTACCTTTCAAACAAAAAAACTAAATCAAAATTGGCTCATTCATTAAGGAGCTATGATGACACAGAAAGATACACAGACACACAGGTACAAACGTCAAACTTATAACACCCCTCTTTTTCCGTTGTGGGTTAAAAACAAGCACCAAACAGACATTTTAAAGATTGAATCGCAATAAATTTCATTTCACTACTCGGGGTAGCCTCACTCCCTAGAGACATCATCCCCAGGTGGCGGATAGAGGAAATCTCGGCGGTTTGGCAACCATCCTATGGCAACTATTCCGGCGGTCTTCCTATTTTCAGTTGATTTGTCATGCTTCATAATACTTTAGTCAGTGCGCAGACAAGTGACAAAAAGTTTTACCTATCAGTTGGCGACGGATTTTTCCTATAGCGAAGACAAAACAGATTTTTTCGAAAATCTGTGGGCCGTTATTGCAAAGTGTAGTAGAAATGCCTAATAAGCAGTCTTGACACAAGGTTGCTCTACCGCCTTTGGCATCTAACGGGTACGCGAGTGTCCCAATGTTGTACGCATTATTTGGATTTGCCACCATTTGTGCGGTAAAGTATTGACAACCAAACAAAAAAATTAAAAGGCTTGACAGCTGGTGAGCTGACAGTTTTGGGTTACTACAAATAAATCACTGCATAAAAAGAAATATGTTTTGATTATTTTATGTTTAAATATGTTTTGATATGTTTATGTATTTACAAGAGTTATGTTTGTTGGACAATATTTAAACAAAAACAATCATATAAAAAGTGTATATATATAGGGTTTTACTGTCAACACAGCGTGCCCGGTTGAGGACCATGGGGTCACCTATTACCTACATGGGACTTAAATATAAATAACAAAAGAAGCCTGTACTAATTTGCCTGCCCTTTGCCTAATTTCTATAAATAATATCTTTTTTTTTTAAGTCGGTTAAAAAGTGTAGACTCGTCATTGTCTTAGGTTTAGCACCCGTAATAGGTTTTAAACCACGCGAATGAAAACCGCAAATTCTGGAATTGTATGAAGATGCACGTACTTGCGGTAAAAAAAATCCCGCGGAAATAATACTGCAAGAAGACTGTGTTTAGCCACAGAATCCACCGCACCACGGCGTGATTAAAATCCGCGCGAATATTTTGTGCTCTATGTACAGGTTGAAAGAGACGCAGGATTTTATCCACTGTGCGTGTTAGTTATGATTCAGTACGCGGATTAAACACACGCCAATAAAATTCGGGTGGCTAAAAGCCGCAATGCGTGCTAAGCCTTTGTCGTATCAAGAGCTTGTTACTTGAATGTGACTTATGTTGGAGATTGATCTGTGTCGCATCGTGAGAGATAATTTAGAAATCTCAATTTAATTTTACTAAGAGGTTTTATACTCGTGGCTCTGCGAGATAGGGTGATTTCTTTTTTCAATATCCACGATCCGGTTCCATTAACACAGTAGAAATAATTAAAAAGAAAATCGACGGAATTAGAGGAATTAAAACAATTCGACATTTTATCGGACGTGTAAGTATTTCCGAGCGGGCAAAACATTTAGATGGAACGATTAAACCACAATTAACTACTTTTGGACTTTAAATGCGTTCGACGTTCAAGTTTTCCCATCTCAAATAAAAGTCTATTTTGAATAAAAAGAAGTTTAGTATTAGTATTCACCCGCGTGAAAGTCGGCGATCAGATTCCCGGCATAAATGGCCTATGTTTTCCATACTATAATCTGGCTCCGAGCAAAATTTCATCCAGATTGGTTTAGCCTTTCTGGCATGATTGAGTAACAAACATACATCCATCCAAACTTTTATATTTCTAATATTAGTAAGATTTTTAAGTTCCAGGACAAAGCGTCCCATTATTTCTCTCTCCCGGATTTGGTCAATTGTGGACCAATCCTATCAATTCGATTAAAGCTTTCATGACGTAAAAAAGAATCTGCTGCATTTTATCGAGTTAACCGTTCATATTAACAGTTGATTTTATAGATCATATTCATGAGTATTTACTTCTAAATCGTAGCAAAATTTTATTTACGATTTCCTGGTACAGTAATTTGTTTCATAACAATGTTAAACAAAAAATTCTGCTCTAAATAATGTTTCAGCAGCTTCTGTTTTCAGTGAATGCGAAGCTTTTGTGTTTTTGACGAATATTTGTTTTAACAAAACACAATAAAACTTTTAAAATTCTCGTAAAGCTATTAAATGTTTGTCCACGATCCACGGCTGTTATAAATCGAGACTAAAACTGATGTGAAGTAATAAGTATGTTTCCTAATTAATACGTGGGCATTTCTATTGACACGCACGAATCTGTCATCAAAAGCTATTCAAGTAATAGTACATTACTGCAGCGGCCAGCAAAAGAGCAGCATTGATGGACGAACGTGTAAATGTGAGCCGAGGCGAAGCCGAGGCACACATACGTAAGTCCATCAATGCCTAGTTGTGGCCAAGGCTTGTATAGTGCTTTTCTCAAATAATGCGCGGAAATTAAAACTATGTAGTACCTAGAACTCATGTTGTCAAATACAATTACTTTTTAAAATCAATGACGAACAACAAACAACAATAATTATTGCCGCGTTAGGCTTAGCACGCACTGTGATTTTTATCCGCGCGTTTTTTTTCCGCCTATTCTGCGGCCTATGGAATTGTATGAAGCCGCACGCGTGGCGGTAAAAAAATCACGCGGGAATAATACTACAAAAATCCGCGCAAATGCAAATCGCAGTGTGTGCTAAACGTTAAAGTGTTCATTTGTTTTTTTTTCAATAAACAGCTTTCTATTTGCAAGCCAGTTCGAAATTTAAATAAACCTTTGATAAGTTTCCTCCTTGGTTGCCATGTTTCGAAGAAAAAGATCGTTCCATTTTTAAATTACACGACAGATATGAGTTTACTATGTAATTTATTTGGCCGCTACAAACGACAGATATGGATTTTCATACAACTTTTGCCGGCCGCTGCTCGCACGTATATGGCCAGTACAGCAAATGCGATTTATCTCGAAGAAGGTTGTCACAATAATGCTCAAATTTCCAAGCATGTTTGAGAAAAAACTAATTTCTTTATTCCTAAAATTAACAGTATTGTTGTTGTTATTTATTTATTTACTGTTGTCAACTGTCTTTTGAACTCTCTATTTGCTTTCTAAGCTATCAAAGGTTTCATCTTTCGAGAGGTAAAGGCAATAAACGGAACAATGCGACAACGATGACCTTTTAACTAGAAATCTTTCTACTCACAAATTTTTATGTATATCGTCGGACTTTCGTGTTGCGCCTCTCTGAAGGAGCTGTCACGTGGTAGTCGAGGAGTCGTAGTTTTGTTGCTATTCTAATCATCATGTTAACCTTCTAGAATCTAGGAAGGTAGCCAATGGCGGACTTCTAATGAATAAACCACATGCACGCGCGAGCGTGCGAGCGCTCAATACGAGTTTATATTTATTGCCATCAATCGGGTACTACTCTAGAGACCAGGCTTTTTTCCGGCAAATTCCAGATGTTAAACACCAAGAAAACTTGAGAATCGAACTCAAAGCGTATTGTAGAGTAAACGTATCTATCTAATAAAAGATTCCCCGATTTTATGAATTAAGAATTTGAAACTGAGTCTGTAACTTCGGCATTAAATTAGTGGTTGACGAGTTCTCACCTTCTATATCAGCATTTTAATGTTCCCACTGCAGGGACACAGGCAATTTGTCCAGGAAAGTGAATTTTAAAACGGAATTTTAAAGTCAAAATCTATTTTTGTTACAAGTTGGCCGGTATTACGAGTGGTAAATATTAAAAACGGTTGTGGACTAAATATTTTTAAAGAAAGAATACTGTAGCAAAAAAAAACTTTGAGAGTGGAAACTGATTAGTTTTAAAGTATTTTTAAGGTAGTATTGTGAGACTTTGAAAATTAACCTCTAAAATCTGACTGTTGTGAAATTCCCCTGATAGAAATATCTGTAATACATTGTACTTAAAATTTTGATATATTCCCCCTAAAGTGACGCGAACAGAAGATGTTAATATGATAAAAATATAGAAATAGTGAATGTTTGAAATATCTGGACACCAATGTAAAGTGCTAAAATCTGTATACAATTTTCAGAATGTTTTTATTTGTTTTGACAAAAGGGGCTTTAAACAAAAAAAATATCAAAAAAATCTATTCGTAAATATTGACTTTGAAAAATGGAAATGTGTCTGACACATTTTAAATATTTCAAAAGAAAGTCCTAACAATCTGCCTGTGTGAACGTACCGATAAGAAAACAATCTTATAACTTGCTCACTGAAGCAAAAAAGATAGAAGGAAAAATGGTACCAAAAAGTAGACCCTTCTACATTTTCGTTGCTAAAAGGCGAATTCTTACTAAAGAACTTCTGTATTAAGCATTTGTTGAAGTCAAAACTTGGTTTATATAAATAAGAGGCAACAAAGGTATTCAAATAAATAAAATCTCATCTTTATAAAATGTATTCATGTTTCAATATTATTCGTTCCCTTACAGAATAGTTCTTTAGATTGTTCATGAAATATACCGATTGGGAAATATGAAAGAAATTGGTTGTGTCGAAATAATAAACTATTATTGGGGTTAAAATACTTCATTTTAAAAACGTGTCTGTTAATGATTTTAGAATGAAATGTTTGTATTTAGTTACAACTTTATTAGCGCTTGTCAAAATAAATAGACATGGAAATTTTGTATTAATTTATAACAATACTTATAAATATACCTAAACAATACATTAATGTCTACGATTCAAAAATGTCTTTGTAAACAATGATAAATGAATCAGGACCGTGGTAAGTGGATATTCTATTTACCTACCTAAAATCTTACAACTATTTACACAAACCCTAATAAATATATTATGCTACATTTATTTTCCAGTGTGACACATTTTCCGTTGTGCGATTACGTCAAAAATTTGTTCCTGAACCAAATATCTGACATTTATCTTTCTTATAGCAGCTAGAGAAAGTCGGTTAGTTCCACTATGCTCTAGTCCCGCTATGGTCGACTCGAAAAATACCTACTGAAATGTGCCGCTACGTCCGATTTCAAATTCGCGGGCAATGATAAAGAAAAGTATTACATGTATTATTTTATTTAACCATTACAAAGTAAATTAAGAAAATCTAGTATATAAATATGTTATGATATTCTTAATCATAATTAAATATCTTAAAACAGGTCAATTTTGCGCTTGTAACCATAACAATTAGACCTGCCGCGAATTATTATCTGGTTCTGTTCTCATTTTTTTTTATTTTAATTTTCGAAATTGTTGATTATTTGTATTTTATTTGTGTAATTAATCAGGCTGAAATATTATGATTACAGGTGATTTGACTTTGAGAACGGACTTTTTATTTACGTTCTTGTATATTTTGCTACTTTTCTGTCCGCGACTTCATCTATACATATAGATGAAACCTGATGATACCAAATTTCATACCGAATTAACATTAGTTCGGTTTGAAATTTGTAACACAGATATGTTACAAATTTCATCCTGATTCGTCCAGCCGTTGAAGCACGAGTGCGTAACAAACATTCAAACATCGTAACTTTCGCATTTTTATATGTAATATTAGTAAGACCCTTGTGGGTCCTGTATTGACTTACAGCTCCATTCATACACATTTTTTAACTTAGACTTGCTCCGAAATTCGTTTGTTCTTATCTGTCATTTTGACTTTTTGATTTTCAGAATGAGACAAAACACATTTTATCTTACAGACGCTTACGGATAATAACATATGAATAGCGCTATGAAATTATTAACTTTATTTCAAACCCTTTTCTTTCCAACTGTAGCTTCCATTGTTAAAGTAGAGTCGATGAATTTCGGGCATAGCGGCACCTTTCAGTAGGTATTTTTCGAGTCGACCATATCGGGCCTAGAGCATAGCGGAACTAACCGGAGAAAGTGGTATTCTATCAGCTGTAAGGTGTTATAACAAAGATAAAATTTATATAAGTATCATTGCTAACAAAGACATATCTATACTATAGATATTTATGTATTGTTTAGGTTTATTTATAAGTAGAATATACTTTATTGTACACCAAAAACTAAAGTTACACATCTCTTTTACAATTATACTTATTTCTACGGGTACAAAGGCGGCCTTATCGCTGACAGCGATATCTACCAGACAACCTTTATAAGTATTGCTATAATTAATAACTTTTGTCCAATTCACTATCGTAATCCATAATTTATATAAAAGAATATGTTACCGAAACTTCGAGAATTTTTTCGATCGACGAACCATTGTTTTACATAATCACTGGTAGAATATCACTTTGTCTAGGCCCATTAAATCATAAATTTTACCCCATAATACATTTTTTATCGTCCGATGGTGATGATGTAAAATTGATTGGCTTGCCTTTCCTAAATGCCTTCTGGATGCGCTGTTTTTGTTTTTACTTGTTGTTATTTTTTTAACTGTTAATTAAATTAAGAGAATAGAATAGAATATACAGTGAAACCTGGTTAAGTGAGACATCAAGGGACCTGCAATGTTGTTTCACTTATAAAGGTATTCCACTTACCCAGTATCTCAGATATCCAGGTTTAAATAATATCTGTCTCATTTACAGAGGGTTCCATTAATAGAGGTCAGAATACAGGTTATTTCAGTAATAGATGTGCAATTATTAAATAAAATAACGTGTTATGTAAACATCATAAATGAGTTTTAATAATAAAAAAGGTAATCATACAAATATAATAAACAAAAATATAACACACACAAAACTAACGTACTAACTGTACTAAAACATACACGTACGTAACATACGTTACAACGTCGTAAACAACAACGTAACAACGTACTTACTTGTGTTTTTTACACGTATTACAAATATGGAAACAGAATGTATCAATTATAAAATTCTGTCATTTTAGTTTTTCTTTTGGAAGTACAATCAGTTATCAGATGTTTTTCGATGTTATAAATTTTTCAATAGTAAAGCGAAACTAAAACTGCAGGTCTTTGAGGCTCAAAATTACTTACGTAGTTAAATGCGGAATTTGCGGGTAGAATAAGAATAAGTAAGTAAACAAACAAAACGATATTATCTCAGTTACAGAGGTTTATGCCTATAAAATTCACTCGCGGTTTGCTTCGTCTCACTAACAGGGGTAATTCAGTGCCAAAGTGTTGGGACCTCAGCATGAGTTCCAGTTATGGAGGTTTCTCACTTATCCAGGTCCCACTTAACCAAGTTTCACTGTAATATACTTTATTGTACACCAAAAACTGAAGTTACACATCTCTGTCTCTTTTACAGTCTTTTTCTTAAATTATCTCTGTACAAGATCCCAGATATGTAAATCTGTGACATTTTTGCGACTTTAATGCACTGCTGACGAATTTGTCCCAGATTTTTGCCATTATGATAAATTATTTCGTGATTCGTGTTGGGAAATCCTTGGAAAACTCTTTAGAATGCGTTGGGAAGGTCAGCTTTTTTTGAAATTGTACTATGGGTGCCATCGATACCTATTAGCTAGTTTACGCAACTTCCAAATTCTTCTAATGCACTGCTGACAAATTTGTCTCAGATTTTTTTCCTTAGCTTGAATTATTTCGTCCTTTATGTTGGAAAATATTTGGAAAATGCTTTAGAGTACGTTGAGTAGGTCAATCTTTATTTGATTGTGGTACAAAGGTTGCGTTTCCTTCGAGTACCATCTACTCAACTTCCAAACTATTGAATTATTAACTATATTACCATTATCTGTCTAAAATTATGGATCCAATTGCAGTAAAGATCTTCTTGAACTACGAAACTACTACTACTAGTTAACAGCTACCTCGTTTTATGAAAGCCTTTGTATTAAATCAAATGAAATCCATCAGGCGGGGCACGAAATGAGGGTTTTTATGAAAATTCACTTCACCAGTTGGCACCACTTTGGCGAGAGAAGCTTTCCTTTGAAAACGCAACATCATAACATCAAACATCAAAATGACGCCAAAGCTAGTGGCCCCGACGGAATTCCAGCAATTATTCTCAGAACCTGTCTGAATTGTCTCCGATCCTGACACGCCTGTTTCGCCTTTCATATGAGATGGGAAAAGTGCCGAATGCCTGGAAGCAAGCTAACGTTCAGCCTGTGCCCAAGAAGGGCAGTCGGGCTGACCCGGCCAACTACAGACCAATTTCAATAACGTCCATCCTCTGCAAGAGTATGGAACGAGTGCTTAATTCCAAGCTCCTGGCATACCTAGAAGCTAAGGACATCCTCAGTGTCCGCCAATATGCCGCCATTCACATCAAGTGCTTGCCGTCTCCCTCGACATCTCGAAGGCTTTTGACAGGGTCTGGCATGAAAGCCTTATTGGCTTAATTCAGCTTTTATTATAAGCTTCATTCAGTTTGCCCAGTGGTCTGTGCGATTGGATTGCAGACTTCCTGAGGGGCCGGTCCATTCGAGTGGTTATTGATGGCCGCTTGTCTGAACTACTGGATATTAATGCCGTGGTCCCACAGGGGTCGGTACTCTCAGCAACGTTGTTCTTGCTGCACATAAATGATCTGCTAAAACCCGGCACCTTTGGGTATGCAGACGACAGCACAGTAGCTGAGAGATATGTGTCCGACGCGCGCGCTACTGGACCTCAGATTCGGTCTCTCCGGGAGGCCATGGTTGGGCGCTTGAATCTGTCCTTGGAGGCAGTCTCCGAATGGGGAAATGCCAATCTGGTCAAGTTCAATGCTGCTAAGACCCAGGCGTGTCTTTTTTCCGCTAAAAGGAGCCAATTCCACCCGGTTCCTTCTTTCAGAGGTGTGACCGTGCCGATAACTGACCATCTTGAGATTCTTGGCATCACGTTGACATCGACGCTCAATTTTGGTCCATTCATTGAGACAAAAGCTCAGCTGGCTGCCAAAAAATTGGGGATCCTCGCGAAGGTGAGACGGTACTTCACGCCAGAACAGCTTCTCAACGTATATCAAGCGCAAGTTCGATCATGCATGGAATACTGCTCTCATCTCTGGGACGGATCTGCCAAGTACCAGCTGGATGCACTTGATGCGATCGAAAGTCGGGCTAAGAGGCTCATCGACAATGAAGTATTGGCCAAATCAAGGCTCCAGAACCTCGAACATCGGCGCCGAGTTGCCAGTCTGTCGGTTTTTTATTGGTTACATTTCCGGGAGTGTGCGTTGGAATTGCATGAACTAATTCCTCCTAGCCCGTTCCATCATCGGACTACAAGACGTACTGCGTTGTGTCATCGGTACATGGTAGAAATGCCACCCATACGCACCAAACGTTTTGGGAATTCTTTTATTATGCGTACAGCAAAGGAGTGGAATTCCCTGCCGGAGTCTGTATTTCCTGATAGCTACAACCTGGGAGTCTTTAAGTCAAGAGTGAATAGGTTTCTTCTAGGCAAGCGTGCTTCATCGTCGATCACATCATCGCTTACCATCAGGTGAGATAGTGGTCAAACGCAAGCCTATCAATAATAAAAAAAATTTGCTCACTATTTTGTATTGTTTCATAAACATACCCAGGCGTTTAAATTACTGTTTTATGTTACATTTTGTATAACTTGCATCTATCTAAATGTATATTCTTTATCCAATGTTTTTATTTTATTTTTCATTATTTAACCTTACTTAGAATATTAGATTATTAGGTATGGTTTATAGATATTTAGATTATTATGGGTTATGATAATAAAATTAAACAATTGAATGTTTACTGCTTTATTTACTGATACTTAATTCTATTCATTTGTGAATTTTAATTCATCGGAATATCGGGACTAAAGAGCACATCGCTTCACTATTGTAAGCGTCCATGAAGTATTGCATTTTATTGTCTTTGGTTGCCTGTTACTAATTATGGAACTTCATAGGCGTGTGATAGAATTTGAAGTATGTGTGACGTCATTAAATCGTTAATTTTCATTTTTCAATGGTTTGCTACATAATACATACCTGTCATATTTATTAAGCACCTACCGACAAATGTCTAAGTACCTACCTTAATTATTATTGTGGTGTCAACTACCTTCAAATGTAAAATAGTACCAACCTAAGTAAATATTGTTGTGTGTACAGGAAATAACTCTTAAACTTATATTTAAACCACGTTGATAATATACCTATAAATGATTACGTAATTTGTAATGATCATTGTGATGTATCCTAGATTTTATAATGCTATATTGGTATTATAAGTCCTTTGAAACAATTAGTACAATACTGTCTGTTAGTATCAATATTCTTTCGAATATTGATTAAGAATTGCTATATAGGCGATATTAAATTCCTTAATTGTCTTGATACGTTTTAAAACATATTCACTTCATAGTAATTGATTATTGTTCACCTAATTTTGAGATTATTTGAAGCAATATAGAAAATGGCGGGATACCGCGCCATTTTCTCATATTGGACGTATTGAGACACGGATAGACCCGATATTATAAAATATTGTGTAATTGATAAGCGGACTTACTTTTTGGTGAACTACAAGCCAGTACAGGCTAGATATTGTTATTTAGAAGTATACTACTTTATAATACTTGGTGTAAGCTCGACTACACAAGACAAACGTAAGTTATTTGATATTAATATAACTTTATTATTTCTAATGGTTGTGTTGAAGCTGTATCTATATTGTATTATGGCCTTTATGCCTATTATGTTATATTGATTTAAGGGCTACTCTGTCCTTTGCCTTATCCTTGTTATTTTGAATCTATAATATTGTAAATACTTTGTGTTTGTAAAAGATATCGACAAATACTACGAAAGAGCTTCCGTGGGGTTTGTTGCCCTTCTTCCCCACGAGAACTAGTCTAGCGAACGGGCAGTAAGCTAATGAGCCTTCTAAATATGAATTAATTGACAAGCCTTACTTAAATAAATACCTAGTCTTGTCTTTCTGTGCTTTTATTCATAAAACCCTTTCCTTACACACCACATACATTAGAACTCTGACACACAGTAAATAAACAATAACCATCTTGACATTCAAAGCTTGCTATCTGGTAGATACCAATACTTTTATATAGAATTCCATTCATGATTCTAACATCAGAAGTGGGATTCTGCTCTAGCTCACACAAATTTCTAATGAATTTCTTTTCTCATTTTCATAAACAACGTGTCAACGAGTCGCCGCCTCCACTCGCACCAAGTCGATGTCTTCGTGATGCCACCCCATACAACGGCACTGCGAGCTGCATAGCTTGCGGATCTAGAAGCTGTACGACCATTGGAACTGCGGTTCTTCTAGCTACCTTACGAGCAGTGGGTCAGCGAGTTTGCAAACTATTGTCAGAGCGTCAGTTTGATTAGGTATGGACATCAAGCCAACAGCTACACCACGAAGTAGCTAAAGGTGGTGATACTTTGGTTTTTATGTGTTTTATTGTTGAATTTTTCAATTTATTTACCAGAAAATTGGTAGTTATGACTTATTTATTTTAAATCAAATCCTAACCTACCATAAGATCAAAAATCTCACCATGATTTAAGATGTCAAAATGAGTTATTTAACAGTACATTCATTTATGCTATTTCATTTATGATGTACTATGAGATTTGATTACCAGAGGGTATTTTTACTAAAGTGTACCCAACTCTTCTTTTATACTTAAGAGGTAGAAAGGATTTGCATAGAATCATTATTTTTAATGTATGTTGAATTGTAATTTTATACAATATTCTTACGTTTACAAGAAAATATTATCTGCTCTGTTTTTCTCTTAGCTGTCTTTTGGGCAAAATTATTTTCATAGTTTGTATTAATTAATAAAATTCTTCAAAAATATTAAAATATACAATCCAGTTCATATTTTCATGAAGACATATTGAAAATAAATTTAAGTAATTAGTTTTAGGGTTATTCGTGATCCAGATTTGATATAAATAAATCATGATCTAATGGCATACAGAGGTAGAATTATAATAATGTATTGCAAACTAAGCAAAACTGCTACAACGAACTAGCAAAGCTGGCTAATTAGTCGTCACCAACCTTAGTGTGGGTACCCACATAATTTATTTTGCTATGAACAAAGGTTGATTGACAAGAACACCAGTGTGTGAATTTCTGGGGATGTGTTTGTTTGTGACTACGTTATAAGTAACTTCTTGTCTTTGAGTCTTGAAAAGAAATTGAGTAATTGCCATGTAGAATAAAACTACTGAAAATAAAAGTATATCTATATATAAAAATGAATCTCTATTTCCCTTGGTCACGGCATAACGCGTGAACGGCTAGATCGATTTCGCTTAAACTCTTTTTGTTGTGTTTGTTATTGTTAGGAAAAGGTTCTTATGAAAAAAAAAATGGAAAAAATAAATGGAACCTTAGCTACATAGGTAGGGTAGGTATGTAGGTAGGGTAGGTGTGTAGGTAGGGTAGGTATGTAGGTAGGGTAGGTATGTAGGTAGGGTAGGTATGTAGGTAGGGTAGGGTAGGTAATGTGGGGTAGGTAGGGTAGATTAGGTAGGCTTGGTAGGGTAGGATACAACAGAAAATATTTACGTTCAATGCAATTTGCAAAGATATTGTCAGATTGACCGAGCGATGTATTGTGTTGGTTGGTGAAATAATATTGAATTGTTGATTTTCCATTTACTTTGACATTGGTACCACTAAGATACTTTATTAAAATATAAAAAAAAGAACTTACCGCAATTCGGTGAATTGAATCGGCATGTTTATGCTACAATGATAGTTGTAACTTATCCGCTACTAGGCCTTATATTTGACGTCATGAAGTCTCACCGGTAGCGGGTGAAAGCGATTGGCGTGTCTAAAATATTTGGCTCAACTATCCGCTACTAGGCCTTATATTTGACGTCATGAAGTCTCACCGGTAGCGGGTGAAAGCGATTGGCGTGTCTATTTATTTGGCTCAAATATCCGCTACTAGGCATTTAATTTGGCGCCATGAAGTCTCACCGGTAGCGGGTGAAAGTGATTGGCGTGTCTATTTAAATGGCTCAAATATCCGCTACTAGGCCTTTAATTTGGCGCCATGAAGTCTCATCGGTAGCGGGTGAAAGCGATTGGCGTGTCTATTTATTTGGCTCAAATATTCGCTACTAAACACCATTTAGTCTCACAGGTAGCGAGTGAAAGCGTCTGGCGCTGTTCCATTTATTTGGCTCAACCATTCGTTAATAAATCGTTAAATTGGTATACGACAAATCTCACCTGCAGATGGTGAATGTGATTCACATGTCAAAGTATCTGGGAAATCTTAGTATGACTGAAGGTGACTACGATGTCAAGTAGCATTGTATGTTTATTTGAATGGAAATTGGTTGCGAGATTTTATTAACATTTAATTATCAATAAATGTGACAAAAGTAAAAATAATATGATTAGTAAGATTAGGTTATATTAATTTTATAATACTTCTTCTATATTGATTCACTATAGCCACAAAATAAATTTGGAAGTGGCAATAATTTTTGTTTTCACTACTTTCTTGTATTAAATAAGTTATATAAAATTGTACATATGTACTTCGTGGACGAAGTATTTGTCAGTATGGCCGTGATAGAATTTGAAGTATGTGTGACGTCATTAAATCGTTAATTTTCATTTTTCAATGGTTTGCTACATAATACATACCTGTCATATTTATTAAGCACCTACCGACAAATGTCTAAGTACCTACCTTAATTATTATTGTGGTGTCAACTACCTTCAAATGTAAAATAGTACCAACCTAAGTAAATATTGTTGTGTGTACAGGAAATAACTCTTAAACTTATATTTAAACCACGTTGATAATATACCTATAAATGATTACGTAATTTGTAATGATCATTGTGATGTATCCTAGATTTTATAATGCTATATTGGTATTATAAGTCCTTTGAAACAATTAGTACAATACTGTCTGTTAGTATCAATATTCTTTCGAATATTGATTAAGAATTGCTATATAGGCGATATTAAATTCCTTAATTGTCTTGATACGTTTTAAAACATATTCACTTCATAGTAATTGATTATTGTTCACCTAATTTTGAGATTATTTGAAGCAATATAGAAAATGGCGGGATACCGCGCCATTTTCTCATATTGGACGTATTGAGACACGGATAGACCCGATATTATAAAATATTGTGTAATTGATAAGCGGACTTACTTTTTGGTGAACTACAAGCCAGTACAGGCTAGATATTGTTATTTAGAAGTATACTACTTTATAATACTTGGTGTAAGCTCGACTACACAAGACAAACGTAAGTTATTTGATATTAATATAACTTTATTATTTCTAATGGTTGTGTTGAAGCTGTATCTATATTGTATTATGGCCTTTATGCCTATTATGTTATATTGATTTAAGGGCTACTCTGTCCTTTGCCTTATCCTTGTTATTTTGAATCTATAATATTGTAAATACTTTGTGTTTGTAAAAGATATCGACAAATACTACGAAAGAGCTTCCGTGGGGTTTGTTGCCCTTCTTCCCCACGAGAACTAGTCTAGCGAACGGGCAGTAAGCTAATGAGCCTTCTAAATATGAATTAATTGACAAGCCTTACTTAAATAAATACCTAGTCTTGTCTTTCTGTGCTTTTATTCATAAAACCCTTTCCTTACACACCACATACATTAGAACTCTGACACACAGTAAATAAACAATAACCATCTTGACATTCAAAGCTTGCTATCTGGTAGATACCAATACTTTTATATAGAATTCCATTCATGATTCTAACACGTGCATATGTCAAATGTATAATTAAAGGCTGTACGGAATATAGTGGACATCATTACAGAAAACCCGCACTGTAGCGCTGGCTGCGATTGCCACCGAATTGTATCTGTTCTCTATGGCAAATCACATGCATTGTCGATCATGATGATGATGAATGTTGTAGTAATAAACGCTCCCCTTTGTTCTCTTTTGAGCCAACACTTATAATATTGCACATAATTGTAAATATAGTTATGAAAGAATCCTAATTGATCAATATTTTCATCGAGTAGGCAATTGCTCGAAAAATATCCTTGTTGCTTGTTGTACCAATTTGTTACACATTTAATGAACATAAGTGAAGCTCGACTGTGTCATGTTATGTCGAAAATTTAATACAAATAAGTATTTGAGAAAATAAACTTCTTATTGGTAATTGGTTGGTATTTATTTTGAATTACCTAAGTATTACATGTAAATATTGAATATATTTGTACCCGAAAAGATTTGAGTTATTATGATATTCGTTTTTAACGCTCCACCGAATGGCCTGACTGACATTCAAACAAATGAAATGAATTTGAAAGAAAATCCAAAATGGTGGCGTCCACTGGGGTTTCATAGTAATGACAAAATTCTATTAACCCAAGATGAATCTAAAATGGCTTAATTAAGTTTTCTCGATTCTTAATAAGTCAATTATGGTATAATTTATTACTACATCAATAATTATAATGGAATTCTACCAAGACCGATAATGTACTGTTATCTTGAGCAGGCATATTTCTGTCTTCTCCAAAGGGTATCGCGCAGGGTGACCGAGGGTCAGGTACAGTATTAGTATGGAATTGAGATAAATATGGGGTCCCTATGGAATGTAAAGGTCAGGAAGTGGTAGCCAATCAGACCTTATTTGGCCGTAACAATTTTTTTATGCGCTAGTTCGTTATACTTCTCTTTAGGGCATTGTCTCGATTTATTATATTTATTCTAAACTAAACTTAAACATTAAATTAATATTGAATCTTTTAGCGACCTTCTCGTTGGTTCGACGCAATTCGATTTTTTTCCCTTTTTTAACTAATAATGGCTTGTCTATATCCACACTAATATTATAAAGAGGAAAGATTTGTATTTTTGTATGTAACGAATAAACTTAAAAACTACTGGACCGATTTCAAAAATTCTTTCACCGTTGGGAAACTAAACTATCCCCGGGTGACATAGGCTACTTTTTATCTCTGTATTTCTACGGGAACGGGAACTTCGTGATGAAACCGCTAGACGTCCGCTAGTTTTAAATTAAAATCGAATGATCTTATAATTATATTTTGGTTATGTGTTAGGATTTTTTGTTTTATATAATATTGCCAGCCATGGAGGCAATACTTTTTTATTGTGAATACTCGGAGTTTATCGAGTGTTTTCTAGCCAGTATGAGTAATGTGGCTTGAGGAAACATTCAGTTGATGGTCGTCGCCTGAGACGCTTGGTTAAAATATAGTGCTCAAAGTCGTTCATCGTTTTAAAATTATATTCTTTTGTTAACAGTTTTCTCAGATTATAAAAATAATGTCCAGTATTAGTTTGATTTCACATATCACATCCAAGTATTCGTAGCAGGCCTACTGACTGCTACATTTTTGAATACATTATGTTCGATGTTTATTCAATTGTATATTAATGTTTAAATAAACCTTAACAGTCTTATTAATAAAAATGGCCTATTCTCAGTTTACTCCGAAGTTACTCTTGGACTAGCTAATCCCAGAGTAACTAAGGGCTATTGTTCTAGCAATGTTATTAATAAACATGGAATAACCTCGGACTAACTATTCATATCTTAGTCTTGGATTTACGCGTAAGCTCTCGCAACCCAGTTGAATTTAAAAGTAAAAATAATGAACTAGTGAATTAAAATAAGCAAGTTGAAGATACAAAGTAGAAAAAAAAATTACATCTGCCATAGAAATTTGATAGTAAAGGTGAAGGAGGGTATTTTAAATTATCTCAATAGCTTTCAACTTAAAAAATCATCAAATGATGAACACGAAACGTATTCGCTCAGTTAACTGGGATGAGGAGGAAAAGATATGTAATAATTGTGGTTGCGAGAGTTTTTGGCGGGAATTTTTTCGAGTGTAGTTCAGCGGCTGTTAATATTATTTGCAAATTGATTCCTAGTGGATATTGTGATATAAAATTGGTGTAGTTTTGTGTCTCAACTTTCTACGCAACTGGACAATATGTGAAATAATTTACAGAAGCGATCTCGGGATAGTGGAGCGGAGAATCTTATTGTATAATTGACTCCCTCCACAAAGCTTACTGGGAAGGCTGACTCAATACAATTTGCTGCCAAACACTCCAAAAAAAAATTTGAATCTATTGCATCCGCATTGTAAAGCGTACTAAAGAATTCAAAAAGGATATTATGCACTGAAGACGAGGCGGTATGGTCTTAGACCTTAGCCTGCCCGAGAAAGGAGAAGAAAAAAAATGTGCTTGCCATAGTTACACTACTCTTATTCCGACCTTAAACTAGCTGGCACCATGGTTTAACTTTTAGTCCGAGACTAGTGTCAGAATAGTATAATCCCTCCTTATTTCGTGTTTATTAATACGAAAATTTGTTAGTAGCAACCTAATGCTTGGAATAAAGTTAATCTTACCTGGTTTTAGATACTGAATCTATAAATAGCCGACGTATCTAGTTAGTCAGGCTTAAAACAGTCTCGCTCAATCGGGGTCAGACAACCCCGATTGAATCGAAAGGAAATTGAAATAGCGCAAAGGAAATCGTCCTATTACTGTACATGTGTCCGTGAAGTATGGTTCTTGTAACATTCAGTGGAGTGAAGTTTTATTAGAACGCTCTATTTATAAATTCTTAAGGTGGGCTTCGACCAAACGAGCGAATTTTCGTTCTAACCCCACTCTATAATTATTATTTTCTTTAATTTTAGATTCATCGACATTTTAAGACACTGTTTTCGCCGGACTTCTGCGACTTTTTTAGCAGATTCAGGACTATATTTAACCACCCCGAATCGCCAAAGCTGCTGGCAATACAGTGGTGTGGCGGAATGATATATCGAGTACTCAACCGAAAATAAGGCAAAAATTAGCAAGCGCGTAGTTAAAAGTATTAAATTACAGCCTTCCTCAGTTGATCTACCAATTCAAACTTTGTCACCGCGCCAATCCAATTCAAAACAGCGTGAAATGTCACCATTGACTCAACATGATCATCTACCAGAGTCTGAAGTTATTACGAATACCCAAGTGATAAATAAGTCAACGAAACTTTCTGTTCCCAACAAAGCAGCTACTTACAATAAACTTCCAAAATTGCGAAAACATAGATAATAACAATATCTATTTGTAACTTGGTTATGTAAATATTCGTCAGTACTAAAAGCATATCTTATTTATTTTCTCATAGAGAGGTATGAAAAGCAGAGTGTGCCACACGGTATCAAAATTATTTAACCTCGAGTAACGTACTTTGAATCCTTCTTTTTCCTTTAAATCTAATTAATACATTCAGAATCCTTCGCTTCACTCTGGATTCAAACAATCGCTCTCGCCCTCAATATATTATTTTGGTGCCTTGTGACACAATCTACTATTTTAATCTTGCTTTGTTTGCTCCTAAGCGAGCACTGAACATGCCATGAGGGATCCACAGCCGTGCTATGGATCCAGTGGCCCAGGAACATGCTGAGTAGGAGCCATATTGTCACAGTCACGAGGTTCATCTGCTTAGTTTCTGTTCCGTTCGTTTTTATTATTTTTTTTTGCGTTAAATTTATAATTTAAGTGCTTAGATGATAAGAAATGACTATAAATACTTTTTCTGTCTCGTTAGCTCTTAACAAATTATGCTCTTGTTCTAGCTCTAGCTCTTAAGCATTTGATCTAAGCCCATCTTTAACTCTGAAATTTGAAATTGAAACAAATGACATCGGAGATGAATGACGTTGTGACTACACGCCATTTATCTATATAATTTAATTACCGAATATTATTTTATATTTAAAACTGCGCATTACCGCCACATGTGCAGACCAAATTGAGACACAAACATCGGGTTTCAAGTACGGTCCGACAGGCAGGCGTCATAAACTATGGAACACTATACATTTTAAAAGGATAAACCAACACCAAACCTTTTAAAGAGGCTCATAAATTGCCTTTCAATGTAAAAGCTGCCAAGACAAAAGTAATATTCCAATGAAATTCTAAAGAGTCTTCAATTATCCGATATCTAACACGAACCAGTCCCAAATCGATTAAGAAATGCAAAAAATGATAACTGAACTGAAGAGAAAGCAGGTAGTTTTAGGATGAGACGGAGGAGACGGGCTGGTTGAAGAGACACTTGATCTTAGGCGGGGAGATAGGTCGGACGGTTGGTGAGGAACGATAGAAGACGCACGAGTCGTGATACTAGAGTGTTAGAGATACTTATGGTGTAGCTTTGGAACGAATCATCGAAAGTCGTGTCGTGGTAACAAGTTTACTTATTAAGTGAATTATAATTTAGTTTAATATCGTACTAATTACATTTGAGTGAGTGAAGAATGATTGTGGGTAAGTTTTAATCATTATATTACATAGGTAGGGACAAATCATTAATGTACCTTTTGGTTCTAGCGTGGCGAGACCCTGTATTTATATCCTAGTCCACACCTGACAGAATATTTCAATAACATTTGGTTTAGGGAAGCGGTGAAGTCTTCTTTTACACTTTCATACCCTAAATCCATCATTTATACACTAAACAATTACTCATTTGACTATGGACCTTTATTGAGTTTTAACTGACATTACATACATGGAAGGTGGAACCGCTAATATTCACTTCTGTATAAAATAGGCTAAATATGGCCGCTCTTAATTGGGCACGTACGACAACCAAATGTTAGTTGTTAAAATATACTGTTTCCTTTATAAGGTCTGACTGCGGGTCTCACTGCATTGTACTTGATGTATGTACACTTATAAACTAAAGGGGGTAGTCATCGCCGAACATCACACACTGGGATATGATCATTTTAATGTGTGTTAGAGTCGTGTCTCGTTAAATCGCACCAGGCTTTCGGGCCAATATCTGAATAAAAAAATAATATTTAACGAGACACGATGGGTGCCTAGTGGAAAAACGCCGTTGTTGACGTCGCACAGCAGTCAATTACGCTAAAGCACTCTCGAAATGGGGAAGTTTAAAGAAGTGTGAAGTGACGACTTAATCAATTTCGACATAAAGCAAGCAATTGTGGTGAACCTGCATCAGACAGAGTCCACGGTACGCTTGCTAGTTTTGTATTGTATTAGTAAAGGGTGTTTAGGTCGAGGGTGAGCTGTTTATTAGTACGCGTCCAGTAATTCTGGGAGCATGTCTCGCTCAATGGCAAAGTCACTTAGGCACAAAACCGTCCTTGCCTTAGGATTGTGTAAGACATGTTTAAGATTAGGGAAACATGTATTGCAAGGACCGTTGCAGAGCCTTCTCAAAGGATTTGTGTTCTAGGACCAGCATTACAAGTACGACGTACCTGCTGTACAGGTGGTCTCACGTCACTTGGGTGGGAAATCTAGACTATTGTCAATGAACTCATTAACGTAATTCAAGTAAATGTATTTATCAAAGCAAGCGTAGCGTTCCTACCAATTCCCTTCCGTTAGGTAAATAATGCACTTTGCAATCCCTTTGTCTAATTAACTTCAAACATCACTATTGTTTTACTAATATAGTCCTTATGGCTAACAGACAGGATTGTGTACTGGCAAGTTTGTTTCATAATTTCTTCTTACCAGTGATAACACAATATGAAATTATGATGGGTTGGCGCTCTTGGGGCTGTCTGTAGAATAGTTAAACTAGTCAACTCCAGTTGCTTCCTGAGTTAAAACTCTCTGCCATATTAGTTACTTCTATTTGTAATAACTCATGAATGTAAATTCATTATCCGCGACCACTATTCGGTCTTTGATTTAAATACTCTATACATTAGTGTAAAGGGTTTCTCACACAACCTTTAGTTAATTGAAAGAATTTAGTTTATATCCCTTAAGTTATATTTTATTCTTCTAAACCACTTCCAAGTTATAATCTTATAACTGTGAATTCCAAAACAAAACAAAACTATAATTTGGAATTCGTTTACACGGTGGAGAGGCGATCAAGTCAGGAAGACGAACCTCACAAATTTGTGCGGCTGGTTGGGGCACAGATTCTACTTCTTCAGAAGTAGCCGACCTTTAACTCTAAGTCTAGGGCCTTTTAGGAAAAACAAAAATTTTATCAGCCTGGGGTCATTTAGGAACAGTCACAACGTCATGAAATAAAATGTAGGTGTTAGGAAAAGATCACAATGGATTATTAAACTGAAATCTATTTCCATTTTCTTTAATGATTTTGAAGTTCGAGCTTGGCATATCACTACCTTAAATACCAACAGTAGTAATTTATGATATTTTTCTGATCAAAATTTTACCAGACAGATCCTGATTTACATATTATATAGCCTAGACAGAGTAATATTCTACCAAAGCAAATTATCAAAAATACAAAATGTATAGGATTAACACTCACTGCCAATATTTCAATAGTCCATTTTTTAATTTTTTTATTCTTTAAATCCCGTCGCATCACAATTAAAGATTTTATTTATTTGTTAAAAACACAATTAAAACCAACAATCAAATTACAAAAAAGATAATTATACATTCATAAGAGCCGTAGATCTGGTTTTGAATTCGCTATAAGAATCGCAACTGGCATCCTAGCTAGGTTACAAAATAACCTGTGTTAAGGATAAAAATTTCAATAGTCAATCTTGAACTTCAGTACTCATAGCCGGCGTGCGTGACTAGAACGAACGTAAATGAAGAAAAAGAGTATGTAAGGATCGCAGCAGATCGCGTTCTGTAGTTTCTTCCTACACCCATGGGAAAAAGGGGTAAGTTTATGTATGTATGTCAATCTAAAAGACATGTGATATTTCACCTCACCACACAAACATTTTAAACTTATGAAAACGTTGATAGAATGTGCTTTGTCTCCCTGGGAAATGGAAGAATTTGCGAGTGAGTTTTTGTTAGATTTAGGTACTTATTCCTCACGAATACACGTCATGTTATTTACGTTACTTCTAAGAGAGAAGATTGTTTACATCGAACATAGTTTGCTTCAGTACCAAGCAATTTGTCTTGTCTTGCCCACTTTGTCTTTTCTGAGCAGCACATCACTCTTGTATCTTGCAAGCCAAGAGGGCATTTTATATTAATCTTTTGATTTATATACATAACTATATTTTCAATTTCAGTGACATCCATTGAATTCCCAATTAAAAAATAAGCACTACGTTGTGAAATTCACAAATTTCTAGTGTCAGAGATATTGGTTTGTTGAAGCATTTTTTTGTTTGTAAAAATTTGAAAGACGTTACATAAGTTTTCGAAAAAAACTATTTTTAGATTTTTTTTCGCTTTAATAACAAAGTAATATCAAATTTAAATAATTTTTTCTTTGAATCCAGGACCAAAACACCTCGACAGTTCCCGGACAAACCCGAGCCCGTGTGACGTCACGACGTTCATTTCTATTCATTGTAGCACATAGCTGATACAGTGTTTTGACTTTCTACCGATTAAATCTTGTTATTATCGTCAATATATTGATGAATATAAATATACAAAAATATCGAACTTTAAAAGTTATCGGGCTTTCTTCGTTCTATTATTTACGAATACTACAAAAAATACCCATTATAGGTGATTCGCGCTATAGCCAAGTACCTAGCAATATGAACTAAAGTTTTGAGAAATGTTCTATGTCTAACTAGATTCCAGTTAGAATGAGTTAATTATGTTGTTATCTTGTCCTAATTTAGATTTTTTATGATTCGTATTGATCTCTTATTTTGATCATTAAAGACTGAGAAAAGTCATTTTTTATGGGAAATTTCATGCAAAAATGTTTTTTTTTATAAATATGTAATTTGAAAACATGAGTTTTTGTTTATGGTTCAACGCATGCTGAGGAACGCCATTCAGCAAATACACCAACGGAACATACATTTCTATTATCCTATGCGCGGTTGAGTAGGCATTGTGATTTCTGTCTTTCCTCCGGTTTTCGATGTAAGTATTTGAAGCTGAGTATTTGTCAATCCCTAATAAGGCTGAAAATCTGTCAAAAATTGGCATTTGATTATGATTTTCTTACTCAATTTAGAAATCGATGAGGTATTTTTATCGATAAAATTATGTGTATATTACGGCTTTAAAGTATTTACTACAAAACCGTACTCATTGAGGCCATCTGATTTAATAATAAATAATGAGTGAATGAGCCTTAATGTGGATATTCAAACCCCAGACGACATAAATAAATTTTAATCTTCGTATACAGAAATAGAGGACGCCTCGCGGTTTCACCCGCGTAGTTCCCGTTCCCGTGGGAATACAGGGATAAAAAGTAGCCTATGTCACCCGGGGATAGAGTAGCTTCCCAACGGTGAAAGATTTTTTTAAATCGGTCCAGTAGTTTTGGAACCTATTCGGTACAAACAAACAAAAAAATCTTTCCTCTTTTTAATATTGGTATAGATAAGGTCTCTGAAGTTACAATCTGGCTGTTTGTGTCCATAGGAGGTTGGTGTGGTAAGCATTGAGTTGCAAAATATCGGCTATTTAATTGAGAAGGAGACATTTCGCAAGTCACTGTTTCACTTTGAACTATTGCGAAGTATTGTAATTTCATGTGTGTGAGTGGCGCTTTTCCAATTCACAGAATAATCTCGTTGTTTCCATACGAATAAAATTAATACTTGACGAAACAAACGCTGGTTCACTTACGCGCCTGTTCTACTAAATAAAAATGTAGGTAAGAGGAGAGGAGAATAAAGGTTGTCTGTAAGAGATTGCCCTGTGCGATAAGACCGCCCATTGTACACATTGTTTGAAAATGTTTGTTCTGTATCTATTTTTTTATGGTGTACAATAAAGAGTATAATAATAATGGGATCTTGACCGTACTTCCGGGATTGTCCTGATAGCCGTGGTATCTCTCCACTCCTCAAGCACCTCCGGATATGTTGCCCCCTTGGCGCTACGTCACTAAAGTGCTAGCGACCCTTTATGGGCCCATGAATTGAGTGTGCAAGTCACCCCCTGCAATTTTGTAGCCGTTTAGTTCAATAGTGGTCGGGCAGGGGCCGGTAGTCCTCTTATAGTTTTGAGCAATCGATCCACTAAACCTATAAAATACTATAGACCAATACATTTTCCCCCATAATTTGCAATAGTACTGCACCAACCGGGTATTGTCCTTGGGTGCAGTTGCGTAGTGTTCACAGGGATAATCGTCGGTTGGAGTTACACTACGAGTTGGCTTCGGCTCATCGCATGCCTTTCAAAGGACCCGAGATACACAGAAAATAGGGCCGCCCGTTGTATGTATTTTAGTTTCCTTTTCTATGTTTTAACTTGGTGTACCTACAATAAAGCATATATAAATAAATAAATAATAATAATAACATAGGCATAGGTTGTGCATAGGCACAACCTTGTAGCCAGGATTATCCATCAGCAACTTGCTCTGAAATACACTCTTGTGGGATCGGAGGTGCCGTATTACAGGTATGTACCCGACCCAGTTCTCGAGAATGGCAATATCACATTGTACTGGGATCGGTCCATCATCACTGACAGGACTATTATGGCTGATAAGCCTGATATAGTGGTTGTGAACCGAATCGAGAGGCAATGATTGTTGACATAACCGTCCCGCATGACGGGAACCTCGTGAAAGCCGAGAAAGATAAGCATATCAAGCATCTTGACTTGGCTCGCGAGGTTGTCGACATGTGGGATGTGGACTCAGCGATCATTGTACCGATAGCTGTATCAGCCAATGGCTTACAAAACTTATATACTATAGTTGTATCAACATCTTAGGAGGTTCTCGTTAGCGACTGGGTCAAGGTCCTGATCCAGAAAGCAGTACTGCTGGACACGCCTCGCATTGTTCGGAGGTTCCTCTCTCTGACCCGTAGCTTGGACCCTGTTCGTGATAACGGTGGGCCTCTATTTTCTATATTTTATAATGATTTTTATTTTTATTTTGTAGGTTTTATAAAAATATTTAAAAATGTAGACAATAAGAAAATAAATTGAACAAAGGGAATAATAATAAAAGATTGGGTCAGGCCAGGCAGTACGACAGCAGGAAGAACCTCTCGATTCCTTCGAGGTTGGTCCCTAAATATGTGATCATCCATTACTTACCGAGGCATGAGTTGGTTCCGGCTGTTTTTCGTAGATCCTTGACCGTCACCACGGGTAGTCAGCAGCTCAAAAATCTGTCAAGGCTCGTCAAAACTTGTCGTGTTAACCAGCTACTCTTTTGTTGGCTATACCGATTCTCTTTACCGAGACATTATGGTCAACTAATTGCAGCAGTCTTGGGAAAATATGAACAAGTGTCATTCGATTCGGAATAGCATTTAGATGATTTTTGAAAAATAAATAAAGTTCCGCTCGCAAAAATTGCAAAAGTAAGAAACAGTTTACTGAAAAATAAAAGGGGATTCGGTTTTTTTGCAAATATCTCAAAAACTAATTAAGATTTTTCAAATCAAACACATTTTTCGCACGGCGTTCGGCTCGCGCCCGCTATGATTCAGCATAACTCATCCCTTAACATGCTTCCCGTGCACGGAGGAGGCTCGGTGTGTATGATAATGAACGGTCACCCATACCTAATATTTAGCCACGAGCTTGATGTTATTATTGATTATTTAAGCCGCGTTGAGTCATAATGTTTAGCCTCTGCCAATAATCATTGGTAGAGGCTAATCATTATGGGTGAGCGTCAGCGACTTGCTAATGTGACGTTCCTGGTTTTCACTTCTGTCGGCAGTCCTCACAACTGCCTATTTTTTATTAATAACATTATACATAAATGTACATCTCTGAACTTGGAATGGGAAATTAAAACCCCGTATAATATTATAGTTTATTATTTAACACAAATATATTTTTCTTACAGCTTTCAATAGACTAGATAGACTAGAATGTTATGATAAAAATTTAAATTAATGATTATTAATGAACGTCTTTAAATAGATATTTTGTTAGTTAGTTTCATTTGTAAAATTCACAATAAGTTTACAGCACATTTGAAAACCAAAAACAAAATGATATTCAATTACAATAGGTACTTACGACTAAATAAGGCTTACGCAATAGTTTTCAACAACATTCTTTGAACATGAGAAATCTCAAAAATACAATAACTGCCTACCTAAAAAAATATTTCTCCAAAAACATAGTATTTTTTTCACATCTAACTACAATTTACTTTTTGTTACCGAGATTCCAGAAAATGTTAAATGTTGTTTACGTTCATATTGGGTCTAAATAAATAATAATATTTTAATAATTTACTTAAATACCTTTGTCAAAACATAAATGTTTGTATTTATCAATGTCATACTTTTGCCGACTATTTTAGTTAGCTTTTCATTAAAATAATAACAATATTTGCTTAAAATATAACCACTTCTCTAAATTAACCGATATTTTACTTGAACAAAAACATACAGATTACTGTAGGTAAATATTTTTCGGAGACGCCGTAAATTTCAGAGAAATTTTATTAATTAGATATTCAAAATGGCGCACGATCCAGACTATCAATGATGAAAACAAAAAACAGAAAAATATTTTGATATTTCATAATTTATATATATACATCGAACAAGTAAAATAAAACCATGGTTTGTTTTACAAAAGGTGACACTGAACTGCCAAATACATTTATTTTTACATTATTCCCTGACTCATCACCAAATAATTAGTCTTAGTCCCAAGAGAATTGAAATACGTATTTACGTCCAATTTTAGTCTTATATTTGCTTTCAAAGCAAATATAAGACTAAAATTTTGTTTTAGTTTTGATTTTTCAATTTCAATATTTAATTCCATAATTAAATATTGAAATTGAAAAATCAAAAAGTATTGGCACATGGCGCATATGCCAACTGATTCTATTACATTGATGATTAATGTGCTATCATTCCTAGAAAGATATTCAAAAGGATGAACATACTTGACACCCTGCTTATCGAGGGCTGGCAGAACGCCAAACGATTCTTTTACCAAGCAAACATCCTCTGATCATATTTATTGTAGGGATTAACGTCGAGAACAACACCCTAATTATTTTATTTTAAACCATGCGAAATAGTTTTAACATCAATCATCTCGTAGGATAATAGTGTCACCATCTGTACAAACAAAATTTACAGTTACACAAGCTTTTTTTGCTACAAAAGCCCTAAGGTGCACTTCCCAACAGTACGACTCCTCGAAACTGAAAATTTGTGGAAATACTGTCTAGAGCGCCATGTAATACGCGTCGCTTACACCTTAAGCATCGTAAGCACTAAACAACATTTGACACTCAACATGTTCGTTGACGTTGCCAGCTAACTCGCAACATGATGCGACAAGACAACGTTACTAAACAAAACATCCTCATCGCCGTTCAACATGACGAGCAAAATGTTGTGCGTTATGTCAAGCATCAGATTTTGCACAGTGAGTTCGAGTCAAATACTTCGATCATAGGTTTGCGAAAGTTGCGGAGTGTTTTAACCCAAACCCATAAGCGAAACGCTTCTTTCCGTGAATTGGTCATTTTCTTGTTAACGCTCTGCTCCAAGTGCACCTTTACACAATGAGATTTTTGACATCGCAAACAAAAGCTATCTGCAAAACTACACAAAAGGTCCCTTCTTTTCATATATCTTTCTATAATCTAACCTAATTTCCGAACTACAAAGATGGAGAAACTCACTTCCAATTTAATTATAGATACTTAATTTCTAAAATAATTAACATTTCTTCGCTTCCATTTTCACGTTCGTTGCCGTAATTATTGAAACAATTAAAATTGTGTCTCGCGCCAGGCGAGTCCTTGGCAACGAACGCGTTAATAGATACTTAGAAACTGACTGACTCTTAATTCATGATAGAAAGCAATTAATAGGTATAAGAGAATTAATTTAGTATTCTGTACTTACTAAAGAAGTTAGGTCTTAAAACATTGTTAGTTTTTGGTCAAACCACGAAATCACAAATTCATAATTTTTAACCTGAAAATTTACTCACATTAAATTTAGCCAAGAATTCTACTTGTATTCGTCCCTTTAAAGCTAAGTCCAGCTTAGCCTTAAGCTTAGTCCATGGACTGCTATTAGGCAATCCATTACATATTTTTTTAAGACTTTAGAATGTCCGATTCTTACATCCTACTGATCATTATTGAGTTGAAACTTTACTTTCTCAGTGTGACTCACAGAACACAATTTTCTTGCGGTAAAAGAAATGAAAAAAAGACTTCATTTGCGCCAGATAATGACGCCTACCATAAAAAAAGAAAACACTGTGCTTTTTTGCTCAAGTAAACAATATAAGCACGACGACGGTGAGGTAACAATCAGTATTAGGAAATAGGAACCCATCATTCCACATATTATAATTCATCATAAATATTGTTTTGTAAAAATAAAATCAACTAAAATGTGTGATGACAGAAGAAACAGTTGTACTAGATTTCAAAACAGAGTACAATATTTTTACTAAATTATTATATATAAAGAGGTTGTGATAAAAATAGACGTTACAATTGAGCAACCTTATAAGTAATTTTCACTTTTTCGGAACGAAGTGTGAATGAAGCCCTAATTTGAAATTAGGTACATTGCAGACCTTTTTTCAGTCAGGTTGTCGTTTAAGATTTATAAATAACACTTTATCTACTAAACTACAAGAAAACATTGTTACGCAAAACATTTGACCACCTTGAATGATTCCAAGCACACCGATAGGCGATTTAATTTGCAAGTTTGTTGACATTGACGCAATGCAATCCAATTCGTCCGATTTGCTCTTTAAAAAGAAGGGGATAACCGCAAACGTTTTGTAACTTTAAATATAAACTTTACCCAAATAATACGAAACTAATTTTATTAACAAATAGCAAAAAAGTTTTGTTGATGACAAAGTTTGCAAGTCCCAATAATTGTATTACTAGCAACCAAACCTTTGGTAACATTAACTATAAATTTCTTTCAGTGTAACCATTCCGATTCCCGTAACTTGTCTTGTTAATGTTAAAATAACTCTTTGCAAAACGAACAAATCCTTAAAGAAAATATTAACTGACTTAGCAAAGGATTTTGTAAATCTCATTTTAAACTGCAATATAAACTTCGTCTAGGTCTCAAGGCAAGAGTCTTCAGATAGGTACATATTTGCCTCTCGTTAAAATCTGTTTGAATTGTTGGTTTACATTTTAACAGAGAAAATTAATGTTTTTGTTAATTATTTGATGGCGTTGATTAATGATTGTATTTATTATTACAAGGGTAATTAAAACCTTATTAGGTATAAGTACATTTACATTGACTTGTAAAATCTGTAGGTGTTTTTTAAGTGGATCTTTTGGTAATTGCTTTTCAAATCTTTGATTTTAAAGATTTTAAGTAACAGTAAATTAACACTTTAGTTAATGTTTTGAAGTGCTGTAATAAAAAGCTTTAATTTAGGTTATGATTACTATCGTATTTATTCTTGCAATGGTACTTTAATCTTATTAGGTATAACTAAATTTACTTTAATCATTTTATAGAACTTGTTGTAACTCTTGTTCGTAATGCTTTTCAAATGTTTGAATTATTATTTAAAATGTAGGCGCAAATTTATTATATACATAATAATACCTAATTAAACATTTCAAGCACACTGCTTTGTAATTTTCTCTTGCTTTGCACCCAGTAACGCACTACAGGACGATTCAAACTTTATGACGGCTGTGAAGTGTGCTACAGTCCACCTCAATACTCGCCCCCACTACCACCAAAATTTTCTGTGGTGACTCACGGAGTGTTCCGAGCTACCGTTAAGTTTGAATCGAACTGTCATCACATTCAGTTAGTTAATAATAATTTATCGAAATTATCTTAATAATTATTGTGGCATGGGTGACACAGATCTCCTTGCTTGCAAGGCCTTGTTGTCGCAGTATGTTCTGATGTCTTGTAACGTCTGCATGAGGAACACTGGGACGTCGTCATCACGTTTCTGTAAGAAAATTAAGGAGGTTATTTTCTTGTTCGGTATTCGGGGGTAAAAGGGTTAAGGGTTCCGTATAGCATGGATACTACTTTCTTGCCGCTTCTGCGTAGACTTGAAGTTGACCTTGACTTAGTTAGGTTTTATCTACTGTAGTTACAGCCCTGAGACTCTGGACAAAGTGTTATTCGTTGTCAACAATGGTAGAAATGCCAAAATTTAAGGGATTGGTCACTTAACATTTCGATAGCGCTTTACGTTCCCTTTCATTTTTGTCATTTAGCGTCGCAATAGCTATTGTAAAGCTATTGCGACGCTTTTGTTGAAGTCTAGCTTACCGTGCATTGTTATCCAAACCAAACGTGTTTGCAAATCTTCACCACTGTTGGTTGAGGATGACTGATTTCAAATTCAGTTGCAAGATTTGACCCACAAATGGGTATATAGGTACTATGGGGACGTATGCGGGAGGTCAAGTATGGCAAATAGAACTTAAAAATTAAGTGTATTATTTTATCAACAAGTTTTGTCTCAAAAGGAGCATTACAGGAGTGATATGAAAAACGAAACCAAAATATCTTCAAGTAATCCTAGCGCTCTAAATATGAATACCTTCCAAATCTAGTATCTGTTGCCAGCTTACAAATAGGTAGAGGACGACTCTCAGGGGTAAGGAGGCAAAACCTCATTATAGTACTAACAAACTAACAAAGCATGCTAATAGAAGTTTGTAAAAAGAAAGTGAAGGTTCTTTCGACCTACATTTTTAAGGATCTCTCGAAGTTGAACTAAATAAAACTGTACCTGGAACAACACTTCGCCTTCGAAGTAAGTCAGCTGATGTTTCCTTGTCCTTATGAGTAGTCCAACGAGTTTATCGTTGATGATTGTGTATATCTGTAAAAGAAGAGATAAATGTTAGTTAAAAAGTTTGCCAGTGAAGTTTTTTGTGAAAGACTTTTACTTCTTAACTTTAAGAAACCTTCCAGATGGCTCGACGTGATTCGATTTATATCACACCGATATAATAATTTTATTTTACAAACAAATAAACTTAGAAAATGAAAAACAAAAAAAAAATACCGGTAATAAATGTTTACTAAATGAAATAGCAAGTATGTTCACATGGACACAAAGCAATGCAATTCGGCCGATTTGCACTTCATTTTTTTTTTTTGAAATTTTGTTTGAGATATCGTTCATTGAAAAAATGGCGTCACACTATCAGTAAAGTCCCTACTACAACTGTGTTTTATTGCAAAAATTAAAACGTTTTACTATTGAGTATTTTGGCGAAAAGATATTGCAGATGTGTAGCATATACCATCAAAATAGATCCCTAGGAAACCCGAACCTGTCTAGCCTATATATAGTTACAAGGTGAAGTATAACTAGTTATTACTCGGTAGGACTTCGGTTTACTGAACTTATTATGATATATAATAATTTCTAGGTAAGGATTATGAACCCAAGTAACATGTATTAAAAAAACAACAGATTTATAATAATTATAATAAAAAAAACTCAAATAAAATACTTCACAGTGCCTTGCACAAGAAAACTGCTATAGGTACAACATAATAATACAGGGATAACAAATAAGGGGTATCCATTCCCAACCAAGGTCACAACAGCACGGAAAAAGGATTCAACATATCACTGGGTCTCTCTGACGCATTTAAGGGCAGGTAGTCTTACGTTTACAACTTTTTGATTCATTATTAAACAAACAAATAGTAATATTTTAAACGCAAAGTAAATATATATTGTAGTTTACTAAATATACTTTTCATTTCTGAGATTCACAACATGATATCGAAAACTTCACTCGTACAAAAAAAAACTGAAAAGGTGTCTAAAACGATGTTTTTTTTATCTTTTTCTTATTTTTCTAGAAGATTATGAAAGATTTACTACCTAAAACACAAATCTAAAAAAAGTTAACAACCTATGTAGAACTTTATTCTCAGGGTAGAATTTATAAATTAGTTTAATTGATTTAATATAAAATTATATTTAAAACAGCGGCCGCCGTACGGCTCTTCTGTCGCCCACGAGGCTTTGACGAGGCAGGGCTCTCTCAGTCATATTCTCTCAGTCAGCTGTCAGCTGTCAAGCGTCAAACATCTCTTGATAAGTTTAATTAAGAATTTGTGTTTTTTTTTTCAATATATACTTCCTAATGATCAATAGTTACAATCGAAATTAGTAGAAATAACAGTGACAGTGTTGTCTAAGCTTAAAACAGCTATTATTCGTGGATAAGGCTGTGTCTGTGTGAGAGTGACTTCACCAGTGATTGAGGACCACCATCACCATCACTATATTAACACCATATAATCAGGTTGGCTATAAATTACATATATTCAATAAGTCGACAGAAAACCATAAAACACAGCACATCACCCCGCAACAACAAATATAACATCATAATTAGCGGTTGTAAATTCAAAGACAGAATTTTTCAACATAAACAAAGAACAGGTGACTCATTTGACCAATCACCAATTAGCTCACTAATTTGACAGCTATATCTTCGTTCAGAAACTTAACTTGCTATACTTGAATTCCGGCCTTTTGAGATTGCGTTCCATTACTCACAGATTTCATAAGTCTAATCATAAAATATTGATCGAAAATGGAAGAATGTACCAATATTACTTACCGTAAAATTCACCGAACCAGTTCGTTAAACGACATCACTAAAGATAGTTCGGCGCTTTTTGATGCGACTATGGTGAGTTTACCGAACACATCCTTAAATTCTAGTCTAACTGACGTGAATGATAAAATCAAAAAAATGTCTGATGATTTATTAATAGCACACCAAGAAATTGAAAATCTTAACTCGGAAAACTTTCGGCTGAAATCAGATCTGCAAAAATATCTGAAAGTCATAGATACTTACAAAAGTTTAAGCATCACGGACAACAAACATGGTACACCACGAACTGGTCAGAAACGCAAGCAAAAGCATAGAACCGGTATAACGCCAGCTATAGATAGCAAACACACGATGACATCCCCACCTGCACATACAGTGAATGATACTACCGACACACCGAAAACAACAAATATTTTTACGACTACCCCTCAATGTGAACCAACAAATAAAAGTATAGATTTCCAAACTCAACGAGCAAAATCGGCAAACAAGACAGCATACACAATATCTCTTAAGGAAAAACCAGTGCACAAGCAATCGAAATTATGCATCATAAGTAGCAACAATACGAATAATGTTCTATCATTGGCCGAAAACACATTTGCTGACACTCAATTATGTCACTACCTTCTGCCTAACAGAGGTATCAAAAATCTGTTGAGCAACATCACTGTGAAATTAGCCGACTATTCAAGTGACGACTACTGCATAATTTTCATCGGAGACGAAGATTTTGGACAAACAAATAATTATCTTGATCTTACTATTTACATTAGAGAGACATTACTGACTGTTCAACATACTAACGTTATAATATGCCTACCGACTTACAAAAATGACCCTTCTACCATAATGTATAACTCACGAATTGAAACTTTTAACAACTTATTATATCTTGACATTTATACTCATGAATATGCTATACTGTTTGACTCTAACCTAGACTTGAAATTTGATCGCACAATGTTTAAGCAAAATGGAAAAATTAATTATTACGGCATGATGAACATATTTGATAATTTAAAATATTATGTGATGAATCAGGAACTCCACGACAATGATTATCCAATTTTTTTTCGTGAATGAAGGAGCCAAACAATATTCAATACTCAATATATTTCACCAAAATCTATGTGGAATTAGTAAAAAAAAAGATGATCTTGAGATATTTGTGGGTGAATCATCGAAAAAACTTAACTTTTTGTGTATAACTGAACATTTTTTGAATGAAACTCTAGCAAAACAATTTAACCTTATTAATTACAAAATGGGCTCTTACAATACTAGACTCAAAAAGAATAGGGGAGGTTCAATGATCTTAACACTTAACGACAGAAACGTAGATGAACTTCAAGTATGTAAACAGTTATACAAAACAGATTGTTTCGAAGTATGTGGGATCAAAGATATTGAGACTAATTTGTGTGTTGTTTGTTGTTATAGGACTCCTACAAACAGTAATTTTGACAACTTCATGGATAGGCTTGAAAAACTGTTACAGCATTTCCTCAATAAACTATGTATAATTTGTGGTGACTTCAATATTAATGTGCTAAAAGATGACCTGAGACATAATTCTTTTTTATCGTTATTAAAGTGCTACAATTTCAGGTATCTTATTAATTCGCCCACATTCAAAAGAAACAAATCAGAATCTTGTATAGATAATTTTCTAACTAACTTGCCTGACAATTGCATAGACTGCACAGATGTAGATCATAACGGATTGTCAGACGGACACGCGGGTTTATTCTGCACAGTACGCCTAGAAAGAGTCGAGTACAAGAAGCAGACAAATTATATTCGTCTTTATAGAAGAAAATATAATGACGCCAACATACGCAATTTTAGGAAACAGGTATTAGAGACTGACTGGAGCACTGGTATCAACACTTTTATTGGTAAATTCAAAGATATGCACTCTTCAATCTTTAAAAAGCACAAAGTAAGAGTAAAAGTTAATAGAACTAAACGTTCCAAATGGATCACAAACGGAATAAAAATAGCTAGCAAGGTAAAACGTTTTCTAAACACAGTTGATAAGACGCAAGGTGACAGTTCGGTTCTTGAATATAGAAACAAGTACATTAGAACATATAGGAAAGTGGTAAGTTGTGCAAAAAGAAATAGCGTAAGAAAACAAATAGAAATGGCATCAGATTCTAGTAGGATGATTTGGAAAATAGTTAATCGACAACGCAATGCGGCTAAAAACCTTGACAATGACCAAATTCTTCTTAAGATTGACAACACTATTATTAACAATGCTTTAGACGTGGCCAACATATTTTCAAAAAGGTTCGATAACAGCGTCCGCCTAAGTGCGTGTGATCAAACATTGGCAATCACATATCTGACTGAAAGTGTCAGCAGAGTAGATTCTAATATGAGTTTCGAGGCAGCCACACCCCTAGAAATTTTCAACATAGTAAAAAAAATGGTCAATAAATCTTCTACTGGATATGACGAAATTCCCCTAACTGTTATTAAAGACAATATTGACATACTGGCAACTCCACTAGCATCATTTTATAATGATTGTATTGAGGAGGGCCTGTTCCCTGACCAGTTTAAAATTGCAAGAATTCTTCCAATTTTTAAGAAAGGCTCAAAAACAGATCCTGGCAACTATAGGCCGATTTCCCTATTGCCTATATTATCAAAAATCTTTGAAAAATTATGAAGGATAGGCTTATGAAACACTTCCGAATGCATAGAGTCTTAAATCCGCAACAGTTTGGCTATCAAGAATCTTTGGGAACCGCCGATGCTGTTGAGGCATTGATCGATGAGGTCGTCTGCAACCTGAACGATAGGCATAAGGTAGCGGGTATTTTTCTGGACCTCAGTTCTGCCTTCGACACGGTGGACCATGACATTTTGTTGGCCAAACTGGATCATTACGGTATACGGGAGAATGTCCTAAAGCTATTTAGATCTTATCTACACAACAGACGTCAATTCATAGAGATAAAGTCGGTAGTGGATGGAGAGGAGAAGATATTTAACTCGAATCTAATGACATTATCTCGTGGCGTCCCTCAGGGATCAGTTTTGGGGCCAATCTTTTTCATTATATTTCTGAATGATCTAATTGAGTATATGAAAAAGCGTATAGCGGACACGAGTCTTATTATTTTTGCAGACGACACTAATGCAATTGTGTCTGCAGATAACATGAATAATTTAGAATTAAAAATTAATAACATGTTTAAAGCTTTTGAACACTGGTTTGGCACAAATAATTTAAAACTGAATGTTAATAAAACTAAGTGTGTGTTATTCAAGTCAAACGTTCGAAAAAATGCTGGCCTTGAGGTTTTGTCTTGTGGTAACAGAGTTGAAGTGGTAGAACACGTCAAATTCCTGGGTGTGTATATTGATTCGTTGCTAAGCTGGAAGGCTGAGACATTGTCTGTAACAAAAGCTATAAGCTCCGCATGCTATGCAATCAGAAGCCTGAGGGACGAACTAACTTTGGCCCAGCTTAGGATGGTGTACTTTGCTCTGGTTGAGTCTAAACTCAGATATAGCATTGAGTTTTGGGGCAATAGTTACAGGTACAACGTCCACTCAGCGTTTGTCATTCAGAAACGAGCCTTAAGGACTATGCTCCGATTGAGACAGATAGAATCGTGCAGGGACTATTTTAGCAGACTTAAAATTTTGACGGTGCCATGCCTCTATATTCTAGTATTGCTTACCAATTTTCACAAGAATTTGCACAATTTCGAAACGTATGAGCAAAGACGAGCTAGATATAAAACTCGACGGAAAGACCTGCCTAACACAATACAACCAAAATTAAACGTGGTCCTTCACAGTCCCAGATACCAATCAGTTTTTCTATTCAACAAGTTACCCTTAGAATTTAAACGGATAAATAGCGCTAACTTATTTAAAAACAAACTCAAAACATATTTATTGAGGAAGGGCTACTACAGTGTCGATGAGTTCCTGGATGACAAATGACAACCACTATAAGATTATAATTATTTTTATATGGTTATTTTAAAATTGTAATGGTATTTGTGAACATATTGTGACATTTTATAATTTTTCTTGGACATTGTTTTTGTTTTTTAATTGACTCGAATTGATATAACATGGATAATTAATTGGAATTTGTGACATGTTATTGAACTTTTTATAATTTTATCTTTAACATTAAATTTTAATTTGGCTAGAATTATTACTGTATGGATTATTGTTTTAAAATTGTAATGGTATTTGTGACATATTTTGACATTTTTATTTTTTTTTCTTTGACATTGAATTTTTAATTGACTAGAATTGATATAACATGGATAATTAATTGGAATTTGTGACATATTATTGAACTTTTTATAATTTTATCTTTAACATTGAATTTTAATTTGGCTAGAATTATTATTGTATGGATTATTATTTTAAAATTGTAATGGTATTTGTGACATATTTTGACAATTTTAATTTTTTTTCTTTGACATTGAATTTTTAATTGACTAAAATTGATATAACATGGTTATTATTTTAGAACTTGTGACATATTATTGAACTTTTTATAATTTTATCTTTTTCATTGAATTTTTAATTGACTTGTATTTTTTGTTTCGGATTATCATTATTTGTTAACCACTACCTGATGATTTTTACATTTTTTTTTTTTTATTTCCTGTTTCTGTTTTGGAATTAGTATTTGTTTCCGGATATTTACCGGTGTATATTTTGACTTTGGTTGAGGGCTCGATATTTCGGCACCGTTACAAGCGCCATGATCGCGATCTCATGATCATGATCTAAATATTGATTCTAATGATTGTGTCGTGACCATGTCAGCTTAAAAAACTTGAATCTATTTTATTATTTAATCTTTAACTCTGACATTTTAATTCTACTGTTATATTATTGCGAATTATTATTATTGAAAGTTATTGTAATGATATATTTGTGGTGTTTTTAAATTGCTATGTATTACAAATTTCGACACAATGTATATATTGTTATGAAATAAATTACTTATGACTTATGGGCCTATGCCAGTTTCGCTCGTGCTCGAGTTCCCGTGAATCTATCGAGTGATTTATTATGAGATCATAGTTTAACAGAATCAGTAGGTTAGGAAGGTTTTTTAACAGACTTCAAAGAAGATATTCGTCATGGGTGTATTTACTTTGTTTTTTTTTGGGTTATTAATTAAAATAATAGTTGCGAATATTAGTCAAAATAAAATTCAAAATGGAGCCGACCGAAATTTTTGAAACTTTCGTCATTGGCGTAATTTTCATGGTTTTTGGGTTCGTAATATACGAATTTGTGGTCAAAATAAAATTCCAAGATGGCGCTGACCGAAATTTTTGAAACTTTCCTTATGGGTTCATTTTCATGCTTAAAATTAAAATATAAGATGGAGCTGACTTAAAAACTGATACCCATGATGAAAGTTTCAAAAATTTCGGTCGGAGCCATCCTGGAATTTTATTTTGACCACAAATTCGCAATAGCGACCGCGAAAACCCTGAAAATAACACCCATGACGAAAGTTTCAGAAATTTCGGTCGGCGTCATCTTTTAATTTCATTTTGACTACATACTCACAATTACCCACCCCGAAAACCATGAAAATCATGACGAAAGTTTCAAAAATTTCAGTTGGCGCCATCTTGGAATTTTATTTTGACCATAAATTCCCATTTAGCGACCCCAAAAACCATGAAAATGACAACCATGGCGAAATTTTGCCAATTTCGATCGGTGCCATCTTGGATTTTGATTCAACAACAGTAAAAATACATTTTTTACATGAATGTGGCTATTTAGTCCGTCTGGTCATGTTTTCAAAAACATAAATAGTTAGATAGTCAAATAATTGAATAAATAAAAATACGACTTATGACATTTTTTTAAAACTATAAGTTATTATTTATTTACTAGGCAATGGAACTCTCGTATTTTATTAACTTTTAGAAGCAATAGTAAAATAAACCTTTTCTACATTCCTTTACTGTATCATTTTATCGGCTTAACGCTCGCGTGTGCGTCGCGCACCGCTCGTTTTGCGGTAACAGTAGCGCGTTAAATACCTATTTCGCCGGAACAAGCAAGCCTTAATACAGAATCCACTCAAAAGATCCGAAGGTTTGAAGATGCGTAAAAAGCTTGCGCGACCAAAGTAAACGTTGAATGTCCTGGCTGTTTGTTTGCCTTTCAACTATATATACGAATGCGGAGTCTAATGGACGTCGAGATGAAAAAAAACCAATGTACCACGACGGTGATTGAGGTGTATGTTGCGAAAAGTAAGAGCAAGCGAAAAAAATACATTCAAAGATAATGTTTGGACACCATAATGTGGTTAGGACCTCCAGCATTGGGAAAATTACTTAGGGAGGAGGAGATTTCTTAGGAGTTCATAAAATGAAATGGCTATACTAAATGCTTGCCCACTCGGATGCCTAGAAAAAATAATTGAAGCTTCACATAGTAGACCTCTATAAAACTCTGCTAAATACTTGCGAAGGCGTTTGCGGAGGTGTGATTTCTTGCAGAAATTTCGCACGGACGGTCACGAAGTTCCACTACATCCCTAGTTTTTACTAGAGATGTTACGGATGTGGTTTATCGGAACCGAATCGAAATTGCAGTTATTAAATTTGGTTTGTCTTAGTCGGAGTGCCGGTTCCGCCTCAATGTTTTTAAAATATTTTACATTTGTTTGTACATTTCATTGCTAAACTATTAGCAAATCTTCTTTATATTTGGGTTGGAATATATTAATTGTCTATCCTCTAAAAATGACAAATCATATATAAGTTAGTAGTTGTTCATCGTCATAATGCTATTGACTATCGGGCTTTCGTTACGTTTTAAGAAATATATACAGACACATATTTCTCGTTACACATCTCTGTTAAAATTCCTAATCGATCCCTTTGATATGCAATGGACTATTAATAGCATTAGTATGCAAAACCATTTGTAACTCCCTGACCTATCTCTGTAACTTTATTGAGCCATTTCAATTGAAAACTGAATACAAAACAAATTGATTTATTACTATAAAACGCGTCGATTCTCAGACGTAAATATGGACCCATGCGATGAGTATTCCAAAGTGTATTTCTGTCAAGCGTGTTTTCCGATTCCATATTCGGCTGTGTACGGAACCAGTGTGTTTATGTTGGTAATTACGCGTCATTGGACGCACTGGCGGGCGAAAGGAACGCTAAGGGTTGCCAAGTTTTCAAATGGACGACCATATTGTTTGTTTGGAATGGGTATTCCTTATGTGAAAGCCTTTATATTTGTTTGTTGAGATGTTTTAATGTCACGCCTCAAAGGCTTAATGATTTTTTATTAAACTTGACACACGTGTAGACCAAAACATGGATTTGGACATAGATTCTATTCCTCCTTGTGATTCCGATAGTAGCTTTCCTTAGGATAATTTTAGACTTTTCACAGGGGCGATGTTTTGCTTGATTGTAATCAGATAAAACAGCCGTGACTGATCATACAATTTGATAATATTTGCGATTGATTTAAAAAGCTTTATTTATGTATGCTTTATTTTAGGTACACCAAGTTAAAACATAGAAAAGGAAACTAAAATACAACATTATGTGTTTAATAAGATCCATCAATGTGTCCAGAATTGTATAAATCTACTGTTTATTCCTCTAGAGTACGGTAGTAGTGCGATATTACTAAGTTTAGTTGCTACACATGCTATTCAAACAGGTCTAAAACAGTTTACAAGATGAAGGCTCCTCGTTCAAAGCCTATGGAGAGTATAGTTGCCATGAAATAATTTAATCCAAACCACGCAATAGGTGTGCGATATTATTTATCTGGAATTGATGAATAATACCGCACTCTTTATATTAATTCACTTAGTACTCCTAACGTAGAAATAGAAAACGATTATTATCCAGATAGTAGCCGGTGTAGTTATAAACAAGTTCAAATGACAAAGTAGCTTAAATATAACTTACCTACAGCTAGATTACAGTATAATTGGTAGTACAAAGGAGGGTCCAACCACCAATAACTAAATAGTTACGATTACTTCGACCATCAAAAGGTACCTTCTTTATTATTTTTTTATAGGGAAAACAAACATAATAAACAAATTATACAAATATACAAATTGTCTTAAATATATGACTTAACTGATTAGCAAACGTTATTGTAGATAGGATGTATGTAGAAACATTAGAAGCTACTGTGAATCCTTCAAAATGTTGATTATGTTAGTTCTAAAGGTATATCTGCTTACAAATAATATGTCAATTACACAAAATAGCTTATTATATGTATCGATTAAACGGCGTAGCGGTGAGCGCACACCAGTATTAGATTTGCAAGAGTTAGTAGCGATTAGTTGCCTGGTGCGTACCTCCCGCCCCTGCACTGTTCGAGGAACCAGGTAACACAAACTGTTCATCAAGTCGGGGCAATCAAATTTGTTTCGGCATACTCTGTATAGATTCATTGTATTTAGGAGCGTGCGCCTTGACTGTAATGTAAGGAGACCATATTTTTTGAGAATCGACTGATATGAAGTTTTTTTCGAAAAAATCTATACTCCATTGCTCGATGGTACTTACGTTGAACTAATTCTATAATTTCACGATACTTTGCATAATAGGGATTCCAGATAGGTACTTCGTATTCTAATTGTGGTCTAATTATGGACTTGTACAAGTGCAAGAAGGTATAGGGTCGACGGACCTCTCTAGATGCTCTCATCACAAAGCCATACATCTGGTATTCCTTATTAAAGATACGGTCAACATGACTATCCAGATAAAGTTTCGAGTCCAACTGCATACCAAGATCACGAAGACAAGTAATTTTGTTGATAATACTATTCGCAAGTCGATGATTAAAATTAATAATATTTTTCTTTTTAGTAAATGTTATACTATGACATTTGGGCAGGCTAAGGTGAAGTTTGTTAGAAGAACAATAGTCAGAAAAACGATCAAGATCCTGTTGAAAATGAAAACAGTCTTGTTCATTTGCAATTTTTTTATAAAGTTTTCGATTATCCGCGTATAAGAGAAATTTTGAATTCTGGAAACAATCTTTAATGTCATTAATAAATAGAATAAATAATAGAGGTCCTAGAATTGAACCTTGTGGAACTCCGGATGTGACTTGGATACAGCTGGACTCGAAGCTAGTTCTTGCTCTCATAAAGTTAATTTAAGGGGCTAAGCAGAATTTCTTGTAATTATTCCATCAGAATATGCAAGGTTTTTCTTAGAACAATTAGAAAATGAACGGTTGTTAGAAAAAAACAATGTTTGAAATTGTTTGTTTCACTGAGCATTGGCCGAAAGATTATGCAATGCTAATCACATGAAAATTATACTGTGGGCAGTTGTTTTAACACAAATATTATGCTGCGCGAGTTCACTTTAAAAAAAAATACAACCGATTGCCAAATAAAAACACTACAAAGTGGAAAATAACTTTAATTTCGGCAGTCGGTGTTATTGTTTCTGTTTCTTCGTTTTTGTCCCCGACTGCCGAAATAGACCTGTCTATTTGTCTGCACCGGTCACATACTAAACTGTCTTAAGGCAGGTCTAGGTATAATAGCGAGATATCAGCATATATTAATATTCATCAATTACTGAATGTATGTAAGCGCATCACTTCTGAATGACTGCAACTATTTGGTTAATAATTTGTTTTCTATGTTTGTAATTGTCAAGATGAGATTTGTATGAAAGAAAAAGAAACGTTTTATCTTCTACATTAGTACTTTAGTGAAAAATCGGGATGGGCAGCTAGTATATTATAAATGATTACTTCAATATTACGCTTACAAAGAAGCAAAAGTTTTTTAACACCATTTCGTCTTTGCCCACTTTCAGTTCAACTCATTTCAACACAGTGCTCTCTAAAGGAATAAGAAAGTTCACACAACATCGGTCCGGGTTTTATTATACCCAATTAATTATTCCATTCAAGCAATCCAGCTCGTCCGACTAGATTTTGTGAACCCTTTCTAAATAAAATACTGTTTAAAAAAGTTTTTGTAACTCGAAATAATGTGGAAATCTGTGCAGACATCTATTATATTTAGTTAGAAACGATGATATCTAAAAAAATAAAAACCTCCAGGGCTTATTAACTCATGCTTTTTAAACTAAATAATTATTTATCTAGTAGTAGACACGCTTCGATCGACAATCCATCGAAACACGTAATTTATAACACGATGTCTTGCAAAAATACCGTGCTTTTGAAGCACGGTATTTTTGACTAAAATGCGTATAACTTTTGAAACTTACACATAGTTAAAAACACTCTCGATAGAATAGACTAGAATATTACTTATTTGCTCAGAATGTAGATATTTACAATTAGTTTTTTTATCATCTTTATGGAATTAGGAATGTGATTAAAAATAACAGGTGCCATACCAAAAATACTTTTCGTCAACAAAGCAGTCCTATATCCACTTGTGCGTAACAGGTTTTGGTATTGAGATCGCAAAGTTACGTTTCGGCATCTGCTTTCCGATAAAGTTAAAAATAGATATCGATTACATTTAACAAAAAGAGCAATTTCTAAAGCGTAAAAGCACGGAAATGTCAACAAATTATGACTTTTAAAAATTGGAACACAGCTGTCAGTAACTTTTAAACCAAATATTGCTCGTAGGCTGCGTTTTTGGGCCTTAAAGATACTCTCTCTTTTGGTACAATTGCTGCAATATATAATACCAAACCTCAAAATAGAAACGACAAAACTATGTGCTAGTAATACTGTTTTAATATTAACTTTTTATTTTATTATAAAGTGTATATGCAGATGCGCTAAGTTTTTTACAGATTTCTTCTGCCTGTGCTTTCCATGTCAGTTGACAGTCAATTAAAATTCCTAGAAATTTTGTAACATCTACTCTGTCCACATTTTGACTGTTATAATTAAATATTTAGATCGTTGATACGAAGTCTTTGGTAAAAATGCATTATTTTTGTTTTTTTTTTATGTTTATTTTCAAGTTATTAGTATTTAGCCGTTTATTATAAGTTTAATGGTGTAGTTTATATCATTTTCATAATTTTCATTATTGACGCATTTTAAGAGTGCTGTATTATCGTCGATCAAGTCACCTTTCAAACAAAGCAAAACGAAATCATAATATCTTCATCCGTTTAGGAGCTACGATGCTACAGTCAGACACAGAAATACAAAGATACACGGATACATAGCAACACACGTCAAACTTATAACACCCCTCTTTTTTCATCGAGGGTTAAAAAGGTTTTTGATTAGAAGTTTTTTGTAGGTACAGCTGTTTAGTGCCTTTACGGGTTATATGTTACAGGAATTTATCAGACTACGCTAAATGGGATTAAGTTGTGTTTGCGGAAAAGTCTATGTTTCCCCTGGGACTCACATATAGACCATTCAAGGGCCATAAGAAATAGAGGCTCTATCTCTTTAACTTAACATTTAATAAATTTTAATCTTATATTTTATATCATCATATGATGACCACCTGAAGGGCCATCGCCATATTTTAATTTACTGTTAGTGTTTTAATCAATCAATACGTCAGAAAACACCTATAATTTTGAAAAGTCTTGGATGATACAGGACGAATTCTACACGAAAATCACGACATATCCTTACCCCATTTCAATACTAGATGATCCAAAACGATTTTTAGCCGAAGAAGTCTACATAACGTTCAGTTCAATAGTTTCTTAAGAAGTGGGGATAACAGCTCATTATAGGTTATACTATCAAGCGTAAACGGTTCGAAGAATTTACGTAGTATTTCCACGAAAAGGCTTAAAGTTGAATGGACCACATTTTGCCACAAATTCGTTTGTACACATCTGAATCGGATTTGTGTGTTCCTCTGTGGATAGCTGGCGTCCATTGAAAATTTAAATGTGTTGTACCGTTTACCAAGATGACCACTATTTTTCCATAACATAACTACGTGTAAGTCGTGGAACTAATAAGGTTATATTTTGTGTTTGTACAAAATCCGTAACAAGCAAACAAAAGCTGCTTTTACTTCGGTTCTAATGTTTTGTAGATTGTTTTAAACATGAGAATTTCGTCATATGCTGCAGTTGAATGGTACTTACGAAGAATAAAATAACTGCATTCCGATAAAACAAGTATTGTTTCTTGGAAAATATGAATAAAATAAATGGTGATGGACCCAGAGAGGAAACAGATTTGGGGAAAAAAAATACTGAACATACTTATGAATATTTATTTCAACGTCTTGCTTCTCATTGTTAGTTTTTTTTCAGATTTACACTGTTTACACCCAAACCACACCATCTATGCATGCTTTCCGGTTTCAAGATCACCTAAAAATATCTTCAAACTTTTCAAAGAAACTCGCAGTAACTGCCAGAGTGCCAGCCCTACTCCAAGTAGGTAAACCGATTCCAAATATAACGCTGGCCGTGACGGAGTGCGACGCCACGCGGAATGCGCGTGACGTCACAGCTTCTAGCAGTCGCCGCTCGCTGTCGCGGCCAGTCGATTATACATCATCTTCTCTATTTATTTGTACACATGTGCTAAATAATTTTAAGTAGTGAGTACTTGATGAGTGGACAAAGGAGGACTGTTTTGATTTGCGCAATGATTTTGCGTCGCTTCTTGAATATTTCCGTTAGTGTTTTGTTTTGCTAAGATGTGCCTTTGAACTTTCGGAGATGCTGATTTTGTATGATTATGTCAGTTAGTCTTTTTTCGGGTATTTGACTGCATGTAACCACGGTTACTAAACGAAACAAATCTAGCTTAGCGCTTGGTCTGCAACCGGCATAGGTTAGCAATGAACCTTGAACGCTAAAAGAATAACTATGTAAGCTGCAAGAGTACATTTTCAATGTGCAACCTTAACAAGATTTTGATCGAAACCTTGTTTTTTAAACACCAATAAATTATTAAACAATACAGCAAAACAATCATAACAACGTATAATGTATGCTTGCTCTAGTTTGTAACAAACTAGAGGACGCCTCGCGGTTTCTCCCGCGTAGTTCCCGTTCCCGTGGAAATACAGGGATAAAAAGTAGCCTATGTCACCCGGGGATAGACTAGCTTCCCAACGGTGAAAGAATTTTTGAAATCGGTCCAGTAGTTTTGGAGCCTATTCGGTACAAACAAACAAAAAAATCTTTCCTCTTTATAATATTGGTATAGATTGATTCGCGATGCAACACAGAATATAAAGCGTTGCGTTCTAATTTGAAAGGCCTTGAGAGCATCAATACCGATTTGAAATGACCTTCACTATGAAAGAATATTCTTTCACCTTGATCCAACTGAATAAAAACTCAGGACTGAAGAGTTGAATAGAGGTATACCTACAACTAACGCCACATTTGGCTCGTCGTCTAAACTAATATAAAAAGAGGTAACATTTTCTGTATATTTTAACCCCCGATGGAAAAAGAGTATGACTTGTGTATTTGTGTGTTTGTGTATCTATCTGTGGCATCATCATCTGTCGTGCCACAGGGATCTCATCTGGGGCCCGTTTTATTTAACTTCTACACTAACGATATTCCCAATTGTTTTCTTAACTCTGTTATCTTAGACGACTTAAAATTTGTTAATATGTTAAATCCCAGGACGATGCCTCTGCACTACAGAGCGATCTAGGAAGGCTGGTGCAATGGTGTCAAAGTAACAAGATGCATTTAAATCCAAGCAAATGTTACCATGTCAAATTCACACGAAAACATTATCTGACAGACCAAGACTATTATATCGAAGGAGTAAAAATTGCGGAACTGGAAACAATAAAGGATATCGGTGTTACGTTCGATCGGAAGTTAACTTTTATTCCACATATATACAATATTGTAAAGAAGTCATCTAAAATGCTAGGCTTTGTTATAAGAAGCTCCAAACAGTTTAGGTGTTGTAAAACTAAAATTACGCGTTACAATTGCTTAATTCAAAGTATATTGGAATATTGTAGCGTAATCTGGCGACCTCACTATGCCACATACTCGCTGCGCCTAGAACGGCTTCAAAAGCGTTTTCTATGGCACCTAGCGTTTTCTAGCGGAATTACTAAAAAAGTGCGTTCGTACAGTAACAGACTCAAACACTTTAAAATGGTTTCGCTGGAAAATCGCCGACGCTTTATTGACGCATTATTTGTGTGCAAAGTAATGCACCATAAAATTGACTGCCCACAAATATTGTACACCTTTAATTTCCGTGCCTCCTCAAGAATCCCTCGCAGTGCAATAACACCACTCTGTACAGAGACGAACGGTTCTGGACGCCAATTCTCGCTATGCAATGTTATGCAAGGTTGTAAATAGCTGCAGTGATCAAATTGATTTACACTTTGAAAGTTTGGGAAAACTAAAAGCCAATAAGTATCTGCCTAAATAGATCAAAACATGTGTTTTTATAGACAATAAGTACCTAAAATTATTATTATGTTATATTGCTATAAGTTTTAATTATGTAACTTAGAGTAGACATTAGATATGTAATTATTTTAGAACTAGTTTTTTTTTATTAATTTTTGTACAACTCCTATATGCATGCGGAGTTTACCTATAAGTGATTGTTGCACTGTAGCATATTCTTTTCAATGCCACCATTAGCATAAAACTAGTGTAAAAATAATTGTTGGTGAACCAATAAATAAATAAATAAATCATAGCTTCTAAATGGATGAATCGATTTTGATTTTGTTTTTTTTTGTTTGAAAGATCGAAAATTGGTTCTGCCGTTCAAAACTTATGGGCGTTTTACTGTTTCGATCGGGGTATTTTCGCAAGATATTATGTCATAATTACGTGTTCGATAGATTGTCGACCGAAGCGTGTCTAATACTAGAAAAATTATGTACATATTTTAAAAGCATGAAATAAAAATATATTGAGCGTTTTTTTAAATTTTACTTGTTTTCAAAGGTTTCGATCATTCTTGTTCCGATAAAAAGCTACATTATCGTTGAGTATCATAGACTACTTTTATTTCTGAAGAATGGACGGTTACTGTTGAATAAACCACGAAAGGAACCACTAGAATAAGCTTATATAGCTCCTTATAGAGCCTACTGACAAAGTTAATAAACTCTGGGCTGCAACTGAGAATTTCCTGGTGAAAAGATCAAATGAAAACTCTTGCAGCTAACTAGGCTTGCCTCGTCTAACAAGGTCGATAGCTTGGTTTATAGGTAATCCATTTAATAATCTTATAAAACCTTTTGATATTTCCAGCGAACCGAACCAGCTTCCCACAGTTTTGCAACTTGACAAAACATCACACTCTCGGATTTTGTGTCTGCTATTTAACGTCCTCCACAACCCTAAAACGCCTTCCTACCTCCGCGAACGCTTCTCCTACTCCCGTCCTTCCGATGCACTGTGCAGGTCGCATCTTAAGCATTTCCTTGAAACCCCTTCCTACACTACCGACTTTTACTCCTACTCCTTTACTGTGCACGCGGTGCGGTTGTGGAACTCTTTACCGCCTAACATTAGGGACTGCAAAACCCTTGCTGTTTTTAAAAAGAGAGTGAAAGAGCACTATCTTTCCATTCCGTCATAGCTGCAAATAATCATGCAATACCTATTATTTATTTATTATTTTATTTAGTATTTATTATTATATATATATTTAATTTATTAATATGTATGTTTATGAGAGTATTTATTAATTAGTTATATTTTTTTCTATTTTATAGTAAATTGTTTGATGTTTTTCTTTTTATTGCCCCTCTACACACGGTATCTACATATCTTATTTTCAACTCTCCTCTCGCAGGTATGCTGGAAGAGATTTCTTTGAAATAAGCTTACCTTTGTACCTATTTTCTGTTCCTTCTTCTTTTTGTCTCTTTATTATGTGTGTGTACATTAATGGTTAAATAAATAAATAAAATAAAACAAAGATATTTCTTTAATATTATGTAAGTTTTATCCATATACTATACACTTAAAACTTTCAAAAATAAATTCTGGACGTGATGGTGACAACTGCACCAGAATCCATTGCAGAGTTTAGAAGAATATTGCGGTAATACAGACAGATACGGCTTTATTTTAGAATTTGTGTAGATACTAGCTACTGTCCGTGCCTTCCCCCGAGTGTATGTTAATAGAAGGTATCACAATTATGTCCTTCTCTAGGCTCTTGGCTATAACAGATAGCTCTTGGTATAAATTTCATGAGGGTTGGTTGAGTGGTTTAGGAGAGGATACGTACAGAGTGACAAAGTTACTTTCGTATTTATTATATCAATGTGCATGCATACCAACAGACTGCCAATCTATTTGTATTTCCTCTACAAGGAACATTAGATGATATTCGGAATGTGTCAACAAAGTTGTTGATATATAAAGCTCCTACAATTTGGCTGTATGCTATAATTTTTATTGTACCATGCTCCATTGCATAAAATTGTCAGTTAGACAAATGAAGTGCTGTTTTAAATAAATGTGACGATGAAATATTAGACAGATAGTGAGAGCCAAATACTCTAAGTCTGCATATTTGATTTGTGCATGTTCGTTGGCACAACATATAGCGAAATACATAAATCTTACTTCAGAATGCATTTCGTTTAGTTGCTGTGTTCTCCGTTCGAGAGGAATTCTCCATGCCGATAGCATATTTAGAATTCTTATCTATTAGTGAATATTGTTGTCTAGTCTATGCTAATCGACTGACGTCTGTTTATCAGTTCTGTCTGATACCTTCATTCTTTTTTTTGATTCACTTATGATATGGAAATTAATATTAAAATTGCTTCAAACACATCGACTTGTGCGGATAAGTACGTGTACTAACTTTGATTAGATTTCAAATGTCTTCGAATTTATTAGCTGGCGTTGCAAACAAGATATATTATCCTGGCTTGGCATATACATAAATGAAGATAGTTCTGTATACACAAGTTCAGAGTGACTAGCCTGATCTTTTATAGTACAACATTGCTGTAAATACCTAAAATTCGGGAATAGGCAATAAAGCTAGCTAATCAGTAGTTATCATAATATTGTGTGTTTAGGGCTCCCACAGACATATATGCGCTTTCATAGAATACATCCTTATCTTAGAATAATTATTTAGTGATGAAAAGACTTTGTTCAACTCTTTACAGATTTAACATTACGTACGTAGATATACCAAGTGCCGAAAGATAAGAAACGAGAATTCTTTTATCTAAATTATTTCCGTTTACATTCAGTATAACTGCGCAAAAATACACGATACCTTCATGGAAAACATGTATTTTCATAACCTCGTAATTCGATTTATTTACTTTTTTGCACGATTTATCGCCTCCTGTATATTTGAACACTTGTGTAAATAATTATTTTTGCACATTACCAGCCGAATAGTATTAACACTGTGGTTTAATGATACTAACATCAAATATGAGTAATTTATTGCCTGCAGACCAATGAACGCGTATTTAGATTTTAAATAATTCTCTGGAATTTTCATTGGATGGTATTTTCGCATTTATTTGAGAAGCCGTTTCCAATAAATGTTGTTTTAGGTTAACATATTGTTAAACAGTATTTTTTTTTTGTTTGTTAAACCCTCACTCACAAACTGACATGGGTATTTTACAACATATTTTTATACAAAAATTATAAGCCAGATAAAGAAAAGGAAAGAACAGGAAGCTTAAAACTTATTTCTTTCTCTCATCGATGTGGAAGCCGAAGCATTGACTTAGCTTTCCTAGAAATAATTAAATTCTAAGGAAACAGTTTGTTAGAGCAAAGCGTACAGAGTTTGTGGTAATTATCGAATACTAGTTGCCGCCCGCGACTCCGTCTGAATGGTATTAGTATTTCTCCCATATCTTTATAAATTACAACCTATGTATTATTCTGATGTATAAGCTATATTTCTGTAAATTTACATCAAAATCCGTTCTGTAGTTTTTCATGAAAGAGTAACAAACATCCTTCTATACATCCATCCTCAATAACTTTCACGTTTAGAATAGTAAGTAGGATAGTGAATAATAAGCTTTTGACGTAACGTGATGTCTCAAATAGCCGTCTCAAATGCCGTACGGCACTCAAAGATAGTAAAGCTTCATATCAGAGAATGAAAGATTGAAATCGTATATGTACTGTGATGGGGGCTGCTACAATGGTCGGCAAATAAAATAGAAAATCCATTAACCGGTTGAGAGCCGAACCCAAACAATTAAAAAGCCATTTTGTCTCACGTGCATCTACGTTTTGGCCACTTAAGGGGTTAAAATCAATATATTCTGATATACGCTTCGCCACTGATGGCATTTACAGGAATGGAAAAATATCCGATACAAAAATGTCTAAGAATATTGAATCGCGTTCTAAATAATATTATAATATAATTAATTTACCAGAGTCATGGAAAAGGTAGCACAGCACAAGCTACTTTTAGAGATTAACCTTCGATTTTATCCTGAAAACCAGTCAAAATTTGGATTTTCATAATTTAACATAACACTCGTATTCCCCAAAGGAGAGGTGCATATATTTACATGCACGATTAATAATAATCTAAATACTCAAATTTGGCTCTTACACCTAAAAACTAAGACACCTATTCATAATAATTACATCACATAATTATTATCGAACCATAGTTAGTGTTAAAATGAAAGCATATGAAGCTCGAGGTATTATCAATTATCATATAGAGAAATTGACCTCAAGCGTTATCTATCTCAATTACGGAAACTATGAAGCACGCAGGTAACACAAATCGCCTCAGGATATCCAGTCACCATTACAATTGCGAGATTATAAATTCTTGATACATAATTATGAACAGATAACTTCAGTTACAAAAATGTTAAAAAAAAATTTTTTTTAGGTCTTTAATTTATTTATATCATCTGCATGCTATTCCAAATCAGATGACAACTTGTTTATATTTTGCCGAGACTGCTAAAAAAAGTTGAACAAGAAAGCATTTGCTGACTATACTATTATTGAGAAGATAAAATTTACAGACTCACTACTCGTAAATTCCTTATCGCACGTGGGAGCTACACAGGAAATTTCCGCCCGACACTTTTGCTTAAAATTTCGAATATCGAACTACCACGAAACAACGACACTTTTACATTATTTCGAATTAGTTCGATGATTGAAATTTTGAGTGCAGTTTTTTATAGATGTCCAGTGTGTTTTGTAAAGATCTTGATAGAGTGATGGATGATATTTTCGTTCACTTAAGCAACTTTATTATATTAAATCCATCAGTTTTAATGTCACTTTTAACATTTATTATTTCTTTGTGCCTGTTTTTATATCTAGCGAAAGGAATTTTGTATCAACCTCTCGTTTTTATAAACTTACGGTGTTTGCAATAATCCGGTGACATAATCATCATTTCCGGATATCGTACCTTCTATACTCTTAAAATTGAATGGAGCAGGCAGTTATCTAAGATGCGGACCCATAAATTGTATTCAGTAACTTGACAGTTCGAAGGACAATAATGTTGCCAAGCGTCAACTAATATTATTGGAGTAGTAAACGAATTAGCGAAAATTATGAATTGTTGCATTCAAATAAATAAAGAAAAAAATGTGTTTTATTTTTCATTGGGATCTTGTGATTAATTATTATTATTAACCTTACAATACGAAAAAATAACGCTTAATTCTTTAACTTTACACGAGAGTAAAATCATTTTCGATTTAGATTTTTTAATAATTTGACTTTTCGAAGACGTCAAATTTTATCGTTTAAGTTATGACAAGAACATATATACATACTGTGTTTTAAGTTTAAATTAAAACTATCCATAATATATTATATTGCATCATCATATATTTAAAATTCAATTGATTTTATTTAAACGTTTTCACCTTTTCTGTCGAGAAAGGTCAAACCAATCGTCAAATCACGATTATGAGGTCATATTAATTTTATTTGATTTTTGAGTGAAACTTGTTTTTTTCCTTGTAAAGTGATGACGACATTTATAACGGCGTAAACATGACGGTCATCATGAAAATGACAACGGAATTTTTTACTACTATGTGACAAAACACTATATTTTATTTTTATTATTGAGTATTTATTGGGCTGATAATTTTATTCACAATTGTATTTTTTTTTAAGCTATTGCATAGCTTCTATCGCAGGCCTTGAGCGCGGGGACCGAATCCAGAAATTCCGTAACGAAAAAACCTCACGCTCCCCACTGTCCATCAATGTGGACCTTATGCTAATGAGAATAAGGGTCACTTTTGCTTGTCAAAGAAAAGCGACCTTATTTCAATGTGAATAAGGGTCACGCTCCCCACTCCGACGGGCACGGAGGTGTGGCTTGAAGGCCGTGCATCGTCTAACGTCGTTTCAGTTCGGCAGTCTTCGACACCAGACTGGCGAAACTCCTATACAAAATAACGATGTATGAAACGGACGTCCTTTTTAATGGCGGCTATAATCCGATATAATTACGAAGAACAATGAGAGCTCTGGGATTATATAGGCCTTGACTCTTCAACAAATAGACGGATTACATCATCCGCCATTTTGACTGTCAGTCACTAGATTCCCTCTGGTCAGGCGTTTGACAGTTAGTTTGTTATGGTTTTCTAAAGTTATTCTAAAGTGTAACTTGAATTAATATCAAAGAAAAATAAATACTGCATAAATAAAATAAATAAATAATTATAATTGCATAAGTTGATACAAAATGCTATGCAATAGCTTTACCGCGGCAGTCCCCGAGTGCCACACCGATTTTTTTCTATACTATCGAATTGGGCAACTGTAATGATAGCTGTAGAATATAAATAAATAAATAATTAATATTTCGCTTTTAAGTCAGCCGCCATTTGCCGGTCATGACCACTATGGCGGCATCACTTTTCTACGAAATCTAAGTTTTTAACTTACTTTGTTCAATTACGTACCTAAATGTTGGAAGATTCGTGAAACAGTCTTTATAAAACTGTAGCTAAGTATATCAAAAGTATCTTAAATTGTCGTGAAATAGTTCTAAGTTTAAAACGAAAATGTTTTAAAACTATGCAGATTTACTACACGGCTGGAATTTCAAAATGTTTGCTACAAAAGATAAAGAATTTTATACATTAACCCGTTTTATGCGAGTAATGTGCCCTGCCTACTGCCACTTAAGTTTGGCAATTCTTCGGTCTATGTCGGTAGCCTTGGTTCTCTTGCGTCTCCATCAAGTCTTCCCAGAAACACATTGTGGACACAAAGGAAACATAATAGCTGGCAAATTGTTAGCGTGGGGGTTTTGCAATGCACCAAATATTGCACGGGTCTGTTATTGGTAAATGTTCACTTGGTAAGATTGCATCTGCAGACCAAATTGTGTCCGTAGGTGGTGGAAGGATTTATCTAAACGAGTTCTAAAGGAGAACTTATTATGAAGAGAAATCAAGGTATAGTTGTCGGCACGTTACTTGGCAGGAGTCGTTAGATGCGCACGAGTCGTTTTTAGATCTCTTTGGTTACCAAGCGGGACGTGGGGAACGTTTAGCACAGTTTCAAGCGCGCGATTTGTTGGTCAGTTGACACAGGGATCGATTGACCTATCGTGTCGCATCCAAATTCTGTTCGCTCTATAATTTATGGTGGTTAGTCAGTTCACGCACTATGTGTGAACTTACCCCCCCTAAGCCAAAACCTTGCCAAGTTACGTGCCGATAACTATACATGAAAGGAGCTCCCCCGAGACGTATTAAGAATATCGTTTTGTGATTCCAAAGGCCCACTGAATAGCTAGCACTCGGTAGCGCACAGTCTATCTGTATAATTATTTCACCACTATGACAAAAACTCACGAAGAGAGATGGCAAAATGGACAGACGACGTTGTTGCAATCATAGGTAGAATCTAGATGAGGTTGGTATTAGAATGTGGGAATCATCATCATTATCATTTCAGCCGAAAGCCGTCTACTGCTGGACAAAGGCTTCCCCCAGGCGTCGCCACATTGACCGATCCCGTGTCTCGCATCCAGCGCCTGCCCGCAACCTTAACCAGGTCATCGGTCCACCTAGTGGGAGACCTTCCATCGTATAGTCTTACGGTTCTAACGTGGGGATAGTCAGAAGAATAATGAGGCATATGTCCCAGCAATGGGCAAAGTACGGCTGTGATATTTTTAAGAATTCTGATGATTTTATGTCTATGTAGGTATAATTGTTTGTTTGTAAGAGGATATATAATTGAATCAGGATATCTCAGGAAATCCTGATTCAATTATTAAAATTCTTATACTGAAATAAATCTAGTATCATGTAGTTAACTTAATGACTCTTGATCATTGGGTTAATTATTTTCATTACTACGTAAATACCACCCTGGTTCTCTTGCGCATTCCTTTTTTTGTAATATAATAAAAGAGGGTCACTTTTTATCGAATGTGTTTTTACTGCTGTTTTGTCACAAAGGGCTCATTCTACAACGAAAAAGTAAATACAATTCATAAAAAGAACGACAGATATTTAAAATGGCGGATGCTCATTTGTTGAAGCGTTCTTTGATTCTAAATTAGACCTGTGTTACAAATACTCATTACCACATTTGCGTCATTTATTGTTAATTTTAACACCAACATTTCAGCTAATTATAAGACTCAACCAGTCGTATGATTCATGACAGAATCAGTGTGAAGGTATACACGAGCATATATCAGAAATTTCTAGTTTAAGCTGACCTCGCTTTGTGTTTACTTTCAAAACAATGAAAGGTCGGTTTATACTGGGCAAGATATGATGGAATTATAAGCCGTGAAGATGAATCAGAACACTCGAAATATGAAACAATTTATCATTAATTCTGACAATTCCGACAAGTTTGGTATGTGAGAGGAATCTAAACGATTCGTGATAAACAATTTCAATATGTATCGTGTATTGTAGCTGTGCCAAATATTTTAGACTTGTATACTGGTACTTATATAATTTTCGGTGAATAATATTTTTCAAATATCGCCGACCTGATTTGAGTTCGGGCATAAAAAGACTAACACTTACACTCCATCCAGCCTATTTATTATTTACTTTTGACAAATGCACGCCTATGAAATTTCGTAATTAGTAACAGGCAACCATAGACAATAAAATGAAATACTTCATGGACGCTTACATTAGTGAAGCGACGTGTTGTTTTTTTTTACAGTTAAACCAAATAATACGTAGCAGTAAATATCTCATTGTAAATTTAATATTTGTTACATAATAATGTAATTATAAATAAGCTTTGCAATTAACGTCCTTCCAATTAAGGCTAAATTTTGAAAAAGTAATTATGGATATATCAGCATCAGCCTTTTTAATGTTCCCACTGCTGAGAGTTGGGACTTAGGCATCCTCTCTGTGAGAGGGAATGGGCCGTAATCCACCACGCGGACCCATTGCGGTTTGGTGGATGTCACATGGATTCGAATATTGGATTTATAAATATAAAAAAAAAACAGCTAATTAAATACTATAAAACAAATCTTCAATGTAATTAAAGAAAACATATTTACGAACCGAGTAAATACTTTTACTTGCAAGCCATCTTTCACCGTGGAACGGAACCGAACGCAATTGATGTACTTATAAAAATAATCAGTTTATTCATACGCAAAAAAAAAGGATGAGGCATCTGTTATGATCTGTGCCCGAGTGAATGTAATCCCGGCATACATCTTTATAAATTCTAGCGCATGTTCGGTAGTTTTGCGTGAAAGAGTACGAAAAATCCATCTATCAATCCTCACAAACAATCCTTATTAAAATATGAATAAAGTACTGGGATAAGAAGGATAGCAGGATTAGTATGAATTATGAATACGATATTGGTAACATCTCGTTGGTAACGGTAAAAAGCACAAGACGAATGAGAGAGACAATGGTTTTAGGATTTCTTTTTTTAATATTTTCAGTGTTCGTCAAAGATTTAAAGATTGCCCAAAGCAATTTTCTGCTTTACAAGCTTTTGTTTAACTTGCTTGTTGCTAAGTAGGTATTTATGTGTGGGTCTAATTTTGCTACTGAATTTTAAACCAGTTATCCCCAACCGATCGAGCTAAAATTTTCCAATAACATTTGGTTAGGAATGACAATGCACGGTAAGCTAAAAGCTCATTTGAATATCTTTTCTTTTAATATCGTTAAAAGATTACAATTCATGCGCGTGCGACTGATGGGATTTCCCTCCATCGGAAGTTTCCTATTGACATCGATGTGGACGATTTTTTGATGCACAATGAGCTCTTTTCCCTCTCCCCTTTGTATTTGTATACGAACTTATTTTTATTTTTAGAATATTCCATTGTACCTATATACGTTAATATATTAAAAAAATGTCATCTTCTTGTCAAAACAAACTCAGAAGAAGGATTTACCATATTCTTCATCTAATCAGGATTTCTTGTGCAAAATTTCTGTCTATTAGACCCAGCGGTTAGGCTGTGCGTTGTCAAAACCGCACGGAAAAACAAGGAAAATATTAATGTCAAATATAGGCAAATGTCTAATTTAAAATAGTTTTGACGTGATCACGTGAATCTTCCGATTAAGCAAATAAATATTTAAAAATAAAAGCATAATTATGTTTAGGCTGTCTGGATCACTATGTAAATTGTTCTTCAATCAAAGCTGAAACTTAATTCAGCGTAACTTTATCAATTCTGACGAGTGGAGTCTAGAGTCATCAATTATTTTCCATCGTCAAAAGTTGTCAAAATATTTATTAATCACATGAAGATTATTTCAGACAATCGTTATGCTAGTACCAAGAAGATGTTTGCATTTATCTTAGTTTCTTCACTAGGTGTGAAAAATAAACTACCTACCCTTAACATGCAGTGAAAAGCATCATCAAATGGGAGATGGATTAACCAGTTGTGTGCAGTAATTATCGAAATAATTAAAAAGCCATTGTGTTTCTCGTGGATCCACATTTTAGGCTCTCAAGGCCGCTTAGTTGCGTAATTGAATTCGGCAAGGCAAAGGGTTTTGACCCCATCAATCGATCAATCACATAGATGCAATTCCACATCGCGTCTTTCATCTAGCATGTGATTTGGTTGATTGATGGGGTCAAAACACTTTGCCTTGCCGAATTCATTTACGCAATTAGGCTGCCGGAGCCGTACTCTAATGTGCCAAAACTACTCCATGTCTCTCACAGTGGAATCATGATATTTTTGACTAATTAGAGTAATGCCCATGAGCTATGCTTCCAACGATGCATTAAATGTGGCTACCTATTGAGCCCAAAGAGTGAACCTATATCATGAAAAAAAGAATACCGCTATCCAAATGATGAAAGATTTAGGCTTTTGAGAGTTGGTGCTGGAGAAGAAGGTTGCACATACCATGGACAGCAAAACACATTCTATTGTTTAAATCCGGGGATAGAAGAAGAAGAAGAAGAAAATAATTACAGGCCAGTGTCAATTATGCCGGTTCTCAGTAGGTCTTCGAAAAGTTAATGCTCCACCAATTGTTGCGACATTTTAACAAATATTCCATCTTTTATGATCAACAGTACGGTTTAACCAAAAGGCGTTGCACAACTAACGCCGGTGTCACACTAATAAAGAACATTTTTAACGCCTGGGAGGAAGCACAAGACGCCATCGGAATCTTTTGCGTCCTCTCGAAGGCGTTCGATTGCGTTAACCATGAGAACCTATTGTTGAAGCTCGAGCACTATGGAATTAGACATACCTCAGAGTAGTCAGATAGGAAACGCTGACCTCATCTAGTTTTAAAAATATGTTCGACATGTAAAAGTGTTTGTACAAACCAACTTACAGAAATAAATCATTTATCATTTACCCTTGAGTTACTTATATTATATTTAAAGCCAGACAAGTTAAAGTTCAGGTAAACGGCGTAAACTCACTAGGATCTGAAATGGTAATGGTTGTTCACAAAGGCTCGATATTGGGTCCATTCCTCTTTTTAATTTATATATATAAACGAATTACCCCAATTACTACAATCTGGGGTCTTTAAGTCAAGAGTAAATAGGTTATTTCTAAGCAAGCGTGTTTCACCCTTGACCACATCATCGCTTACCATCAGGTGAGATAGTGGTCAAAAGCGAGCCTAAAGGATATAAAAAAGAATCATACAATCGAAGATGGTATTGTTTGCTGATGACACTTCTTTGATATTTAAAATAGATCGGCGGTCACAAAATCTAGATGATGTGAATAACTCTATTCATCCGGTCCAAAATTGGTTCACGGCAAACAATTTGGTACTAAATGATAAAAAAAACCTTAGATTCACATTGCCGAATGTTAGAAGTACCGAATGCGACATCATATTGAATGGCGAAAAGCTGGACTTTGTAAATCAAACAGTTTACCTGGGAATCACTCTAGACGACAAATTGCAATGGGGTCCTCACATAACATCTCTTGCGGGTCGGCTAAGCTCAGCCGCTTATGCTGTTAGAAAGATAAGACAGTTAACGGATGTAGAAACCGCGCGTTTGGTCTATTTTAGTTACTTTCACAGCATTATGTCATACGGTATTTTACTGTGGGTTTGAGCGGCTGAAATTGAATCCATATTTATATTGCAAAAGAGAGCTGTCAGAGCCATATATAAGTTAAGTCACCAAGAATCTCTTAGGGAACGATTTATAAAGATTAATATTAAGACAGTTTCTTGCCAATAAATTTATGAATTTTGGGGTACCTCACACCGATAGGCGACACGACGCGACGGTAGATCTAAGTGACAAGGTAGCGAACGAATCGTCTTCAACTAAATAATTTAATTAAAAGCGATTCGTTCGCAGCCTTGTCACTAAGATCAACTTCTCCTGACATTATGGAACTTTATGAAATAACATGAAATTGACATAACGTTTGAAATGAGAATGTACTCTGGTGAACGGTACTTATCTGTGTAACCCTTTAGAGCGTACCGGCGTGGTGTTATTTCAAAGACAAAATTATCGAAATCAATTCATAATTGGCTGAGTAATCGCGTAACAAACATACAAAAAAACATACAGTCGAATTGAGAACCTCTTCCTTTTTTGAAGTCGGATAAAAAGGAATGATGTTGCCAAATTATGTATGAAAGCTAATAAAAATCGACACACGATATTTTCAAACGCTATACCTACACGTCATCTGCAGCCATTAAAGTTCCATTAAAGACCATTGGCCTTCCCCTTGAACGCACCAGTGTCGGGGCAGATTGCCATTGCTATTACAGTTGGCATTAATGTCTATTGACGGTACTAATAATATAATAACATATTTGTTTTGTGTTAACTACCGTACTATCCTTGGGAGAGGCCTTTGCTGGTTTCTGTCAGCGGCTTCACCCGCAAGAAAATCAAAAACTATTCCACGGGATAAAAAAAATAGATAGGTATGTACTTAATCCACGCCATGGACTGTTCGTGTTATACCCTCACTTCACCGATAGGGCCATTGCTGTTAGCGTTTCTACAGTACTGAGTGTATATTATAATTTATATTTGTTACTGAATAAAAAGAAAAAACACGTCAAAGAAGATTGCGGATGACGATACATCATAAAACACGGAAACACTCGATGCGTGTTGCAACAGGACTGAGCAAATCACCAAAGTGTGGACGGATCGCGAACGTTGGTATGGTACAGATTCGTTTGGTAAAACCGACACGTGCCAGCCGACTACCAAGGCTCGCACCAATGTTGGCGCCAACGCAATTTTCTAGATCCTCACGTTGGACGAGTGTCGTTGGGACCTTCATTAGGGCCAAAGTGTGGAGCCGGCGTAAAAAAAGGGTGTATTTTAAGGCAAATAGCCCGCGATCTTTTGGACCTCTATAAGTGCCTTGTAGTATCTTTATTTTGAATGTGCTAATTTCTAAAACAGTATTAGTAGGTATGCGACTGCCTATATATTTTTAAAGAAATAATTTGTCTGATACGCAATAGAGACTATACGGAAAATAACATATTATAATTTGCTGCAAAATATTTACATCTACAAATATCCACTTAAACTGTTACCACCGCATGTCATCGCTTGCTCTAAACAAAATATCATTTTGACGTGAACATTTGAGAATTTATTTTAGCTTCGCCAATGACCTTGTGACAGAAATAAAGAAAACAATGATCTTTACATAATTTTGACAGGTTCACAGGTGTTTTGAAGATGGATGCGGAAATGTGAGTCATTTTGAAATGAGTGGGCAGTTAAAAAATAAAGTTTCTTTTTCTCTAAGAAAAGTTTTTTCATTCATCATTAACACTCGTAATATCTCTAAAGGTACAGCAGCTAATGTGGTTGATGTTAATCGCTTTACAAAGCATGAGTTTTAGAAATGCAGTTTGTTAAAACTTGTTAAAACTTTGGAGCCCATCAGCCTATTTATTTAACCCCTTGTCGACTATTAACCGGACGTGTGCCCGTAATTTCAAAAACAATAGAAAGGCATTGCGTATTGCGCGAATCCACGTCTTAAACACTCATGCAATTCAGCATCAATTTAAGGCACAATGAACACTCTAGCCACGGGACGTGACCAGGCCAACGAATAAGAACGAAGTGGGAATGTTCGTTCTTTGCTCATCCATTACATGGATGAAGAAGTCCGGACGTCGACAAATGATGTCATGAACGTAATGCATTTAGTTGCGATCCAGATAGCTTGCAGAAAAAAAACAACTTGTAAGAATAGGGTTTTAAAGACTACTCTGATAATGCGATTGCAGTGATTAAGAACATGAATCACAAGCACATGTGCCACTCCACCTACACTTTTGTGTACCTCATAAACGATTTAGACGCTAAAAGTACCTACTGGGTCCAAAATATGTACCTACCTATATAAGAAGTTACCCATCGACTAAAAATAAAAAAGACGTCACATCTATGTATCCAGTCAAGAGAAGTAGTTTGATATAATTATTATTATATAACATGCTTCTTTTGAAGGAGGGTTCCCATGAGGCCTAACAAGACTGCTACACGATAAAAGAAACCAACCTACGGCTAAGACCAGCAGACATGATGTCATATTCAAAGCAATATTTTGCTTAAATATTCTATTTCAATTCTAATTTTACTATGAAACCTGTCAATCAATATTTACACGGTATTGCTGATTTTAAACCTGAAACGGTACTATGCTGTCATATTTTGGCTCATGTACCCAAGCTGAGCTAGCCAGTCTTATTTGGTACGGTCATTGTATTACCAATAGTGATTATCAACAACCTTATTGACAGTTCTATCACGGCAATCTGTAAGAGCCGTTTGGGGTTGACACATTAGGTCCATGGGGTCCGAAGTTTGTCGAGGGACATTAAGAAAATAGTTGTACTGTATATTTCTTATAAAGTTTAAGAGAAGATGAATGGACTGTGTGAGGAGAGTGATATGAACGAAAAGGGAATCAGTGATAGCGTGGCAGGGGACAGGACGGTATGGAAGAAGAAAACGTGTTGCGCCGACCCCAAGTAACATGGGCTAAGGGCAGGCAGATGCTGATGATTTCTTATAAAATTAAATGCGAGAATTGTAGTCAATAAAAGAAGAACTGTACAGCGGGTAACCTGGGCAACTTTTCTATTATTCAATCAGAAGAAGTTGAGTTAAAAGAAGAGAAGAAAAAAATGTCAAAGAAAACTGAGAAGATATACACAAATACTACTACACGGGAATATACACATTCACTATTCTACCAGGAAAAGAGATGAACTGATTACCGAAACTGTGTCTGCATAATGCAGGACTGTATCTCAGCCCCATAACTTTTGACCTACGTTCCAATGTCCAACACTCATTCACCAAAGGGGTCAGGGATTTACCATAATAGCACAAAATAGAAAATCGAGTATCGAGTAGACTCTTCTTTATCTACTAAAGAAGAGTCTACTCGATACAACAAGTGAAAAGAGGTGCACGCATACATGGTCGCGTACATACGAAGATCTAAAGCAAATGAAACTCGCGATTGCGCTTGCACTCGCTGTTCGTGAAGTGTATCTATGTGTGCGTGCGTTTTCTCTTTTTGTATGGGGCAGACCTTCTATACTTATCTATTCTGTGTTCGTAGTTAATTTAGCTGCTTGTTACGATCCCCTAGGGAAGTGACCATCACTTCTATTGTAAATCGAAATCTAAGATAGTCTGACAAACCAATTAATGATAAATGATTTTATTTCTGTAAGTTGGTTTGTACAAACACTTTTACATGTCGAACATATTTTTAAAACCAGATGAGGTCGGCGTTTCCTATCTGACTAATCTGAGAAGAAAGGCCGAAACAAACTCAGAGGTCACAGTCTCTTTTAAAGTCCTGACAAAATCTTGATTAGATCATGTGAAGACCATGTAGACTGATGTCTGAAATGGTCTTTTGAGGAAAGAACCAGCCAGATTGAGTGAACCTGTCCAGTCAGTGCACGCATTTGTCAATAACCGAGCAGCTCAAATCAGAATTTAAGGAGCTCAACGATTCGACGAACAATACCAAAGAAAGGACATTCGGGTAGGCCGCATAAACTACTCAAACTGCCAGACCATGATTAAAAACTAAGATAAATTTAAATAAAAACGAAAAAAATATATATATATCCACATAGTCTTCACATTCACAATAATTAAAATAAAATAATATAATACTTTAAAAAGTAAATATTCTTGTCATTGCAAGAAAACCAAAAAAAAAATAAAAAAAATTATAATAACAAAATGCATAGTGCAAAATATAATAAAAAAACAAAATTAATTGGAGCAGCTCAATCCCAAGCCTTTTTGTCCTCAATGTAATCTTTTATTGTATAAAACGCTTTCTGGCACAACTTACGTTTAATGAAAGACTTGAATTTATTAAGACTTAGATCTTGTACGTGGCTTGGAAGCTTATTATAAAAGCGTACACATTGACATCTAAACGAGCCATCTATTTTCTTGAGCCTTGTTGTAGGTACTACAAATTTGTGTTTGTTCCTAGTATTTATGTTATGGATATCACTGTATTTTTTAAACAATTTTATATTTTTATGGGCATATAAAAGATTTTCATAAATATACTGAGAAGGCACAGTCATTACATTAATGTCCATAAATTTCTCTCTGAGAGTGTGTCTCGGGCTTAATTTATAAATTGATCGAACAGCTCTTTTCTGCAAAACAAAGATAGTCTGGATGTCGGCGGCATTTCCCCACAACAGAATACCGTACGACATTACACTATGAAAATAGCTAAAGTAAACTAAACGGGCTGTCTCTATGTCAGTTAAATTACGAATTTTTCTAACAGCATATGCTGCGGAGCTTAGCTTCTTTGACAATTTATCTATATGTGGGCCCCACTGAAGCTTAGCATCCAACGTTAAGCCTAAGAATACTGTGCTATTTTCAGGATTCAATTCTTCGCCCTTTATCAACACATCGGTTTTCACCTGCCTAACGTGAGGTAGGGTAAACTTAAAGCATTTGGTTTTTTTTCATTAAGAAGTAAATTATTAACATTGAACCAGTGAACTACTTTTGAGATCGCGCTATTTACATCGTCAGTAACCAGCTGCTGACATTTAAGTTTAAACAAAAGTGAAGTATCATCCGCAAACAACACTATATCATGGTTATCCTTTATGAGGTAAGGCAAGTCATTAATATAAATAAGAAACAAGAAAGGACCAAGAATCGAGCACTGCGGGACTCCCATTGTTACCATAGATCCAGGAGATCTTTTTCCATTAACGTCAACGGTCTGAATCCTATTACTCAAATATGAAGTAAGAAGATCCAGAGCGCTGTTCCGGATCCCGTAGTGGCGGAGTTTCCTGATTAGCGTTTCATGAAAAACACAATCAAATGCCTTGGACAAATCACAAAAGATTCCCAAGGCATCGCACTTATCTTCCCATGCATTATAAATATGTCCTAAAAGCTCAACACGGCATCAGTAGTTGAACGACCCCTTGTAAAACCGAACTGTTTGCTATGTAATAATTTATGTTTATTAAAAAATCTTTGCAATTGCTCTAAAATTAATTTCTCAAATATTTTGCTAAACGTAGGTAGTACTGAAATAGGTCTATAATTTGTAGGGTCTGATTTACTACCTGATTTAAACAAAGGTATTATTTTACTATTTTTCATAAGGTCAGGAAACTCCCCACAGTCGATACAATTATTAAAGATAATAGCTAAACTAGGTGCGACAATGTCAATAATAAACTTAGCAACTTCTACAGAATCACCCCACAGATCTGCAGTCTTTTTAACATTTAAAGTGTGAGAGGTTTTAATTATGTCTTTACAAGTAATATGTTCAAAACGAAATTCCGAATTGCAAACATTAACATTTTCTTTTAGCAAAGACTCAGCAACAGAAGGTGATGAGTTTAAGTATTTAGTAGTTGAAATGGGAATATCTGAAAAGAAATTTTCAAAGGCCACTGCGACTTGTGAGTCTGATTTTATGATGTTGCCATTAAAGACAGGCCGCAGTCAATATTTCGGTTACCAGATCTTCCCGTTTCACTATTAATAATATTCCAAGTCGTTTTAATAACATTACTACTGTTTTTAATCTTCGAGCTCAAATAATGCGACTTGGCCAAAATACAAACTTTTTTAAATAATTTTGAATAATTTCTAACATATAAATTAAATTCAGCAGTGTTTACATAAGTCCTTTCACTGTACAGCTCATAAAGCCGTGTTCTACTTTTATGAATACCAATGGTAGCCGAATCACTGAATGATGCGTTACTATTAACGGAGATAGTCTTTGGAACAAAGGTCGAATTAAATTGTTTACAGTATATACTAAAAAAATCATCATATAGATGATTAGGATCAGCATCAATTGACAAAATTGGTAATTTATTAATGAGTTTAACTTTAAAAGCTGCCAAGCGACTTGCAGTTTTGGGGCTAACAGTGATATCCTTTTTAGCCACTTTGTTATTTTGGTTTGGTATAGTAATCCTCTGCCCGCAATGATCAGAATCTAGTAAATTTATAATTTCTTTGTGGACTGGTATAACATTAGTATAAATATTATCTAAGCATGTAGCACTAGTTGGGGTTATTCTTGTCGGCTCCAAAAATAGGTTTACAAGATTGTAGGACTGAAACAGACTTATTATTTTACTACAAGAACCTGAGTTTTCTAATAAATTAACATTAAAATCACCACAAGTGATAATGGATTTATTCGAGTTACAAATCTTGTGTAACACTTCATCCATTACCTTTTCAAAGCAGTCATACAATCCTGAGGGCGGTCTGTATACGCTTAATACAATAAACTGCTCCAATTCTATACAAGCTATTTCAACTGTCCGCTCAACAGATAGGCTCACAATATCCTTACGGTCTTTAAATTTAAGCTGGTTACTTACTAAAATCAATGAGCCACCATGTATAGCATTAACTCTGCTGAATGAACTACCAACCTGGTGATTATTAAAATTGAACAATAACTGGTGGCTTTTAAGCCAATGTTCTGTTATACAAAGAATATCAATACTGTTAAAGTTCATAAATAATTCTACTTCTAAATCTTTGTTCATAAATCCTTGAATATTTTGATGCACCAGGTTAATACTATTTACCGAATTTAAACTTTTATTTGATTTTATTTTGCAATTTTTATCCTGTATAATTTTGCAAGAGGTTGTCCCTATTGTCCTAATTTCTAATTTAAATTATTATCAATATCAATTTCTGATACCAAATCATTGGCTGAATTAAATAACATTCCTTGGCATTGCTCAATAGAAGCAAGTTGTTTAGCCAAATGTTACTAGTCGTTTGATAATTTTGTCTTGTATTCAATCGCGTTCAAGATATTATTCTCGGAATATGTTCTGAGTTTAATAGCTCCGTTCCATTGAAAGTATCAGGGACATTGAACCTTGATATTACTTTCGTCAATTTTTACGCTACAACAATTTGCTAATGTAGTTGTTTCTCTAATTTGTATGGAATTGGTGGTTATTGCCCTTTTCTGTGTATGAATCCGAAAAATAAACTCAAATCTTTTTTTCATCAGTAAAAATATTGAGAATCACGTTAAATGTCGATTCAGATCGCTTGAAGACTTTATTTCCATTTTTTAAATAATCACACAATCTTCAAACAATATTTTTTTAAATAATGTCAATAACAAATAATAGGTGGGTCAATGACCGCTATTGCCATGTTAAAACGTTATAACGATGGCATCCAACTGACCCAAGACGGAACCGTGACATATGAAAGTGTCAGAGATTTGACGGTTTACCATACGTTCACTCTGCTTTTCTAGCGTGACTACAAGTAATAATCCCTCTTTGGGGTATATCATAATTCCCAGCTATATATTAGTCTAGTTTCAGAATACTTATCTAACTCAACCGAGCTCATGCAATCGTAAAGTTTAACGGGTCATCTACTGGCATTTTTTTCTTTTTAAAGTAAATCATACGAGCCTTTTCCAGTGACTGTATCTATCTACAAAGAAAAACAAAAATAGAACAGAATTTGTTCGAAATGAAAATGGTGGAGGTCGTAAGACTGACTGGCCATTAGTATTTTTTTGTTCTATGTAACAAACAGTAAACTTGGTTAGGAACAATCTACTGATGTACAAACTTTTATGATTTACGCTGATAGTTCAAGTTTTATTCTAGCACTTACCGAAAATAATTCGCCAAAGGAGATGACACTGGTAGCATCTTGCAGTTCAGGAGGGAGAAGACTCTTGCAAGGTGCTTTGCCGTAATCGTGAATGATTTCACAAAGTTCTTTCATTTCTGTGTAGACTCTGGCTTGAGCTTGGGCCCCTCGGAACTCAGTCATCGAACCGGGAATAGGTCTAGAAAAAAAAGGTTTATTTATTCTTTGTTACAAACATTGGATCAGGTCTGTATAGGCTATTTGGTTCGCTCAAACTGTTGTAATTATTTTTAAGTTTCAGTCCATGGGCGAACAGCAGTCGGAATTCGCAAGTTAGTCGTATCGTATTAAATAAATTCATTTGTAATAACCGATACTTGAAATAAAATAATTTTACTTTATTTTTTGCAGACAGTCCTCGATGCAATTCCTGGGTTAAACAGTACCTAATATAACACGTACCTACTTATTAATATTTTCAGGAAATTTCGAAAAGGTTTCGCGAAAACGCTTTTTTATGTTATAAAGACTTACTTATTAGTTTCATATGTTTAGACGTTTTTTAAAGACTTGCTTTAGTTATTATTTTTTCTTCACAAAAATGAAATCTAATTCATAACCCAATGTATGCACAATTTGAAGCAATACCTAATTCGCCTCAGCATTACATCCTGTCTTAAGCAGACAAAAGTATTATATACATTCGTAAACTCAGAAAGGCAGAAAGTACAGAATGCCACCTGATACGATCCTTACCCCTTTGCTTCATTTACATCATACATTTAGTCATGTACGCCGGTTAGAAATACTGCACACCAGGCATTTCTGAAGAAAATCACCAATAAGATCCAAACGTTCTGAACCAAACTTTTCGTTCACTATTTGATATTTAATTGCAACACCAGGTCAGTTAGCTCTCAGCGATTTGACAGCTGACACTTGACAAGAGTCGAGAAAGAAAATTTGTAACAGAAACACGGTGAATTCGGCTTCTTGTGGAAGCATATCTAATCGAGATGTGTTTCGCCCATTGTAAGTTGTTGTGCCCGCCGTTCGCAATCGGTTTGTGTGGCGCCCGCGAAGTCGGTTTTGAATATATTTCACGCACATTGAAGTACTTTTGATGGGAACGTGCTCAGCCTGGTGGACGCCGGAGCCTTCGGTCCAGACAGCTGTCAGTTTATCCCTTATCGTCCTAATATTATATATATTCTCCTATCCCTAATCTCCCGGCACGGCACGGTATTGATCGACCCCCAGGAGCCTACCGCAGGAATCCCAGGTAAATGAATATTATAATAACCCTTGTGCCACCTTACACCCGTAGTAGGAACCAGTATATCTCCCAATAAGGAGAGAACCCCTAGCTTTCCACTGCTGCGTTACGGCAGTTTAGTGGGGTAGAGGTTCAGACAGGGTCCAGGAGTCCCAACGCTGCTATGGGCCCAGCCTTGAGCTGCTGGCTTGGGACCCGAAGACCTGTATTTAACAAGATCCGTGGCCGACTAAAGTCGGCCTTGAAGATACCTTTTGTTAGTCGCCTTAAGTATTACTTAGATAGTTAGATTCTTATTTATCCTTTCGTATGTCTAAAGTGTACCGGTTTGCCGTAGTTAGACATAATGGAATGCCAATTACGGATAATGATTGTAGTACCGGCATTTCAACCTTCGATAGGCCATTTTTGAAGCACCAGATAACCTTTTAGAGCTTTTAACGATTTCCAAGTTAGAGTTTTTCTTTTCAAATTTCATGTTATTTTAATAAGAATCATAAGTATAATGTAATCTAATTATGTATATTTGCTAAAAGAACTTTAGTGATATTTTCCTATAGAAATGTTAATCAAAATTAATAAAAATCTTCTGCCAACTATCTTAAATCCAATTAAAGCTTCTTTGGAAATTTACTATTAAGCAGTAGGTAATTTTTTTGATATAACTATGAAAAACCTTCATTAAAAAAAAAAACTATTTCTTAAATTAAATTAACTTCTTAATTTAAAAAGTTCAATCAGAGCTGCATGACAGTCAGCAAAACGTTGTGGCTTAGTTTTTGAAAAAATTTGAAGTGAATAAAATTATTTTCAATATGTTTTAAAGCAATATGAGTTAAAGCAGCTAATTAAAATATATGAAAACAAAACCCTTAGCAAAAAGTGCTATTAAAACGTTATGAAAATAAGAACAACAAAACAAAAAATGGCGTAATTAAAATCAGTCCAACTGTACCTAATACTGACCAATAGTAGGACTTTGATCAAACTGAAACGAGCATGCCTGGACAAAACAGGTATTTCATGATTACTTCTACACAATAAGTCGAACAAAATGTATTATTGTGTTTCTGCACTGGTTCACTTCAATAACATACTGGAACCTGTGCCAAGGTTGGTCAAATGAAAACCTACTGTCAATTCTTTGAAAATGATCCTAAATACTTAAAAAATAAATAAAATTGAAGTGTCTGTATCTAGTATAGAAATAACAACGGTTTATTGAAAGTAAGTATGTTTGTCTGTTTGTTCTGTTTCACCAGGGTAGATAACTGCGGGGCGAGCATGGCCTCTGTGATAGGCGTGTGTCACGCATTTTATTACGGTTTTTGTTCCCAAACTGTGATAAAAATGTTCGTGTAGTTGTGTAGGCAATGCTCGCCGGTCAGGATGTTATAAAAAGTAACAATGGCTACTTTTTAACCCGGAAAAATTCAAAGTTCCTTTGGGAAAATTAAAAAAAATCTACGCGGGCAAAGTCGCAGGCAACAGCTAGTCTTGATATACAATCATGCGTATCCATTAGCTGATTGACAACACGAGACAAATATTTTCAAAATAAAACCAGCTCATTTATTTAAAAGAGATAAAATACTTCAAAGAGAATCATCATTTATCGTGACTCTTTGAACTGCTTTACTCCGCTCCACCCATTCTTAATAAGTGAAAACACTTCTAAGCAGTTTGCCATTGCGAATTAAACGGACTCCGTACGGAGCCCGTTCCGCTCGCAGTGGAAGGCGGGCAACATACATGGAGCGACTGCTAAACTGACTTCCATTTCCCAGCCACTGGGTAACACGGTCAAGACTGGTCACAATCCCTGGCAACACTGGCGTCAGATTTTCTGGCTACTGACTATTCAAACGACTGCCAAAGATTTACAAATGACTGCCAGGGCCAATGGCTTAACGTTATCGAGGCACGAAGGAGTTGCATGTGATGGATGGTCCCATCCATGGACCGACCTCAGTAAGATTTGCTTACCTAACTTCATAGATTGAACCATGTGACTGTTATTAATTAGACGAGAGCTCCTTTGCGTCCCAAACTACTAGTATTACACTAATGAAAAGTATGATGTCACTGTTACTTACTTGCCGTATTCATCCTTTGAGAATGTTGGTTTGTGGTTTTTGTCGAACGATCCGCTGAATGCCGTCACCTTTTGTAGGTCTGTGTGAGTTTGAGCCTTTGTGTCAAATGCCGAGATCAGGTCTGTGAGAGAAGAGCTCTGTAAGTAAAAGAATATAGATTTCATTATACGAAAAAATAGTGATTTCTGAATGATGACAGAGAGGGAGATACGTCATTATTCAGTTACTAGTTACGTCTACTAACATGTGTTGCAATAGGTATGATAAAACAAGAGCTACAAAAGACACCGAATTCCGAAAAGAAAGTTATTTTTACACTTTTTAGTGTTTTGCTTTGGAAGTAGGTTTATTTTTTTGTATTTTATTTTGTCTTGTAAATCGATACTGTTTCATGTAAGGGATCGACCCTGCACGGGATTTAAACGACCCAAATTTAACGTCTAATAGAAAGAAATATAGTTGAGTTTATTTGTACATTAAATAAAATCGAAAACACTTTTCAGCTTTGTTCTAAAAGTTCTAAAAGATGGAAAATGGATCATTAGGGTTCTATAGAAAAATTAAGTTCATGCACGAGGTCAGGTATCAGAATTTTTTATATAATATATATGTTGTGCTGGCCCAGTGACTTAGACCTCGCCTCTCGTAATTGATTGAAGTGAAGTAACTGGCGATATTATTAGTATAGGTATTTGGTTAAACTAATTATTTTGCTCTTCCAATCACAACTAGAGTCGACCGAAAAACGGGCTCTTCGGCAATTAGGCAATGGTCGAGTCAAAGCGCCAGAGCCTTGAACATCGTTGCCGAATAAGAACCGATAAGCTGGCAAAGCTTATCGGTTTTAATCGGTTGTATATATTTCAGGGACTGTGTGATGGAATTGCATGATCTAATTCCACCTAGCCCGTTTTATCATCGGACTACAAGACGTGCCGTACGCCTTGTAGTAGATGCGCTATCGGTACATGCATGGTGACATTCCGCCCATACGCACTAATCGTTTTGAAAATACTTTCATTATGCGTAGAGCTAAGGAGTGGCATTCCCTGCCGGAGTCAGTGTTGCCCGATGGCTACAGCGGGGTCTTTAAGTCAAGAGTGAATAGGTTACTTCTAGGCAACCTTGCTACACCGTTGACCACACAATCGCTTACCGTCAGTGTGATAGTGGTCAAGCGTGAGCCTATCTATAAATAAAAATAACACGAAATCGAAATCAATATTACTGATTCAGAAGCTTTCATAAATCGAATGACACTATATTAAGGTACAAGTACTCTTGACATACGCAGAGATAAGTAAAATTGTCAATCACTAAACAAAATACTTGACGCTAAGGAACTCAGTCGGAGGCGATGTCATATGAAATTACATTCGACACTTATAAGTCAAGGATCATTGAACTGATCGGAGTTTCACACTATTATTAAAATAAGCCTGTAATACATGAATAATGCTAAAGATTTCGTCAAACGAATATTTCAAGTAGTAGCAATAACCTGAACGTGAGGGCAAAGATTTTGACATTTGAATCTTCACCCTTTGATCAATCGAAGTATTAATTATAGGTTACATTGGGTACCTATTTGGAATATTTTTGCTTTTTTATTTTATTCAAGTTGTACATGGTCATGTGTCTGTAATCTTTGAATAGAACGCAAAATAATTATGTCTTAAAGTTAACAAATACAATACAAAATTTTATAGGTCGTTCACAATTGTGTAGACGAAAAACCCAACTTTTATGAGAAACAAAATTTAAATGTAGATGCAAAGATTTTGAAAAGATTGACATTACAATAAACTCTGTAACAAAGGCTATTATAAAATAATAGAATAATGGAAACAGCAATAATATCAAACACTAAAAATAAAAAAATAAAATTGAAAAGTGAAACCATCGTGAAAGAGATTTAGATTAGATTAAAATGAAATGTGTACACTTGAATATGTCTATTTAGAATCCCGAATTTAGGGAATAATAAAATAATCTCTATGGTTTTTATCAAACAATTAGCGTTTTCCCGCAACTTCACTTCCATAACCACTTCAATCCCACAAAAACCTTATGTTTTTCGATTAGTGACAAAAATTTAAATCGGATTCATCATCATAATCATCAGGTTCTTAATATTGCCACTGCTGGAACACTGGATTCCTATCTGTGAGGGGGAATAGGTCTTCCACCACGCGGGCCCATTGTGGGTTGGTGGATGTCACATGTTTTAGAATTTTTGATTCTAGGACATACCAGTTTCTTCACGATGTGTTCCTTCAGAGCGTTGAGAGCAGAAATCGGAGTAATTCCAGAGATTACCTCCCACAACCAATTTTGCCTTTATATGTTGGTACAAATGAAACTTAATATAGAAAATTATGAGCTACGTGTAAAATATTTTTCAGTCCAGAATTTAGGGATCGATAACCTAATTGCCACGAGTTATTTTATCAAACGCTATAGCAAATTCTGTTTGTATAATTTGATTCCACCAGTAGCTGAAGCTATTAAAATCGTTGAGTCTGTATTTTCATTCTGCCCTCAATTTTAACTAAGTTACTTCAATTTAGTTTAATCAAATCTAGTGGGTTCCTAAGTCTCAGCTTTTTAAATTATATTGCTGGAATGTATTTGAAGCGTTTGCTTTATTAATCGGATTAGATTTATTCCTATGTTTTGTAATTTCCTTGAAATCAAATTTGTGGTTTACTAAAGGCCCTTTTTATGAGATACCACTGAAGATGACATTTTATTAAACAGCTGATATATTGATTATTTTTTTCTGGGTGAATATCAAAGTTAATAGTTGTTTATAATCATTATGTTCACCTCCTGAAAGCTTGTTGGTATTTACCCAATAACCCTGTATATTTTACTTTTATTATGTTTCTTCGAACCACCGCGACAGCAAAATAATGTATATTTTAATTGAAATGAAATAGTCAACTTCTTATCAAAGTACTTATATAAAAAAGTTATATACTGGGAATGGAGAGGGATGTGCTCGGAGTTTCCTTGGATGATCGCATCAGAAATTAACATATCCGCTTCCACCGCATTAGTGCCGTAAAATGGGTAAAGGTATAGGTTAAAAGGTTTGAAAAATATATATTTACTATTGATTCATGTACATTATTTGTGAAACATGGTTTTCGCGTAACTTATAGTTTTGCTTTAAAAAAATAATTAACAACACGACATTTTTCGCTACTTTTGGATAGGTCCAAAAACTAGGATGTTTAAAAATATTTTACGCAGAAATATGATGGCTAGAATTTGTTCATAACTGAAATAGCATAAGTAAATCAAAGAATATTTTGCAAACAAAACTATCCAAAAGGAGTTTCAATATCCAAATTTTGACTCCAAGCGGGCGCATGGCCACTCACTGCGTTAACATTGGGGCATATATACGCCTTAATATATATTTATTCTATCGAGAAATTTCGATTGCTGCGGATTTTTTTCATTTATGTCTGAATTTAAAGTATCCATGCATAACTCATAAAAGTTTCAAGACTTTCAATGTAAACATTCTTTGAATGATTCATAAGTGATGTTTGCGGGTGTTAATTTATTTTATGCTTTCATTAGCGCAGTGGTAATGCGATATAAATTAATAAATACGACTTGGCATCGGCTGCGATTTAAAAATAGTCGTCTGATGAACTTTGTTTTTCGACCACCAAGCTTTGTGCATATAGGTACTTGACCTATTAATTATATCTGCCTTTGGAGCATATATATAGCATATATATTTTTATTTTTATCAAATAAAACTCTGTATATAGCATATACAGAGATTTATTTGATAAAAATAATAATAATTCGATTTGGTCCAATTACTATAAAAAAATATTGGACACGTAGTTTTGAAATATCAAATGTAGAAAAAATTACAAAAATAAGGCGCATCGAATTTCATGAGAGAGATAAAACGTGCACCTCGGCGTACCGTCACGTGAAAATTTAACCCATTTTATGATCGTAATTTTTCTTTTACGTGATAAAAAATATATTTATCCAATTTTTTTTGGTAATTTGGCTGAAGGACGGTACAGAAATATTCAGGAGACTAACACCTGGCCTATTATAATTGAATATTTTTGCCAAGACTGTGCTCCCTTTGAATATCCAAGCAATAACAGAAACCACGCATTTCATGATAGATATAATATAGAGGTTTTCTATTAGTGAAAGATTAATCGGGTTAGTACTTATAGATACTCGTATTACGTTTAACAAACATATAACTATGCTAGCTGCCACCCGCGGCAGTAATATAATAGTAATAATTGGATAGGATAATATTAGTTTAAGTAGATAAACGTAGATTGTTAAACCAGAAAATAGATAAAATCTCAGCGAGAACAAAATATTTTCCTTGGAGATATAAATTGGACACTCGGAAGACAAATATTTGAAACATTTCAGTTTTCTACGAAACGGATTTTGATTAAGTGTTCAGAACTGAGAATAACATTTTAGCGTCTCACAATGAGCTTTAGATCGAAAAGAATTCAAAATTGAAAAATAAAACTACTTTTATGTCTTTGGCTGAAATCATTATGATAATTTTATTCTTCGCCCAATATTCAAAGGGAGACCATAAGCACTTAGAATAAGCTAAAGCTAAGCTAAAGTACACTCATCTTTCACGGGGTACTGTGTTAAATTCTTTAACAAAATACCTTGTGATATATTAAAAGTAAATGAAATAAATTATAAACCTTAGTTAAAAGCAGATTTTGGAAATTAGCATATTAGATGATTATATTCAAGATAAGAATGCTTGAAAACATGCTGTTCCTGCTCCATAGGCAATCTTTAGTGTAGACAAAATCTAATTTGTTAATTTACCTATTCACTTTTTGTTTTTTTTAATGAATGGACTCACACACTGTTCCGTTGTTGTTGAATTAAGTATTTTACCTATGTTTGCAATATGTGTAAGTATGTGAGAACCGTGTTCCTATTTATCAAATTAATGAATTTACCTGTTAATGCTTTTAATACTTTGTACCTATACGTAGTAGTGCTATTCTGAGTGCATCGTGCACTGTAAACCACTTATTATTTTTAAAGTAGTAAGTATGGAGTTTCTTGTGCGTTCTTCTCCATAACAAGCTACTTTTCGGAATGCACGGTAGAATCAATTTTTATGACGTGTAAATTTTAATTGTTGACGTTCATGAAATAAATATTTTTGACTTTAAGGTTATTTAGAGTTCGTGTAAGGGTATGTATATGACTTGTATACATATGTCCCTTACGCAAACTTAAGATAACCTTACTCTATCTAAGACTGATCTAAGAGCTTATGGTCAACCCCCAGTATGGTCACACCTAAATAATAAAGATAATAACAGCATGGTTTTTGCTGAACATATACGAACATTATTTTTTTGTTTTATAAAAGAAAATATGGCTTGTTTAAATAGAAAACTTTTTTCATAAGTTTAGACTAAACGCATTCAGTTGTTTTTTTTTAATTTAAGTATTGAACACATTAAAACAAAGATTAAAAGATCTTCTCAGTTCAGTGGTTTTCATTGATAAATGCTGAAAAAGACAGACATAATTTGAAGACAAGCTTGTTTTAAAACTTTTTTTATTTTTCGAAGATTATCCAACTTATTTTGATTAACAAATTGAAAGAAAAATTGGTTTTAGGGTTCCGTAGTCAACCACGAACCCGTATAGTTTCGCCATGTCCGACTGTCCGTCCGTCTGTCTGCAGCTTAGCTCGGAGACTCCTATTACTAGAATGCTATAATTTGGCATGTTAATACATATTAATCACGCCGACAAATGAGTAAAGTAAAACCATGAAAAAAATGTTTACACCTAAAGTTGGGCTTTTTTTCTCATCTATGCCATGGTGCAGGGGATCGTTGGATAGGCTATCCAAAAAAATTACGGGTCTATGAAAACCATTTTTCGATTCAGGGATCCGTTTGCGTAAAGTTATGCTTAAAATTGCTCATGTTTGTTAGAGTCAAGTGTCCTCCTCCCCCCTTCCAGCTAGATGGTTGCTTTTGGATATGTGAAAAAAATTACGGCAGTCGTAAATATAACGAAATTAAAAGAAAAAACTATCACATCTAAGTAGGTTTTACAAGTTTACGAGGAATAGTTGACTAACTTATAAAATGAAAAAAATATTAAATGATTTCATTTTATTGATTTGAAAATGTACTTAGAAGTAAAAATTATACAAAAAAAAATATGTATATTGACGTTATTGATGTTTGGGGACAACGGTTTTCGAACGGCCAACGAATGTTAATTTTTTATTTATAGTTTGTAGTTAACAGAATTAAAATTCAAAAGATAAAATGTTATATCTTTTAAGAAAGAGCACAACCTTTCTTGTGGACTCGTCTAGTCATGTCAAATGAAGACTAGGGACTCTCGAAAATTTCAAGACGCCTTTCTAAGATCAGCCTATTTCGAAAGGTAACGACTGTTCGAGAAATCCTTAACAAACAGTAATTTACCTTAGTTAAAAATTTAGAAAGCTTTTGTAAAACCAAAGTAATTCAATACAGTAAGTACTTAGACACCCTTTAGAGTATGTTTTAAAAGGCAAGTTTGATAAAAAATCTGGCCAAGTTCGAGTCGGGCTCACGCACGAACGGTTCCGTAACATTATCGCAAAAAACGGCAAAAAGACACGATTGTTGTATGGAAGCCCACTTAAATATTTATTTTATTCTGTTTTTAGTATTTGTTGTTATAGCGGCAACAGAAATACATCATCTATGAAAATTTCTACTGTCTAGCTATCACGGTTCATGAGAGTGGTGAGTGACGGACAGACAGACAGACAGACAGACGGATCGTGAAGTCTTAGTAATAGGGTCCCGTTGTTGTTGTTACCCTTTGGGTATGGCACCCTAAAAAAAACAGGACTTTGTCAAAGGGCAGTCTTATTATCGACAGAATAATGAAAGTAATCAGTAATCAGAGGCCTTTATGCATGCTTCTTTATTTCTATCTCATTAATTGTGAGTTTGAAACTACTATCTTCCTCCCATCCTTATCCCATCCCGTCCCACCCCCAATCCGTCTCATTTCATCCCCAGTCTTTGCCATACACATTCCATCCCATCTTGACACTTTGTCTTGCTTTTCTCCAAGAGCTCATCATGTTTTAATTTTTTGTGCCCTGATAACACGATTTCACTGACAAAAATTAATTTAATGGACGAAGTTTCTCATTCATGTTTCAGAATAAAACGACAGTACACTTTTTCTTCTTAGCTTATTCGGCAAAAAACCAATTTATCTGAAGAAAACAAAATATTTTTCATGTTTTTGTGTTGGCAAACAAAATTAGTTAATCTTGTTTTCTTAAACACTTGACATTTTTTTATAATCGCTTATTAATTATTAAATATGGTTTTCTGTCCTTAATAAAATGAGGATAAGAGAGTTAAATAATAATTTGTTTGCTGTAGAAAGTTGATCTACAGCAAACAGGAAAATGAAACAACATTTTGGAAATAAAAAAAATGATTAAAATTTGATAGGTACCTACGTTATTTAAATTATTTTGTTAAAACCTTATTCTAAATAATAGAATAAAAAGATTTTCTAAAAAATACCTTATACCTTACCTATCCCTAGGTGTTAAATACGAAAAAAAAAATAGTTTTATATATGTATATAATATTTATAGTGGTAAGTTTTATTTCGTAAAGATCTTGCTACGTGGTGTTCTAGAACAAATTTGCAAAAATGTTTGGCCCCGACAACTTGGGGTCAGATCAATGTCATTCGAGGTATCGAACGTTTTAAGTTGTAAGGAAACACCAAAAATTGCAAATTTTGAAAAATATTCGCTTTTCTGAATGTCAAAGTTAGCTCGTGAACGAAGCAAAATTCATTGATGAGCACATATCGCCTTTATAGAAAGAAAATTAGTGACTCTACTCGTTCTGAAATATCCACAGACGATATTTTTATAAGTAACAAATATAAATAATAATATGCACTAAGTACTGTAAAAGTGCTTTGAGCAATTTCGATTTCTGTATCGAACATCTTCACATTGGCTCTGAGGAGACAGAAGCCGGGTTTCTCACTGCTAAATTATCGCAGAATGCAGAATGAATGTGACAAATTGACAAGCATGCGTTATCTGCTGTGATTGGGTGCATTTTCAACAGCCAATCACGGCAGTTAACCGGCGATTATTCGTCGATTACATTAACAGCCCTATAATCGTTTGTTGAGAAACCGGGGGACAACTAGTTTAATAGCCAATGTGTGTTCGCCTCACCAAATTAAACGACCAACATTGGTACCAGCGCTGGGACCGGAGCAGGAGTAAGACCTCAAAAACACAGATTTTCCAGCATCTCACCGTAACGCCTCTTAAAGGTCTATAAATGATAGCCGATTCGTGTAGCGTTGGCGCGCTAGGAACATCGTTTACCTACGGGTATCGCGATGTTCTTGGCTACATTAAACCCATATTGCGTTGGCGCGATCATCGTGCCGATCGTGCGTATCGGTTGATCGATTTCTTAATTTTATTATAATGGGTTCTGGAATATGACATCCAAGAATCTTTTTTTCTTTATTTCTTCTACCGTGGTAGGCCAACTGAGCTTATTTTTAATTCTGACCCACGCATCATGTACTAAGTGTTTCTTTTTGTGTTAGAGTTTATACCGTTTCATAAAATGGTATAAACTCTAACACTTTTTCGTTCCTCCAGTCCATACTGTTCAAAAGATCATAAGCTCTCCCGTCCCATTTCAATGTCTGGACTGCACTGAAGTGACGCAGATGTAGCCAAGCAAGCGAACATTGTCGTGACAAAACCCTTTGATGCGCTAGTTTACCGACAGTGCCACGATAAGCATTCTTAATCGCCCGTTTACTACGCGTTGCTACGATCTACCCGGCCACACTTATCGCGATTACGCAAATATTCGCCATAGCCCACTAATGTAGCCCCAGCAGAGGTACAGAGAAGACTTGGTATGTAATTTATGGTCAGCCATCCATGCTCAACCTTAAAGATCAAGGTTTTTATTATGTAGCCATGAGCTTCCAGCAGCTTTATAAAAATAGTGGCAAATAAATGCTCAAAACATAGTTTCATAGAAATTTATATCACAATCATATATCATTCGTTAACATCCAAACTTTTCACTATTTAGAGAACATATATTTTCGTATCCTTTACTGATGTTTAGACGCCAGCTGTTACTAAAACATTGTGGGAAAATCTTTATTGCCAAAGCTAAAGATGTTTTCTTTGTCTAGAATTCACGTATGAATGGATTTGTATGAAATGTCAAGGATTTGGCGTAATTTATGCACGATAAAAATAAGTGATCGGTATGACGTAAGAAAGAGGGAGTAAACAAAAGAAAATCAAAGAAAAATAAACAAGATATTATATTTCCCTTGTTTTCAATCTGTTTTGCACGTCATTACTTTCATTCTACAGATGATGTTATTAAATGCAAGAATCTGAATTTTAGTTTTGATATATCGCATAGTTCTGATATTTTGTTTTCAAGCCCAGATGTTTGTTTTCCACACAAACATTTTGTTTACAACACAACCTTGGCACATTTTGTTTTAATTTAAATCCACAAACGATTATAAATGTCGTGACACACTATTTTCGTACTACATTGTTAAATATTTTGGTTTTATAATGTCACATCGTCTATACTAATATTGTCCGAAAATACGCGCTTCGATAGACCGTTTACCCTAAAGATTGAAACTTATATTATTGGCAATAGATATAATCGAAAACATAATTGGCTATTGTAGTTCAATCTCAACCTACATAAATTTTTAGAAAGTATTGGTTTTCATTGAAGCTACGCAAAGATGTTTTGAGACAAAATGACTAAATAAATATGTCAGCTATACACAAAATACCTAAAAGCATGAATCTACATACTTTTATTCGGAAATAGACTTTGTTTTGCTAGTATAATGTAATGAGGATTCCAAAATACACGGAAATGGTCTGATCTACTTTATGATAAACGTAATGCAGACTAATTAAACTCATTTAGATTTATTTCTGACAGAAACCGGCAGCTGTCCCAAGCCTGAGTCACATCTAGTACAGATGTTCACAGTCTATGCCAATTTCGGTTTGAATGGTGTGAGAATGTGTATAATAAAACGTTTATATTGACAGAACACACATTTAAATAATTGAAATTCTTGGCTTCGAAGTTAGAAATTTAAATCCTTTGCGGTTTTCGATTACCTTTTTTGCATATTACACAACATTATAGTAATAATAATTATAAAAGATGGAGTGAACAATTTTCAAAGTATTTCGTTTCTGTTTTGGTTCGTAGAAAATGTTGGAAGTAAATAAATAAGATTATTGTTATACATAATATCTGAGGACCTGGTATATTGGATCTAGTAATTTTTTTAAGAACTTTGTTTGAAATCTAATACAGTATCGATTTAATAGTTCAACAAGGTACATAGCTACTAAGAGCGAAAATCCATTTCAAATATTGGCATGGATAATAGAATAAGATTTATAGGATAGAAGTATTGAACAAGTAGGTACATGAAACTAATATTCTTTGACAGTCAATCATATTTGATATATGAGTGAGAAAACTTTTAAGAGCTACTTTCAAAAGTTAGTCAATTTTGACGCTAGAATTATCACAAAAGATAAAAGTTCAATACTGAGAATATTGTAATACTTGATAGTTCTTTTATTAAGAAATAGCTGCTGCCCGTGACTTCATCTGCGTAGCATTAGTACTTCTTCTTCTTCCACCTCGCCACTTCTCGTTACCCGGGGTCGGCTTTCCTGGTTATGAGGCACCACTTGTTCCGCTGATAAGCATTGTCAGTAGATAGGCCGCACATCTTCATGACCTTCTGGACATTCGTCATCCAAGATGTCAGCGTAGCATTAGTACTTCGAATAACCTATTTTTATATCACGCAATAATATTGTAGGTGTGTGTGCCACCTTACTTGAGAAATTATTAGTTCACCATTCACACTTCCACCCCCCTTTTCATGATTTTCGGGCTAAAAACTCCTTCCCAGGGTCCATCCACCCTATTTCCTTCCCAGGGTCTCAAACTACCTCCACACCAAATTTCATCTAAATCGGTTCTGTTTCGTGAAAAGGTAACAGATAGACAGAAAAGTTACTTTCGCATTTGTAATATTAAATATGGATATGAATTTCCAATAGAAAACGATGAATGTTCTCTTCGTCCTTAAGAGTCAAGTGGGATTTAAGTTTCTTATATAACATCTTCAGACTATCAATCAGTAAATAAAAATGTAGTTTTTTTTTCTGATATAAGATAATGTTTGACTTTATACAGAACTTGTTCAGTCTACAATTGATAAAACATTATTTCTTCTTTTACAACAGCGCAGTAGTTGGACAAAAACTGTTTATATTCTGATAAGAAGAGTGTTTTAAAACTGTAGCATATGGTCGAGTTTTGACAGTCCAACAACACAATTTCATAAAACTGTTCAATTTGTAGAAAAAAAAACAATGTATGGTATGATAGGAGTTTAAGTCGGGTTTTTATTTATGTAAGATCTTTACCACCATAATCTTTGGGCTTCTCATTTTTCAAAATTACAAAAGTGCTAGTTGTCCTACCCGCATTACAAAATTTAGTCGAATAGAATGAAGACGAAAATAGCAGAATTTGTCATTGTTCGGGTGAATGGCAAAGTGAATAGTTGGTTGGCGTTGCGCCTGCGACCTCCGTTGTTTAACACTCATTACGTTTGAATTATCGCTGTTTTGACGTACTTATGAGTTGTGATTCATGCTTCCGTCTACGTACTTGGAGTATTCACAGGAATTTTTACAGGATTATATTAAGCTGAATTTTATAAATAAGTGCGAGAATATTTTACGTTGTACCGTCCTGTATTTTGTGTTCGATGCATAAGCGTAATTCTTATAATATCATAGAGGAATCATTCTATAAAGTTTCTACTGCTGTGATGTGAAATATGGGCTTCTCTGTGAGAATATTGGCCGAATCAAGGATTGGTGGATGACAGAGGTCTTGGAATGTTTATTTCAAGGTCAAGCAAATAGACCATTCAAACAGTGAGAAAATACTCACGATATTTTCCTTCACAGCTTTAAGATCAGTGGTGATAATTGCCCAAATTTCATTCGGAACTGCGCCTCACAGTGGCCCAGTAGAAATCAACAATAAAATCGCAAAGCTTGATGTAGTTATGAAAATTAAAAATGTTCCAAATTTAGTTTGTCGAAAAAAGCACAAAAGAGCGCTTTTAGAGCAAAAAGTGAAAAAAGCCCGTGGTACGCGCTGCGCACAAGTTATTCGAAGTTGCAAATTTGGATTCACACTACCCTAACTGGTTCATGCTTTGCGATTTTAGCCTTTTTAGTGTCAATTTCTACTGGGCCAAAGTTATATAGCCCACCACTACTCAACACACACGTGTAATCCACATTATTATTAAGAGTATTAAATGCATCCTTATAAAATAAGGCTATTTTATTGTGCAAGGGGGCATCATAAAACTCAGATGATACCCAATTAGATAAGCGTAGAATTTGTGTTGTAACTTTGAGATTGAGGAGTCTGAGAGATTGAGGAGTCCTGAGATTGAAGAATAATGATGTAATATATTACTATCTTACATATTAATATTATAAAAGCGAAAGTTTGGATGGATGGACTTATGCTTGTTACTATAGGCTGAAATAGCACATGCACTAGCAGAGCTAGTAAGACATAAAATAACGTTATGATTTAAAAGAATATTTAGTGACAAAAAAATAAAAGATTAAGCTTAGTTGGCTTGGTCATGTTGATAGGATGAAAGAAAGTCGTCAACAAAAGGTATTCAGGAGGCCAACATGAGTGGAAACGCCAGTAGGGGACGCCCCAGAAAGATATACACGGCTATTATTGATGCTTTTCTTCCGGAAGGCCAGGTGTGCACTACTTATAACCGGCGTCCGTATATTACTTCATTTGTATGAAAGTAAAGAAGTAAGTATCATAGCAAGTGCGGTTCTGTTGTCACTGCCTACTCCAATGGAAAAGTGGCGTCAGTTTATGTGCGTATATAAACGAAATAATATTATAGACTCTGTATACAGGGTGTTTGGAAGGGAGCTGTACATACGCCTAGGGTAGAAACTAGGGATAGTCTGCTACCTACCCCCGCCCATTATATTGACCTTGGCCTCAAGGTTTTTTTTTAATTTATTTTTATTTTTTATTTGACTTTTTTATGATTTTTTGACTAAAACTACCTGTAGCTCAAAATCTATCCATGGGACCGGTCGGCTAATGGTCTTGTTTTAATCGTTAGAGTCTTAGGGTCCTGCAAAAAATTATTTTACACCAGAAAATTGTGGAGAAGAAAAGTTATGGGGCCTGAAGTACCGTAGTAAGGTAAAGAAATAATTTTAAGGGCAACTTTCTATGGGGTTTAAAAAAAAACTAACAGGGTTGGAGTTCTTCTGATTTTTTTAAAACATCCTCAGTCCATGCCCTTTCTAACGATATGCTAAAAGTGTAATTATCACTTTTAGTTTTAAAGTTATTAATTAATTTCCGCAACTAGGGCACTTCAAGCAAAAATTTCAACTAATGAAAATTAAATGTGTTCGATCGTAAAAGGATGGCAAATGAAACAAAAAATTTGGTAATGACTAATGTCATTAAATTACAAATTTTAATTAATTACTAATTTTAATTAATTACTAATTTTGTTCAAATTGATGACCATTGACCTGTAAACATGCTCGGCACCTCTTCCTCATCTCCACGGTCACCGTTCTAAGCAGCAGTTCCTCGCGCATTGTATCGAATGCGGCGTGGATCCTGTTAATTAGAACCTCCCTTGTTGGTACTTCTTCTGCGTACACCAACTCTTTCGCCCTTCCCCAGACGTAGAAGTCGAGTGGGGTAAGGTCAGGCGACCTTGGGGGCCAGGGAATTGGCCCACCCCGACCAATCCAAGAATTAGGAAAACAGTTGTCCAGAAGCTCCCTCACTGCTAGGCTCCAATGAGCAGGACAGCCGTCGTGCTGGAAGACTATGGGCCGTTCTTCGTCAAACACTTCTTCCGCTAAATCAGGCAAATCGTTTTCGAGGAAATCTAAGTAGTTTTGCCCGTTTAGGTTGTCTGGCAAAAAGTGCGGCCCTATCAACCGATTACCGATGACGCCTGCCCATACGTTCACGGAGAACCTTCGTTGAAAACCTCTGTGCCTCTTGACTCTCGGGTTTTGATCTCTGGGTGCCCAGTGATGGAGATTGTGGTAATTTACAATTCCTTCCTTGTCAAACTTGGACTCGTCAGTCCAGAGAATACTCCGTAAAAAATTAATATCTTCCACGTCCGTATGGAGCAAGTGGCGGCAAAACTCCACCCTTCTTGCATAGTCGTTATCCTCTAAGCCTAAAACAATAAAAATATCAACGTTAGCGGTTTCCTTATGAATTAGTAGCTATGTAACATTGATTGCTATCTCTGTCTTTCCATTTCTCTCTCTCTCACACACATGCTCATGTTAATTTAAAAATTGCCTATGAAATTCACATGCTAGTTCATTACATAAGAGCTAAAAACAAAAACTTTATGTAAAAAATTACCTTGAACAGGGGTGTAGTGGAAAGGATGACGTCCATTTTCGCGAAGAACCGACCAGACTTTCCACACGCTTAAACCAAGCGTCCGGGCTACGGTTCTTACGCTTCTGGTCGGATCTTCCTCAAATTCAGCCAATATGCGTTCTTCCGCAGCCAAATTTGGTTGAAATCTGTTCACGGCTGGTTCCCGGAAATTTAAATTTCCGGTTTCTCGCAGACGCCGATAAGTTGAGCCAAACGTTTGGTGGTTAGGCACTCGCCGGTTAGGATACCGTTCTTGATAAATCCTCCGTGCCTCGCGCCCATTGCAATCAGACATTCCATACACCACCAGCATGTCGGTGTACTCTTCACTGGTAAATCCAGCCATTTTGCCAACAACAAGGTAACAAATAACAAAACTTAACAAAAACGAAGTAATAACAAACTCAACAAAATTAACGAAAACAGTGGAGCGTCGTAACGGCAAGTACGTAAGTTAGCTAAGATGGGTAAATCTCGACTGACTAACAAAGACCCCAACGAGTTACCTGCCCGGCCCCGTCGACCCAAGAGCGAAAGAGACATGACATGACATGTTTTGTCTCTTACATGTTGCTCTCGTGTAAGAGTGAGACAACAAATTTGCCAACTGTAGGCCAAACTGGTTTAAATTCTGGAAATTACATTTGTCTTACAAATGTCGACTCGTGGTGGTAAAAGTGCCCTAGTTGCGGAAATTAATTAATAACTTTAAAACTAAAAGTGATAAATACACTTTTAGCATATCGTTAGAAAGGGCATGGACTGAGGATGTTTTAAAAAAATCAGAAGAACTCCAACCCTGTTAGTTTTTTTTAAACCCCATAGAAAGTTGCCCTTAAAATTATTTCTTTACCTTACTATGGTACTTCAGGCCCCATAACTTTTCTTCTCCACAATTTTCTGGTGTAAAATAATTTTTTGCAGGACCCTAAGACTCTAACGATTAAAACAAGACCATTAGCCGACCGGTCCCATGGATAGATTTTGAGCTACAGGTAGTTTTAGTCAAAAAATCACAAAAAAGTCAAATAAAAAATAAAAATAAATTAAAAAAAAACCTTGAGGCCAAGGTCAATATAATGGGCGGGGGTAGGTAGCAGACTATCCCTAGTTTCTACCCTAGGCGTATGTACAGCTCCCTTCCAAACACCCTGTATACAGTGATTTATGACGCAAAAATATTTAAATCAGATTTATGTCTTATTCCATAACAACTTTTAGATCTTCTATTGAAGATTTTATACTTCCTTTGTTTGAACAGTTTATGAATGTTTCAAGACCGCTAGATGCTTGTGTATTTCATACAAAATTATTTATGACATTTTTTATCACCTATTCCAAAATAATGCCAAATGTGACAGGGATATATGTACCGATATAAATATGTATCATAACCCAGGATCGGTATATAGGTATATATTTATATAAACGGTAGGAAGTAATATTGAGCGCTAAATACCTACACTGAAATCACGGAATAATAATAGTGACATATTTAGGGGATTTTACAATAATTAAGCAACCGTTTATTTTCTTGCATGTGTACATCTTACATGCAAGAAAATAAACGGTCTACACTACTACACTACAAAAAGTGAAAATAAAAAAACTTTTTTAACAAAACGAAGAAACGAAAACAGGAACACCGACGCCGAAATTTAAGTAATTTTTCACTTTGTAGTGTTTTTATTTGGAAGTCGGTTGTATTTTTTTAATCAAGAATATTGTTTGTTTTTTGACGATTTTGATTATAGTCTCCTTTTTGGATCTACTTAGGAAGTGAACATTTCTTTAGCTAAGTTTACCGATTTTTGATCGGGGTAAGATATGAAAAAGCACCAAATCTCCGTATACAAAACTACATTTACTTTCATAACTTCACTGCAATTCAATATTCATGTTGAACACAAGTTTTTTATTACATTATTTGCTAATAGAACTGGGACTTCAGTATAACTTTCAATAAAATATTTATATAAATTAGAATGTACCTACTTAATTTTCCTTTACTGAGTTTCTAACGTATTAAAAGATATTCTATGAAAAGATAAATTATATTCTATGAAGACGATACGAAACATTTTTACGGCATAGCCATCAAGAGCCTATATCCCATTTGAATTAACATTATAAATTTTTGCAACCCCTTTTTACAGTTCGATCAACCGATTTTGAGTTCTATCCCGTATATATAAGGATGGCATAAAAAGCATAAACCTGTTATCAAAACTAACTGTTTAATACAGCTCCCATTTGTCATATCACCAACGCAATAGAAATCAAAATCGGTTGAACGGGCTGTAAAATGGGATTATTTAAATGTCTAATGTAATCTCAAATGGAGTATAGATACACATGTGCCACGTGTGTCCAAGCGACATTTCGATAGCGCTTGTCAATCCCATACATTTCGGACTTCTGAGAATCGCTTTGCTGATAGAATGTCCTTTTGTTTAGATCTGTGGACAGTTAGCCAGTGTACTACTAATCTGCCGAAAGCCCAAGCTTTTTACATTAGCATTAGCTAATATTTGGTACTTGCCGCTATGTTTGATGAATACGTAAGTTTAGTCAAATTCCTTCCAAAAATACCTCACGTTACTATCTTCACTTCATAATCGTTATTTCTATGTATCTATCAAGCCCCACTTTGTGACAATTATAACGATATCAGTCGAAACTTTGAAAGTATTCGAGACATTCTTGGCAGCCATCCACGGGCGAACGAAAAAGTTTTATTATTACGTGTTACATACAACAGTGTTTGTTTCGTAGAGTGCTAATGGGAATATTTTAATTAATTGGTCATCTTTATTGTTTTACTTTTTTATGAGCTCCGTGAGTCGCTCGTGGTCAATCTCAAGGTGTCTAATGCTGACCGAGGCCGGATGGGCGACCAATCATTACATACCGATCCGCCTACATGTTTCTGAAAACATGTGAAGTTGTTTGTTCCGGCTGTCATTTGAAGATCTATGATAGTTTACGGGTAGTCGGGTAGGAAATGTGACACCAGCCTTGCTAAGAGGTATTGTGTTACCTAATTCGTGAGTTGTGGAGGTCAGTTTAATGGCGCTCCATATAAAATCTGCATTCAGTTGGACTGACACTGACCCTACATAGTTGAGGCTAGGTATGAGGACTATCGCATTTGAATTTGCTGCTAGGGGCGCTGATGTAGAGTAACGTCTTCAAAATGTCAAATTTCATCATCTTTTGGCTTTTAGCGCGAATTTATTTTCAATTTTTTTATTGTATTAAGTGTTTCCAAATATTGCAGATTAAAATAGGTACATGGTTTACCAACCAGTGCCATAATAGAGATTTATGTTTCGGCAAATTGTATCCCCCTTTTTTCGAAACTGCATCATTAGAAATGCTATGCTTCCGTGCACGTAATAACAATATTTAACAGCTATATTTAAAGGACTTTACTCGCCAGTGGCTGGCGCCACAAAAACGGAAGCCCTCATTTACTTTATTAGTTTCTGAATTTGGAATCTTCGCCAATGTTATGTTATGACGTAGCGAGGTGTATTATTTCGGTTCCAATGACAGTTCAATTTCAGTGGACAAAGAGAGATGAGGTGAAACAAATGTTGTGTGACGTCACATGAATTCCGGAGGTACCTTCCCGGTGAGTCAGAAGGAATGTCAGATTGAGTTTAACCTCTGGATGCTTCATGCATGTAATGTTATTGCAAGGAATATCTTGCACCGATCGTATACAGATTCCAAACGGAGAAGACATTTTCGATATGCTTTAATATGTTCGTAAGCCCGTTTCGTATCTGCTATAGGTACTATTTTAGACAGCCATTTATATTTTCTGGTATACAAAGTTATTTTTGTATTATTTTTTATTATATTTGCCCCGGTATCAAATCAGCTGTTAGGTACATTTTTACCCAAATAAAGGTCTATCCACACATGCCAGGGCCGTGCCCGGGACGTGGACGGACCGTGCCCTGTCAGGGGCTCAAAAAAATATCGGTGTGTACATTTTATATGAACTCGCTGACACACGTCCGTGCACGGGCCAGTGACTGAGCTTCAATGCTGGGCCCGCTCCTGATATGTGTGGATAGACCTTTACTCGGTAAAATTATCTTTTTTTTTTTTCTGATGTGAAAATAAATCACTATATGAATTATTTTTTTGTTTATATTAGAAAACAACAACAGCTTCTAGTTGTATGTCTACGTAGCAAATGGGGTACAAAATATACACTAGAGAAAAAACACTTACTAAACAATTAACTATTAGACAGCTTTTCTTAATTACTTGGTTAACTACATTAGGCGCATCAATTATTTAATTACGTTTCACCTTTAGTTACAAAGATTAAGATGCTAATTGAGATCCCCAGGCACCGCTTAATTTAAACAAGATTAAAGTTTAATCTAAAGTTAACGACTTTCTTGCTATTTCATTCATAGTTTGTGTTTATCTATGCAAAATTGCAATAATATCAAACTAAAGTTTTTATTAATCTTGCACATGGTGTTCGTTGACCTCGAAAAGCCATACTATCGGGTGTCTCGTGAGGTGTTGTGGTGAGCCCTTAAGAAAAATGGAGTGCCTGGCAAGTATGTACAGTTGATCCGAACGATGCTAGCGTGACGGGGTATGAAAGAAGAAAACGTGTTGCCCCGACCCTAAGTAACATGGGACAAGAGAAGGCATGATGATGATCTAACTACAGTGTTAGTGAAATAACATGCAGGCGAGACCTATTTAATTCATCATCATCTTCCTGCCCTTGTCCCATGTTACTTGGGGTCGGCGCAACACGTTTTCCTCTTCCATATCGTCCTGTCCCCAGTCACGCAATCACTGACTCCCTTTTCTTTCATATCACTCCTCACACAGTCCATCCATCTTTTCTTTGGCCGTCCCCTCCCTCTCCATCCATCCACATTTATATTCATAACTCTTTTAGTAACATGCGCTTCATCCCTCCTCATCAGATGGCCATACCAGGACAAACGGTTTCCTTTCAACTTTTCTGTCACTGGCGCCACTTTCAAACTTCCTCTAATATACTCATTTCTCACTTTATCCATTCTCGTCACTCCGCACATCCATCTCAACATTCTCATCTCTGCTACATGCAATCTCTTTTCATCCATCTTTTTCACAGCCCAACATTCTGATCCATACAGTACGACAGGTCTAATCACGGACTTGTAAATTTTCCCCTTTAACTTGAGGGGCATCCGAGGGTCACAAGTTGTTCCAGTGAGTTGTCGCCATTTCATCCATCCCGAGCCGATCCGGTGCGTTACGTCTCAGTCTACCTCGCCATCCCCTTGGACAAGCGACCCTAGGTACCGGAAGTCGGAGCACATCGGTATGGGTGTCCCAGCGAGAGTTAGAGGCACGGAACTGGAGAGACCGCCAAAATCGCAGAACAAGTATTCGGTTTTAGTTCTGCTCAATTTCAAGCCAACACTCTCCAGTCTGTGCCACCACATCTCCAATTTGTTCTGGACCTCTAGGCCACTCTCGGCAACCAGCACAATGTCGTCGGCAAACAGCATACACCAGGGTGCCCCCTCCTGTATGTCTGACGTCAGTGCGTCCATTATCATCAGGAAGAGGTAGGGACTGAGAGCCGATCCCTGGTGTAAGCCAACTGCCACACTGAAGCTACCAGTAGTGTCCACTGTGGACCGAACTTGGGTACTGCATCGACTGTACATTGCTCGGACCAACTGTACATACTTCCCAGGCACACCTTTCTTCTTAAGGGCCCACCACAAAACCTCCCGGGGTACCCGGTCGTATGCCTTTTCGAGGTCAACGAACACCATGTGCAAGTTTTGATGTGCACCTCTGTATTTCTCGCACAACTGGCGGATTACGAAAATGGCATCCGTTGTACCCCGACCAGGCATAAAACCGAATTGGTTCTGCGATATTTCACTCTCTTCTCTCAGCCGCCTTTCAATAACTTTCTCCCAAGCTTTCATACTATGTGACATTAGCTTTACTCCTCTATAGTTGTTGCACTCCAGCACATCGCCTTTGTTTTTAAAGATGGGCACCAGCGAACTATTGCACCATTCATCAGGTATGGCTTCTTCCCGTAACAACTTATTGAAGAATAAAGCTAACCACGTCCATCCATCTACGCGCAATATCTTCCACACTTCAACTGGTATTCCGTCTGGACCAACTGCCTTACCGTTCTTTATTCCATTTACTGCTATTCTTACTTCATCCATACTAATCATTCTCACTAATCCCTCATTCACAGGTTTATTTTCTAACATACCACTCCAGTTATTATGACCTATTTAATTAGTACCCATATTTAGCCAGCTATGTTAGAAGTACCATCAGTGCCGTCTTAATTCATGCAGGAGCCGCTGAGCATGTCGAGTTTGGGGTTTTAGGGCCCCTGAAAGATAAAAAGCCGAGAAAAGTCATAAGCGGCTTCATAGTCAAATTATTATGCTTCGTATTTTCAGCATATAACTTTAATTTTCCTGTCTACTTGTTTCTTCTACTAAAAACGTTTTTACACGAGACCTCTGATATTTGATGTACATGTTGTTAAGATAATCCTACTAAACAAGATGACCCGTAATATGAAATGCACAGAATACTCGCCTATAAATTTACTTAAATTGTGCGGACATATTTTTCAAATCCGTTGCAGCTTATTGTATTTTATTACTTAGTTTTTTTAATCTCATTAAATGTGGGGCCTCCTAATGAACTGAGGTCCAGGGCACGTGGTACTTGTGAACCTATGGTAAAGACGGCACTGAGTACCATTTACATTACGGGAGTCAGCCTACTGCCATCGATCGGGCACAAATTTGGGTTTAAAGCTGCTAGTGAGAAACTCCAGAATAGAAAAATCCAGTAACATTTTTCTCGACCCGAGATTCGGATCCTGGATTTCATGCTCAGCAGAAGGAATAGCGATCGCTAGTCTAGCGGGACAATCTCTTGGGGGTTAGGTATTATAGTAGTCAAAGCGCATCTTTGTGTCTCTAAAGTAGGATCTGCGAACCATTGCGCAAGAAACAGTTTGTCATCGAGTATACTGCATACAGTAAGCAAGATAGGACGATGCGAAAAACCTAAGCGAGTGAAAGAGGCAGTTGTACAATGCTATCTTCTACTTCAACATTGACGCAAAAATAGCAATAGCGCAGTGTCTCGCAGCCAACTTCAGAGACGCAAAGATCCACTGTGACTACCGTACCTGCCTTGAAAATAGATTAGATTTTGTATTTTCGCTTCAAGTCCCAGGAGATTTCGACTTACAAATTGCGAGGTTTTAGTCAGGATTTTCACACCGCTCTTGAATCTGCAGTTTAAAACGCCCTCCACACCGCCAGATATAGAAATAGAAGGAGAAAGACCGTTCGAAAGAAAGTGATGCAGAAGGGAGTTCACGAACCTCGATACTGAGAAATATGACGCAAGGCAGAGGAGGAGTCAGGCTTTTCAATTATTTTGAAAAGTATAGAGAATGTAATTGCCGCACCGGTAACGACTAGACTCTAGAGGTTAAGTACTAATGCTGGTAGTGCCTTTGGCATATTTGGTAAAATATTTGCGAAATTTTGGCAATGCAAAATGAACCTTACTGCTATTGAAATGAAGTCTTTGTGTAATAGAGATTTGAAGCAAATATTTGTACAAATACGCCAAGTATCAGCATAATAATATTCAAATAAAAAAACTTTTTGCAAAAAAATACTACCGACTTCCAAATACAAAACTACAAAGTGAAAAATAACTTAATTTTTTGAAGTCGGTGTCTTTCGTAGGTACCATTTTTTTGCGTTATGGACACCGACTTCAAAAAATTAAGTTATTTTTCACTTTGTAGTTTTGTATTTGGAAGTCGGTAGTATTTTTTTGCAAAAAGTTTTTTTATTTTTCACTTTTTAGTTTTACGTACCTAATAGGCAATTTAGTAAGGGAACTATTTCGCCAGAATAGATTTCATGAAACTTGAACATAACCGGTGAAATGAGAGATCTGCTTACCCCTTAAGAGCGAACTGGCGTGATGTTATGTTATGAAATGTTATAAACAACAAACAGACATGCAATTGCAGAAATCCCGAGAGATTTGCCGTTATTTATTGAAGAGTTCTGTTGTATATCTCCGAAGTTCTTCATCAGATCTTCATCAAATTAAAATGGGACCAATTTTGAAACATACTTTTTCAAACAAAAAAAGAATTTTCAAAATCGGTCCACAATTGACGGAGTAATCGGTGAACATACACAAAAAAAAAAAAAAAAAAAAAACAAACTTGAAGTCGAACCTCCTCCTTTTTGGAAAGTCGGTTAAATACAAATTTCGGCTGTCAGTCATAGTTAGATCTGTCACGGGTCGGCAATTTTCATGAGTAAACGGGCAACTTAAATGGGCCTGGGTAGGACATATATGCCGCATGATAAACTGTTGGCAAAAATAGCACACAGCTGGTGCTCTGAGATAGTGAGATGGGATCGCGTCAGACCACGAAGGAGATGGCGGGAAGGAAATAGACAGATTTGGCCAGTAATTTTATGAGGTAATAAAACTTTTTGATTTGCTAGTAAAATGTGCCACCAACAGCTGTTCTCCTTGACTTTTGTAAGTAGCAAACTCTGTTGTGTTTTCTTTGCAAGAAACATAAATAGGTAGTACGAGATCCCACTGCAAGAATCTGCAGGTATTTTGTTTTTGATGAAAGTTAATTTTTATGAACGACTAGCTTCTGTCAGCGGCTTTGCCCGCGTATAAAGTATTTTATCATACTAAGGGAACATTATGCAGGGATAAAATGTAACCTATGTGCCACTCCAGATTATAATCTATCTCTGTGTCAAATTTCATCCAGATCCGTTCAGCTGTTCTGGCGTGATTGAGTTAAACCATACATTCGTCCAAACCTTCGCATTTAAAATATATAAAAAAAATAAGTAAGATTCTTGTAAAACAATTTGTATTTGTAACTATTTTTTCTTTGCCTCACTCTTGGAAAGTTTTCTGTAGCTGTAGCTCTCAGTTAGCCGTCATTCATGTGTTTATCAGGTATACTGGCAACCCATCGGTTGAGCCTAACTGAGAGCTGGCAACCTTATTGTTTTTATTGCCTACACCACTATATTTCAAATTACATTGGATTCACTTGAAAAACTTATATATTTATATTTTATCTTATCAAACGTATATTTAATTTTTTTTGATTGAGGTAATTGCGGCAAGATATTTCCAGGCAACCCTGCAGCATTCTATTCTACTATCAAGTATCATTCAAAATTAAGTTTCATCTAAAACTGTTTCCTGTAGATTACTGCAGTTGGATCTAAGGCTATAAACTACATGTAAGACTCCCACGTTTGTAAAATTATTGTGTAAACTAGAACTTAATTACACGTTATCATGAAATTTTCTTCTGCGTGAGTATGGTATGGATTTTACCTACAACAATTTTCAACATGGCAAATAAGTTTAAGTATCTACCCGCAATGAGGGTAGGGACTTAGATGAGAGCTTACCGGTTAATTTGTTTGATTAATCAGGAGATTCTACAACTCAACGAATTTCAAGTTAACCAACCATTTGACGAAGACACTTGCATTGTAATGAAATTGGTCATTTATTTTTTATCGTCTATAAGCTCGAAGTTGACCACTATCTCACCTGATGGTAAGCGATTATGTGGTCGACGGTGAAGCACGCTTGTCTAGAAATAATCTCTTCACTCTTGACTTAAATACCTCTAGATTGTAGCTGTCGGGAAACACGGACTCCCGCAGGGAATCCCACTCCTTAGCTGTACGCACAATAAAAGTATTCCCAAAACGTTTTGTGCGTATGGGTGGGATGTCCACCATGTACGCACATCGCCGTACGTCTGGTAGTCGGATGATGAAACGGGCTAGGTGGAATTAGATAGGTGTCAACTATTCAGCAAGTTGAAGATATTTGCCCGTTCTAAACAGCAGATCTCTATGAAGAAGAGTTGATGACTACTTGTCTTGAAAAGCCCCGACCAGGGTCACCGATCCAGGTTGTCTTACGACATGTTTGAATAATTGTTTATGGCCCTCGTTGTAGATTCCCATAATTGCAAAATTACCTATGGACCTTAAAGTATAATGTTTAATAGGATTTTTTGAATCATGAGATATTTAGTCTATGTTAAATAAAGAGTCTAAGCCACATATTGCCAGACCAGATCTAAAATATATCTGCGACTATTCGAACCTCTACTGAACTGGTATCAAACAAAAATATTTCAAAGTAAAGCATTAAAATGTAATTTAAACATTGTCATGAATGAAGACATTCCTATTATTTTTGGCTCGAGTTAGAAAGAATGTGAAACGTCACTGTTGATGTCTAGACGATTATACATAAATATTTAACTAGGAAAACATTACTGACGTAGATGCAACAGCTGAAAAAAGTCCAATCAATGGTTGTAAATATGATTCAGAAAACCGTATCACGTAGGTATACGTATTGAACCCAATCAGCCTAGCCATTTTAGGGTCAACTTCCAGTCTAACCTCTAAAACTAAGTTTTATCAAAAAATACCTAGTGAACATGTTAGCCTTACATAGAAAGAGACTGGATCCCACAACACAGGGCATCCCAGTGTGGGTCCAGGGAATTTGTAAACACCTAGCACTTGAGGACCTCTATGAAATTTATTATTGGTAAAATATTGTATTGTGTAAAAATGAACGGTACAAAGATTTATATTATTTTATTATTATTATATAACCTCCAGAACCCATTAACTGAGTAAAGTGAAAATACTGTTTGTTAGAATTTCGGGCTAAGTTTTGCACCGGGACCGGGACCAACAGGCAATATTGCACGACTGCTCAGCGACCGTATGTCACTGCAGGCATCCACCAGAATATCAGCTTCAAGTATATTTGCCTGACACGTGCTGATCTGGACTCCCATTTGGTGCAACATTGAGATGCACACTGCACTGTGTTTTAATCATTATTCCTGCTACTTGAAGTAGATAAGTTACTTGTGTCACTTTTATTTGTATTTTGTTCTTTTTGTTTTTTTTTTGTATGTTGGCACCTTGTTTCCATATGTTAATTAAAATAATTGAATTGTGATTTTATGTGTTGTGCTGTGTATTTTGTGTGCACTGAGTAAATGGTATATAAATGGTAATGGTATCTATCTAACAGCTAAACGTGGCACGAAATAGTCTCGATATGTATGACCTCGGCAAACGTTGCTTAACCTTCAAGATTGACCTTGCGACTGTTATTATTTAACCACGAGCCCCTCTAAACGTAAACGTATCGAAGTACGAGTAGAGAAGAAAAGATTGAAGGAAATCGCGCGAACGTCTGATTATTTATATTGAAATTTATTTGTGTATCGGCGTAAACGATCGTATCCCTGTACGTCATTGTAAGCGGATATTGCTGTAGTAAAAATTGTGTATTGAGATTAAAATGTCGGATTGAAAAATGTTAGGAATTTCTTAATTTTTACGTTGCTAACAATATGCTTGGTTTAATCTCGCCTACATGTGTGAAGGTGAAAATAGACGGATAAAAAAGGAGTGCCTATGTAGGTAAGGATCGTACCAGGTTTCGTTCTGTTATTTTTTACCTACTTAAGAGTATAAAAAAACGTGAGTTTATGTTTAGATATTTAAATGAATAAAACCTGCATGAAATCCGGCCTTTTAATCAACTAATTAACAACTTTCTCATTTCACGATTGTGTGTTTTTGAAATCAGTCATAACCGATTCACTGAAACGTGCGAAATTTACTGGACTCAGGACATAGTTTACGTTAGTCACTTTTGAAAGGTTTGATGTAAGAGATATCGACATTGAGAAGCAATAAACGTTACTCAATACTTGGAATTTCTCCTGTAGGCATCATGGGGGCCACACATACAGATCGCCAAACCCGGAACAACTATGTGTAGGCCATACGTTATTATATTTGTTCCGTGCGGGAGCTTAAACCATAACAACAATATGAAAGCCAGTTTATTTTTCAATGTTCATTTGTTTTATTTTGAATAACGTTAAAGCTGCAACGTGTTATTGTTTTGATAAACGATTTCAAACAGCTTTATCGTTGTTTTACTAAACAATAACCAGACGTAAAAATCACTGAAACGAATCGAACGTACTGTCGTATCGTAATGTACGTACGTATATTGAACGTAATAATCACGAACCAATACTATACAAATAATATATTAAGACTATTTTTAGGGTTCCGTAACCGAAGTCTCCAAATGGAATTGCTGTCACTTACGTGCCCGTCTATCTGTCTGTCGTCTGTCATACATTTGGTAGTAAAGAATTTTTTAACATCCCATTGACCTATGAACTTGAAATTTGGTGATAATGTTTATTATTACGTACATTTTACTGACAAATAACAATATATTGATAAATTGGTACGGAACCCTAAATGTGCGAAGTCTAACACGCACTTGGGCGGTTTTGAAAGTGGCGCCAGTGACAGAAAAGTTGAAAGGAAATCGTTTTTCCTGGTATGGTCATGTGATGAGGAGGGATGAAACGCATGTTACAAAAAGAGTTATGAATATTAATGTGGATGGATGGAGAGTAAGGGGACGGTCAAAGAAAAGTTGGATGGACTGTGTGAGGAGTGATATGAAACAAAAGGGAGTCAGTGATGGCGTGACGGGGGACAGCACGGTATGGAAGAAGAAAACGTGTTGCGCCGACCCCAATTAACATGGGACAAGGGCAGGAAGATGATGATATCTAAATTTCTCGAATGATTAGGCAGACGTGCAAACGGATACCTTTTCAACGGGTCAACCGATTTTAATCAATCATATCTAAGAACACTCTCGACAAAGTCACCTTTCAAATAAAAGCAAAATCAGTTCATCCGTTCGGGAGCTACGATACCACAGACATACACACACACACAATCACAACACCCCGTCGTTTTTGCGTCGCGGGTTAAAAATATGATGAAACAAAGATCCTGTATTCCCAGAATGTATCGGCAGAGACAAAATAGGACCGAAAATCTTAAAGTCCTATTATGGATATAAGGATACATAAATCTGGGTTGCTTCTGAGAATGTCCTTATTCCAATGTTTAATAACTTCTAGTTTAGCTATTAGAACCGGGAATTGAATCCAAATTCTCGGTAATTTAATAAGGAAAATTCTCAGTAAGTTAGTTTTCCTACCTTGATTAAAGTTTGTATTGTCTAATAGGTTGACTTTCTATTACAATATGAGTTCATAGAAATGTTAATTAATTAAAAGCTTCGCAGCACGAGGTCCGGATCGCTCGCAGATTGCCGATGGGGCAGAAAAGCACTGGAGTGGCGACCGTGAACCGGAAAACGTTGCGTTGGAAGGCCTCTCACCAGGTGGACCGATGACCTGTCGAAGGTTGCAGGGATCCGCTGTATGCGGGACGCACGGGGTCTGTCAATGTGGCGACGCTTGGGGGAGGCCAATGTCCAACGGTGGACGTATTTCAGCTGATATGATGATGATGAGGTCCTGGGTTCATCACCAGGTCGTACAAACTTATTGTTTAGTATCAGCACAGAATAAATAATAGTTGGTTTTCAGCCTGGTGTAAGATTTGTTGAAGGCAATACGCACGCACCATATCTATATGTGACCCAAAATTACGGGCGAAATGATGGTACAACTTGCCTCTGCTGAACCCCGCAGAATCCCTCAAATTATAGTTCGAGGGAAAAATAAGCGTAAAGTAATAATAAAGATAACTTTCGCAAAAACATCTGCAACGTTTTACTAAAAATAAACAGCACGAGTAATGCGAAACACTCGGGAAGTGCGACGTAAAAGAAACACGGAACAAGCGGCGTGTGGACTTGACCGGGATTCCATACAAGTGTCAATGATGCTCCGAGAGAACGTTCGTGAACTTGGTGTTAAGAAACCAGTATAGACTGAGCTCTTTTTCTAGTAGAATTCTGTACGACAGTAGGCCAGCTCAAGGTTAAAATTTTACCAACGTTTTGTGGTTGACAGAATGATTATGAACTTGGTATAGGGCGAACTTCAGTGGTAGTAACCAGTACAAGCAGGCCTCTTGTTCTATTAAAACTTCTTAGTATGCTAGCTCAAGGTGAAATTTTAACAATCAATCTAGAGAAGAGACATGAACTTGGTAAAGGCCGGACTTTAGAGGGGAAAACCAATATAGATTGATCTCTTATTCTTTTGAAACTTCGTCGTAGCTCACGGTCAAAGCTTAACCACTGACCGACGGGAAACGTATTGCAGAATTAAACTGGTTGTCAGACATAGGTGGCACCCTAATGACCGTGGTGGAATTAAAAAATCTATGAACGTTTAATCCAATAGTAGTATTTTTCGATCGATTTTACTGGAAAATTTGACAATACTAACTAGGAAAAAGACAGTCAAAACTAAACGCCTGAATAAAATTAACAAATCTTTAAAAATAAAACATACAATAATAAGTTATTTTTATTTTTGCTCAATAATAACGAGGTCTTTAATATAATAGTAAACATAAAATGAATGAATCATTCAATTGAATCGGTTATTAATTAAACAATTTATTGACTCACAGTTTTACTCATGAAAGAAAGAAAAGAAAGAAAGAAAATACATTTATTTGTCACAAGCCACTAGAGCACACAATATAAAAAAGATAAACACAAAGAAAACTTAAAACTATACAGCAGTAAAAACAGAAAAAAAAAACAATATGAATATGACATTGTGTGTCCCACGGCTGCGCCAAATAGGACCAGTTCAGCAAAATGTCGCGCAACTAGTGCCCGACGCTGGTTTTCAACTGGACCTGTGACTGTGACATGACGGACGTAAAGCAGTTCTATAGTGACATAATGTGTATGTAAAACATGTACTTACTTATATAAAAATACCCAAGAAGAATACCCAATATTCAGTCATAATAAATTAAGTACCTAAATGAAAGCGAGGAATAAAACAAAGAGATATCAATTATTATTTACACACTTTGGGTATGAAGCCAAGTTTCGATGATAATGGTAGATATAAATTAGCATTACTAAAAGCTAAATGCTGACGGAATTCCGTAGTCAAAACATCTTAGGTTATATGTACTGACATCCTTCTGCCAGCGGCTTTGTTACGTTAAAGTCGGAAATTAAACCAAGGAAAAAAATCCAGGGATAAAACGTATCTTAAGCCCTAATACAGGACAAGATCTTCATGAAATCCGAATCCAAAATATAATAGCAGAGACTGACGAGAGACAATGTTTCTTCCGCATTTAAAATATTAAAATTATGAACTGATTGATGAAACTGAATATGAGAAAACGAAAGACAATGTTTTTCTTAAATTTTCAACGTTAATGAAAGAGCCATTAGGGATTGAAATGAAAACATAGGATATTGAATCGGAAGACGCTTACACAAAAGCACTTAACTTTTTATATCGATGACTTTTTCCAAGAAATTCGTCTGAAAAGCTATTTGATGTTATATTGTCAGAAAATACAAAATGGGTACCTATTTAACTTGCTCTATCTATTTAATATTTTGGTTATTCTGATGTCGAATAAAGAATGTAAACTGCTACGAGTCTGCCTACTTACTTTTGCTTCGACCACACAGAAATAAAGTAACTTTGGTGTCTATCAGAAGCTTATACAGTACTATCTGCTTACATATTCATGATATGTAAGCAGATAGTACTGTATAAGCTAAAATAGAAGGATAATCTGTTGGATAAAGCCATTAAATTACCGAAAACTTTAACTTTACTATTGTTTGACCCGACTCTCATATTACTCGCCATTTCACCTAGTTTGGGACACAAGTTTTATGCTTGTTCCTTGATTAACACAAAACGACTTTTATTTTGTTTTTTTTATTTATCAAAACAGTAACCACTTTTATTGTTCATTCTAATAACACAAAGAAAGCTTACTGCTGCTACGCTTACAACTTTTTGTCAATGACTTATTATTTTTTAAATTTTTATTTGTTTTTGATATGCGTCGTGCATATTAACACTTTTTTTTGCTTTCTTTAATTTCACAATATAAATCCCACTTCAGATTTCAGAACGCGGGAAAACGTTAACCCAACTTTTGTGTGTCCAAGATTAGAGTGAGTAAATGAAAAAACGATATTGGAATTCTCTTTCCTCCCACATTCCTCTATGTTTCAGCAAACCTTGGATCTTTTGCTAATGAAGTGCTGATTAGAAGACTCAGTGTTATGGGGAAAAGTAAATGGACTATTATTTGGCACGCCGAGACGTGTTTCCCGTGCCAAAAGTTCCGGATTCGCTCAGTCACGGACGATTTTTTCGTTCTATTGTTGTGTCGGATGTTTTCAAAGGAAAGTATGTCTGGCTAGACTATTTTTATGTGTTTTTATTTCAGAAAACGATGCGAATATCATATGCACTGATAAGATGGGTATATCAAAATATTGATGTATGATTAGATTATTTTTTTGGCGATCGTTGTTGGCAATCGAAATAATCTCTACCTTAACCTACAACCCTTGTACATTTGGATCGGAATAAAATATTTTTTATTCAGAAAACGAACATGCATTATCTTTGTTTACATAACAACAATATGCAAAGAAGCCTTACCCTTGATCGCCTCTGAATGGCATCATCTCCGGGTATCGTGAGGAAGTTGCCGCTCATTTTCACAATTTAATAAAACCACAATTTATAAAATAAAACAACACACTTTGTTTTTGTAACTGTTTAAAAATAGCGCGAGATTCGAGTTTTGAACGTGCGCACGCGACTGTGTTCAATGTTCAAATGAAGTACTAAGACTTTATGAATGGGTGACGTTTTAAATAGTTCCCCTCTCTTTCGAGTATAGTGACGTCACGGTTTGTAGCCGGGCCGTGTAGGAGTGTCTGCGTTCCGATCGAATTGTTACCCAAATAGCCTGCATGATCAGCTGTGTGGGTACTGCATGGAGAGCTCCTGTGACGGGTCGCTGCTTCTGACGTCATCGGACTGCATTTTACTGCGAAAAATCGACGAAATCCAGAGTGTTTTCTGATTGATTTTTATTGAATTTTAAGTAAAATAAATATCAGTGTAACTGAAATGGCTCAAAGTCATAATGTCGAAAGTTTATTGGCAATCAAGAATGTTTGGATAGACGCAAATAAATCCGGATGGAGGTTGATTACTATGCTACATTAGTGAGTTTTTGTTCAGTTTACTGTAATTTATATTATTAGCAGGGTTGAATAAATCTTCCATTTTATTATCCCATCCGTTAGGTGATTTTAGCAATTCCGATTTAATGAAGATTTTACTGCTTTACAGTCTTTAGATGACTAGACAGTCATCACAAAATAAATGGTATGCTGAACGAAATAAATAAAAACAACCCAGCTGCGGAAAACAGCAACGTTCGATAACCTCATAAAAAAATAATAAGATTAATTATAGAAATCATAATTCTGAATTTCCTTTTTCTGCATTATTCTCCTATATTCCAATAACATTAAAAATTACCTGTTTATTACCTTTCTCAGTCATAGTTAGACAATTAGATGTTGTCAAGACTATTACAGTCTCAATTTATGACGTCATAAAATATAAAACGTGAATAAAAAGGCCATTGTTCAACGAAGCTACAATTTTCAATTGTTTAAGTTGAACAAAGAAGCTTATATAAAAAAATAGAAGGTAGATGCGCATTATTTAGCTGATAAAGAACGCCAAATTCAGTTATTTACATATTCGGAATATGTAAATTAACTGAATTTTGCCTAAAATGGCAGACGCATCCCTTTTCCTTCGGACGCCAGATATACTGGCAAACCTGGATAAGTATATTTCTCTGACTTTGTCCAGATATGAAAACTCTGCGGTTAATGCGCCTTCTTTCTATGTCAGGTTCAAGAGAATAATAATACAGCGGTAATGACATATTGACCTATTTACCTCCTTCGGTATTGTTTACCTCAATTGATTCATTCATACTCGTACCTACATGAATCAGATCTATAATAATAACCTTGTTATTTTCTCGGAGTTTGCGTTACGGGTTACAAATCAAAACGGACAAGTAATTATAGTCAATGTCATCTTTTGTGAGTTTCAAGTTTGATTGGACTGTACTAATTTTTGGTAAGAAAAATATCAGCTAAAGGTGTAGGTACTAACTGCTCTGCAATAAATTTGCAGTGAGTCAATATTACATAAGAAATAACATATGGAGGCCCATAAATTCGCAGAATATTTTCCTTAAAAAGTAGATGTATTTTAAGAAAATATACTGCAAACTTTTAGAACTGTCCTAGTAAGTCAAGTAACTCAATTGTTTTGATTAACTACTCAACATATTCCTGCCCTTGTCCTTTGTTACCTGGGACTGCACAACACGATTTCATCTTCCATTTTCACCTGTCAATGGAAAGCTATTATAAACCGGCTTATGTTTAACTTACCACCAGATATAGTAACAAATAGCAGACAAAAGTAGTAAATGATCACCAAAATGAAACTCGCATTTTAATGTAAAATTATAACCAAAGTTTTAACACTTTGCTATCCTATTTAAGTAAAATGACTCCAAGTAAATCATGAGTAACCCAAAAATAGTAAATGATCACCAAAATTAAACCAACATTTTAAAGTAAAATTATAACCAAAGTTTTTAAATTCTGCTATCCTATTTAATGAGTAAAAAAATGAGTTTTGCTTGGAAGTAGCGCTCGCCGGCCGCTGCCGCGGCACCGCTCGCTTCGCTCGCTCGACTCGCGCGCGGTTGGTCACTGTTCTAACCTAACCTAACCTATTTCACCTGGTCAAAATAACCTATTTCACAACATTAATTTGGTGATCATTTACTAAATTTGGTGGTCGAATACAATTTAAAGTGGAGTCGTGACTAAAATAGCTGGTACTATTGTATTTTTAGACTTTATTTTTCTGGTGTTAAGGACGCTATTACATTTTTCTACAAATAACAGTGCTTTTCAGGTACAATTTTAATGTATATGCAATCACAGATGTGAAGATATCATGGTCTTAATTTAAAGATAATATTTTTAGCGACCAGAAAGGAAAAACAAATTAAAAAAAACAATTCAAACAACCTAAAATTAATTTAATTCAGAATATACTTAATTTTAACAATATTTCAACGAATCATCAAAATTCGAGCAATCACAAACAACCGTTAATATTCTAAACACGAAACAATAAAACAAGAGCCAAAACAGCATATATGGAACGAACTTACTGCAAGTAGCGTAGGTACCGATAACATTACCGTGCGACGACTCAGACTTATATTAATCGGTGGGTACCACCACTACCAACAACAAGTTCTGCTTATACGGCCTCTCCTGATCGTGCACCGCCCTCGGCTGCACCTTGGACTTCTTCGGAAGCACTGGCAGGTACGGCGAGAGCTTGACCGCCGTTTTCGTCCGTCTTGGTCCCGTCCGTTGTCGAAGCACCAGTGGGACCAGCAGATGCACCTGAAGGCTCACCCACATCGTCAGAGTCGTCGTCATTGCAATCTGTATGAGAAACAAGTGGTTAATTATACGTGACAACATGTACACCTTTGCCTATTCTGTCATTCATCACGCATACAAGGCCCTCATACAAAAATAAACTTTCACGACCAAAATTAAAACACTTCACTTTCATAAGTATGCATACATCATCACACATCAAATCTCAGTCATAATCATACTTTAACTTGTACAAGTTCACCAGGACTGCGCCTGCCAGGACAGCGCCTGATGCGTGTTCGAGGAACACGACTTCCGGGACAGCGCCCAATGCGCATACATAGTACACGACTTCCGGGACAGCGCCCAATGCGTATACATAGTACACGACTTCCGGGACAGCGCCCAATGCGTATACATAGTACAAGACTTCCGGGACAGCGCCCAATGCGTATACATAGTACACGACTTCCGGGACAGCGCCCAATGCGTATATATAGTACACGACTGCCGGGACAGCGCCCACTGCGCATTCATAGAACACGACTTCCAAAGCCAGGCACTCTAGGGCTCCAGCCCTGGGAGCGCACTGAGTCTGGGCTGCATCAGCCACCAGTTCCGACCAGTAAGGCAAACACCTGCCTCACATTCACACGCACGCATACACCATACACGTACTACTGGAACACAATAAATTATAACGGTTCGGTTAAAACTTACTTTCAAAATATGCAGCACAACTCTCAGGACACCACTCGCCTTTCCAGGGTACCATGTACTGAGCTGCGGCCTGAGTTGTCTTGCCTCTAGCTCCACTTAACAACCTCTGCTCATAACGATCACTTGGTAACACTTTAGTCACGCGGTATGGACCCCTCATGCCAGCGTCAAGCTTCCCAGCAGACTGAGAATACTTTATTACGAACACCTGATCGTTAACCTGGAAAACTCTTGGCGGGCGTCTTTGACGATTTACCCGGACGTCTTGGCTCTCTTGATTTTTGTCAAGAGATCCTTTAGCGGAGCTCCTGCTGAGCTCCCTCATGGCTTCTCGATTTGGACTGGAGTTTTCAGCTGCAATGTCACGAATCAGTGCACGAATCACAGGAGTGGTCGCGTTAGTACCGATTAACAAGTACAAAGCTGAGTACTGAGTGGTTTTCTGCTTTGTAACGTTTAAAACCAACTGAATTTTACATAAACTATCAGACCAAGTGGAGTTTTTGTTACCACTCTCGACACGAATCATATTAAGGACCGTTCTCACATAACGCTCGACTTGCCCATTCGAGTGATGCATTTCGGGCGTTATGTAATGGATTTCACAACCCATTTCAGATACCCAACTGGTAAAAGCTGACGCTTCAAACATGCGACCACGGTCACAAACTATCTGTTTGGGTGTCCCAAACAAAGATACGGCGCTATTGAAAACTCGTTTCAATTCGCTTGCATCCTGTCTGTATATAGGGTAGAGTAAACAAAACTTGGTAAAAGAATCTACCAAAACAAGTACAAACTTATATCCGTTGGACTCTGGTAAAGGACCTAATGCATCGACATGAACCGTGTTGAAGGGTATGTCTGATTTTTCCCATGACGTAATAGGCTGACGAGGAGCTCTTGGAACACGTTTCTTGGAAATGCAAATTAGACAATGGGAAGTATACTTCCTAACAAATTGTCTGAGGCCAGGAAACCAGAAATGTTTTAAAATAAGGTCATAAGTTTTATCAGCCCCGATGTGCTCGTGCTCGTCGTGAGCCGGTGCCCTTTAGGTATATAGCAAAGTAAGCGCGACTCTTCACCTACAGGCGAGTAGCGATAATAGAGCACATCGTTCTGACACACGTACTTACTGGAGTCCAAGAGACCATCCCTCAGTTTTTTGAGGAGATCGGCAGTCTCGGAATCAGCCGACTGGGCTATTTGTGCCCAATTTAATGGTCTGTCAATATTATTGACTTGCAACGCTGGCGGGTTCCTGCTTAGATAATCCGCGTGACCCATCATCACGCCCTTTCGATATTCAATCGCAAAATTGAAATCCTGCAGATAAATCCACCAGCGTGCAACCCGTGGAAGAAGATCTTTCTTACGCTCGGTGGCCTTCAAAGCATTGCAATCGGTCACGATTTTAAAAGTTATCCCGATCAGATAATGACGGAAGTGTTGCAGTGCCTTGACGACTGCCAACGTTTCCAGTTCATACGAATGGTATTTTGCCTCCGCCCCCTGGGTGACTTTGCTAAAATAGGCTACCACTCGTTTACCACCGTCCTCGTGTACTTGCATAAGTACAGCACCATATCCTGCACTACTGGCGTCAAGTGTGCAGCGCGGTAGGAAGGTTTGGGTCAAAAATCGCAAGTATGGCCTCGCTAGTTAACAGTTTTATAAGATTTTGCCGGACTTGATTTTGATCAGGTCCCCATTCGAATTTTACGTCTTTCTTTGTGAGACGTGAGACACATGCGGTTTTTGTCGAATAACCTTTGATATAACGCCGGAAGTAACCCGCAAGGCCTAAGAACTGGCGCACTTGTCCGACATTACTAGGGATAGGTGCGTTAACTAATGCCTCGATTTTATACGGACTCGGCCTAACCTGACCTTGACTAATGACGCGGCCCAGATACTCTACTTTGGTGGTAAGAATAAAGCATTTGCGCACGTTAATTGAGAACCCGGCCTCCGTCAAAGTCTTCAAAACATCGCGTAACAAGGTGATGCCCTTATCGACCGTTAAACTCAGGATCAACACATCGATATATACCAGGACACTCCCTGCTTCTATAAATTTACGCAAGGTATTGTTGATGATACGCTGATACACAGTGGGAGAATTACATAAGCCATACGGCATTTATAAATACTCATAGTGAGCTTCAGTGGTTATAAAGCCTGTCCTATGGATCGAGTCCTCGTCAATAGGAATTTGGTGGAAACCTGATGCCATGTCCAAAGACGTGAAGAATCTAGAGCCCCCAAGCCGATCAATGTGGTCATCAATCAAGGGTAGGGGGTACCTATCCCTGACAGTAACACGATTCAGAGCACGAAAATCTACGCACATTCTGTCTGAACCATCCTTTTTCTTGACCAAAATGACCGGGCTTGCGTACTCTGAGTCAGACTCCCTAATTATTTTTTTGTCTTATAGATCTTGACATATCTCGCGAACTTTAAGTTTCTCTTGGTATGACAAGCGGTACGGATGGTATGCCACTGGTACATCACTAGTCAGTTTGATGTGCATTTTGCCCGTTTTTACTGTAGTGGTGGCGGCACCAGATATTAAAAACGGGGAGAACTCTTTTATCACAGCCATCAACTTAACAAGTTCCGCACCAATGAGAGGTGTATTTATTTTGTCAGGTTCATTAACACTCACAGCGTTTACTTTTAGTACCTTATCCGATACATGAGTCAAGTACTGTCCATGTTTTGTGCGAATAAACGTGATATATATGATAATGGGTGTATTCATACACGACGCGGGTACTATGACAAAATCTACTTCAAGCGCGATATTACTTAACTCGACAGTCAAAGTGATGTATTCGCGAGCAACAACCTCTTTATCACTCAATCCTTTCAAAGAACACTTAATTTGTTTACGCGAACCGGAAAAGTAATTTACTACCGCTGATGATATCAACGATACATTAAGTGCGCCACTATCTATAAGAATATGAACTGGTATTCCCTGTATCACGGCTGTATTTATATCGTTGTTATCCTTCGCGGTTGAAAGTTCGCTACACAAATTAACTTTACGTGGATTGTTGCTTTGAGACTCCTAGCCTTAGCAAAACAGTCACTTTCTTTATACCTTCTTACAGAAAGAACAAATCGGTCTAGCATTATTACTACTACCGTCTTTATCATTGACATTACGCTTCTTGGGGCACTTATCTTTATAATGCCCTGTTTGGCCACAATGAAATTATTTGATTTCAGATTTACTGGGGCCGTTAGAATTACGGCTTTTGGTCGTATAACTGGATGAAACTGATTTATCTGGGTAACGATTATCAGACTTACGAGTAGGCTTTACATAATTAGCTAAAAAGGAAACTAGGCATTCTGACGTTAGGTCAGCATTGATAGCAGCTGCACGTACCTGTACATCACTGATACCGTGAACCACTATTTGAACCATAAGTTAACGCTTAACCCTTTCACTAAACGTAATTTTAATAACGAACGACGCGCATACTCTGCGTAGGACGAAAACTTGTCGGACGTGGTGTTTACGACTTCATGAAGAAATTGGGCATAATTAAATTTTTGCGGGCTCAACGACTTAAATTCCTTAACGAAATTGGACCATGAACGATCATTTGTAGCCCACTCGTTTAGCCAGGTTTTTGCGTCACCTTTCAAACAATGAGCCACACGCGAGAAGCACTCAAGATCGTCCCAATGGTTCACATGCCTAGCCCTGTCCACTTCGCTACACCACACCTCAAAATTGTTTATAGCGGGATCAAAGTTTGACACGTAGTAGTTGTTAGACTTATTTTTTGTTAATACCCCCAACACATCAACAAGCGCTTGGGTCGTCGAAACATTATTTTTATGTAAAGGGGGTGTGCTATCACGAATTGACGGCGTAACACGCGAACCACTAGCTGTGTTTGTCTCAATAGCAGTCAATCGCGACATAATAGTGCCTAACACATTTTTCACAGACATATCATGAGGGTGGGATCGAGATCTACCACGATGATGACGTGTACGTGACCTGGACCTTTCTCGCAAACTATGACTGTCACCATTACGTGAACGCGAGTGAGTCCTGTCACGACGCGAATGCGAACGATTTCTACTATGACGTGACCGTGAATGAGTTCTATCATGGCGCGAACGAGTTCTACCGTGAGGCGATCGAGACCAATGCCTATAGTCTTGTCGCGATTCACTGCGACGGCTACGCCTACCCTCAGAGCGAGGCGGCGTCCTAATTAGCTCTTCAAGTGGCATTTTTATTTGAAATCAACGGCTGTTTGTGTAGGTATCAAGGCTAATAATTATGAGCAAATAGGCTGAATCCCACTTCTGATTTTAGCGACCAGAAAGGAAAAACAAATTTTAAAAAACGATTCAAACAACCTAAAATTAATTTAATTCAGAATAGACTTAATTTTAACAATATTTCAACGAATCATCAAAATTCGAGCAATCACAAACAAACGTTAATATTCTAAACACGAAACAATAAAACAAGAGCCAAAACAGCATATATGGAACGAACTTACTGCAAGTAGCGTAGGTACCGATAACATTACCGTGCGACGACTCAGGAGCAAATGACCGATACTCGCTCGAGCGCACGCTTTTATATTAATCGGTGGGTACCACCACTACCAACAACAAGTTCTGCTTATAATATATTCAGCTCCAGATTGGCATCAGAAAAATTGCATGACATCATACAAAATTTTCGCACAAATACTTTTTGCCCATCACGATAATCGCAAATATATTAAAAAAGTAGGGTCCGAATAGGTCCCAGTTTAGTTAATTTTTCAGCATTTTTTTTCTTCAAAATTATAAAAACATTACGGTATATATAGTCCTTTACAGGTTCAGATAATTATTTTTTACCCAAATCAATATATATTTTAATTACTAGCTAAAATAAAAACACTTGCCGACTTCTTCATACATTTTGCACTCGAAGCTTATCATTCCGCGCTCAGAAGCGCTCGTGGAAGGACGAGAGTACCGCTTTTTTGCAAAAAATAAATACGATAAAAGTAATAGAAAAGATTGTAGTGTGCATGCGTGAGTCGTATGTCGTGATCGAAAGGAGTTGATATTTTACCGGACCGAAATAAAAGTATGTTTGAGTTTCCTTTTATTATTTGAATGTGATTTAGAAATTATGTTGGGTATGATCGGGATTTGGATAGGTATTGTTAAGCAGTTGTTGACAAGGTTGAGAAATGGATGGGTGGGTTTAAGCAGCTCTTAGTAAGGTTAGGATTTGGATGGGTGGGAGGAGATTTATGATTTGAACCGGTTTGTATGTATGTATGTATGAAGAATACGGGGTTAAACCAAAATACAAGATGGCGGCGACGAAAATTTGGCATCTTTTCGTCACAGGTGTCATTGTCATGTTTTTTGGGGTCGCTTATATCGAATATGGGGTCAAAACCAAAATACAAGATTGCGCCGACGAAAATTTGACCGCTTTTCGATATGGGTGTCATTTTCATGGTTTTGGCGTCGCTTATATCTATTATGGGGTCAAAACCAAAATACAAGATGGCGCCGACGAAAATTTGACATCTTTGCGTCATGGGTGTCATTGTCATGGATTTTGGGGTTGCTCATATCGAATACGGGGTCAAAACCAAAATACAAGATGGCGCCGACGAAAATTTTACATCTTTTCGTCATGGGTGACATTTTCATGGTTTTTGGGTAGTATGTCATTAGCTGATGCTCATTATGTAATACTCCAAAAATTTTTGATGGTAATATTTTATATAATATGTATATAATATGTAATGCAAAATGTTCAAGTCATTTTTACGGTTTTATTATTATTTTTTCCTATTATTAAGACTCCGCGGTCCGTCTGTCTGTCTGTCTGTCACCAGGCTGTATCTCATGAACCGTGATAGCTAGGCAGTTGAATTTTCACAGATGATGTATTTCTGTTGCCGCTATAACAACAAATACTAAAACAATAAAATAAATATTGGGGCTCCCATACAAAAAACGTGTTTTTTTTGCCGTTTTTTGCAATAATGGTACGGAACCCGTCGTGCGCGAGTCCGACTCGCACTTGGCCGGTTTTTTAATCCTTGTGACCGGAAATTATTTCGTTTCAGGTATCTACTTATTATACGTTGCGTTTTTAAAAAAATACCTACTTACTACAACAAAGTAAAAGCTAATTCTCTTTTCGAAAGTCGGTGTCGGTATCTATTGTTTTTCGTTTTTCGACACGGAAAAGTTATTATTTTTCTCTTTTTAGTTTTTGTTGGTACCCCATATTGGGTAGGTATACTAAATAAATCTGTTAACCCCCTAAAAACGTACAAGCGTGATTTTATATTATGGTATGGTGAAAACAAAACATAACTATACGATCACACTAATCGCAGGTCATTTGCTATTGGTTATTGAAGAATTCCATTGTCTATCTCCGAAGATCACATATCCTAATATATTATACAATAAAACCTTCCCTGAAAACACATACATTAATTGACGTAAACCCGATAGTATCGGATAAGTAGTTTTAAAGAAAATCGCGGATACATACGGGTCGAATAGATAGAGCACCTCCTTTTTTTGAAGTCGGTTGAAAATAATAACCTACTTTTTACGACGACGGTTTGTAACAGTTACCAAATGCATTTTCAAAGTGCCAACTAACTTTCCTGAATCAACTTCAATAAAATTAAAAAATAATAACAAGGACCAATATTATTTCAGTGATGTATAAAATCGAGCGCTCAGTAGTTTCAATGAGTGCGTGCGCGTAATGTTGTTGTGTGCTACTAGATACCTAAATTTGAGTTCGTCGAAAATGTAACAGCGTCCTTAAGTAGATATTTTGTTTACAAAACTAAGGGTATCAAAGCATTTTATGGTGGTCATTATATTTATCCCCTTATAAAACTCAACTCCTTTGATTAACTATTCAACATGTTCCTGCCCTTGTCCTTTGTTACCTGGGACAGCACAACAAGTTTTCATCTTTTATTTTCACGTGTCAATGGAAAGCTATTATAAAACTCAACTCCTTTGATTAACTATTCAACATGTTCCTGCCCTTTTCCTTTGTTACCTAGGACAGCACAACACGTTTTCATCTTCCATTTTCACCAGTCAATGGAAAGCCTTTATAAAACTCAACTCCTTTGATTAACTACTCAACATATTCCTGCCCTTGTCCGTTATTACCTGGAACAGCACAACACGTTTTCGTCTTCTATTTTGAAGTGTCAATGGAAAGCTATTATAAAACTCAACTCCTTTGATTAACTACTCAACATCTTCCTGCCCTTGTCCTTTGTTAACTGGGACTGCACAACACGATTTCATCTTCCATTTTCACGTGTATTGACACGTGAAAATGGAAGATGAAATCGTGCATTGGGAAAGCTAAAACTCAACTCCTTTGATTATCTATGTTCTATTTTAGGGGTTTGGTTCCCGCACTTAATCCTTCAAGTGGACCATTGTGCGTGGGCCATGACGGCCGTTTGGTGGTTATTCCAACCAGTCCACCTCCCTCCAGAAGCTAATTAGGGCTCCTGGTTTTCTTAGGACATCTGTGTAAGAACTGGGTGACCCGAGGGTTTGTGTTCTTAGCTGGGTGACCCCTGTGTATTCAAAGAGAACGTGCGCAACGGTTTCCGCAGTCTCCATGCATGCCCTGCAAAGAGGACTGTCCGTTATGCCTATTGTGTGGAAGTGTTTTTTAAGTGAGCAGTGTCCCGTGATGGTCCCCGTCACCAGGCGCAGGCCATTCCTGTCCAGGAAGTAGCAGACGTCTGGTAAGCGTACTGTCCAAAGATGGCAGAGCTTCTTTGGACTGCCTACAGCCCGGTGCCGAGGTCCACCAGTTTTCCGCCTGTGCCTGGGTGAATTACTGTAGCCACTTGCGTATTTGGTTGAAGGGGATGGGTATAACAGGTTCGGGTCCATAGACCGTCGTGCTGAATCCGCGTCTCACAAGCTAGTCAGCCGCGTCACTGCCCAATGATCCACTGTGTCCCTTTATCCATTGCAGTGTCACCGTGTTACGGCTAGATTATTACAGAACAGTTATTTGTTCTAGCGTGTTGTGACATTCTAGTATTAATTAATTAATTAATTTATTTATTTATTTATTTATTTATTTATTTATTTATTTATTTATTTATTTATTTATTTATTTATTTATTTATTTATTTATTTATTTATTTATTTATTTATTTATTTATTTATTTATTTATTTATTTATTTATTTATTTATTTATTTATTTATTTATTTATTAGGCTCACCAACAATTGTTAACACTTAAATATTACAATTTGCACACTTAATACTAAAGTCGAGTGCCACAATTTTTAACAGGTAAGCACCACTTATGCTAAGCTGTTGTACAAAAATTAAGAAAAATAACTTAGTAAATAGAAATAAGAAATAGTTCTGAGTGATACCATAGATATCTTGACTTAAAAATAAAAACTAAAATTCATATAAGTAGGTACTACATATCATCGAGTGTTAATTTGCGGAACTTGGTAAGTGAGTCCGCATGCACATCTGCAAGATCGCTGCAGCTATTTAAGAGTTTACACATCCGGGGAATGGCCGAGTTGTCACCGAGAACGGTTCTACGTGGTGGAGGGTAGAAAGGAGTGATAGGAGCACGGGGGTATCTTGCTGGAGCTCGGAATTTGATTTTTCCCAATAACTGAGGGCAGTCTATTTTTTTCCGCAAGATTTCAATTAAAAATCTTGTATCGATAATATTTCTACGTTTCTCTAGAGAGGTTATCTTAAAATGCAATAACCTAGCCACGTATGATCGCTTCTTTTTGGCAATTCCGCAGGAATATGCCAAATGCCAGAGGAACCTCTTTTGAATACGTTCCAATCTCAATTTATGTGTAGAATAATGTGGCCTCCAAACAGTGCTACAGTACTCCAAAATGCTACGAACGTAACAGTTGTATAATAAAATTTTAGTTTTAACCCGTCGAAAGCCAACCACATTTCTAATAACAAAATCCAACGTTCTAGAGGCTCGCTTGATGATGTTCTCTAAGTGAGGTATAAATGTGAGCTTTTTGTCAAATATTACACCCAGGTCTTTAATTTGTTCCACTTCCTGGATGACGTGGGTACCAATGTAATAAACAGTCGGTACTAAGAGCCTTTTCCGAGAAAACTTTATATGAAAGCATTTTTTAATGTTTAAGTCCATGTCATTGTTAACACACCACTCAATTAATTTATTCAGATCATTCTGTAGTAACTCAGAATCATCGTTTGACTCGACTATCATCAGCATACATGAAACATTCGCAGAAACTTAAGCATTCAAGTATGTCATTAACAAAGATAATAAATAATATTGGACCGATATGAGAGCCCTGCGGAACGCCCGACGTAATTGCACAAATACCAGATTGGAAGCCATTAACTGCGACAAAGTAGGAACGGTTCTCTAAGTAAGACTTCAACCAAGCCAATAAATTACCAGTAATGCCATATGCCTTTAACTTTTTCATAAGGATATCGTGTGACACACGGTCAAAAGCCTTACTGAAATCCGTATAGATAACGTCAAACTGTTTGCCAGAGTCAACAGCATCAACTAAGGATTCGGTGAAAGTCACCAGATTTGTACAAGTAGACCTGGCGCCCACAAAACCATGCTGGGAGAGACCAAGATAAAGTTTTAAGTGTGACTGAATGAGAGGACAAATCAAAGACTCAAAAACTTTACCCATAGTAGACAGGAGAGAGATAGGTCTATAATTGCCCACATTACCCCTATCACCACTTTTGAAAACCGGTACAACCTTTGCACTTTTCCAAATATCCGGAAAGACTCCTGTCCTTAGAGATCTATTAAATATCAATAACAATGGAGATGCCAATGAAGAAGCGCACTTGGAAATAAATATAGGTGGTATCCCATCAGGGCCTTTATGGCAATCTAGGGAGTTTAATTTGATAACCAAACTTTCACAGTCTATTTCAGGTGCCGTGAGAGGCAGACTGTTGTTATTCAGATTATGAAGGTAGTCTGAGATTGAAGAACGCTGAGCTGATTTTCTGCTAACAAAGACAGAAGAGAATTGCTCCGCAAACATTTCACACACTTCTAGTCCATCCGATGTTGCTCTGTTTCTATCACTCATTGTAATAGGAAATGAGCTGGAACCACCCCGTTTGTCTTTAATATACGCCCAGAATTGCTTTGGATTTTCAGAGATATCAGATTCAATATTTGCAATATATTTATTGTAACTTATGGTTGCTAAATGCGAGCACCTTTTACCCAACAATTTAAGTTCTATTTCATCCATAGGGTTTTTGTAAGTTTTGAAACGCTTTCTGAGTTTTTTCCTTCTCTTTTAAAGTTCTAATTAAGTTTCTATCAAACCAGGGTGGATATTTCCTTTTCTGAGTTCTTCTGGCAGGGACGTGTATTTTTAACCGACTTCACAAAAAAGGAGGAGGTTCTCAATTCGACTGTATTTTTTTTTTTTTATGTGTGTTACCTCAGAACTTGTTACTGGGTGAACTGATTTTGATGATTCTTTTTTTAATTGAAAGCTGGTGCTTGTCATGTGGTCCTATTTAAATTTGGTCAAGATCTGATGAAGAACTTCGGAGATATACATCAGAACTCTTCAATAAATGACAGCAGATCACTCGGGATAGCTGCAATCGGATGTCTGTATATTGATTACACCATTTCATAACATAACATCACACTAGCACGCTTTAAAGGGGTACGCAGGTGTCAACAGTTCACCCTGGTATACTCTAAATCCACCGTTTTGGTTTAAGTTTCATGTTTCTGGGTTAATCTATTCTGGCTTCACTTTGGAGAATTGGTCCGTTATGTACCCACAACTAAAAAGTGAAAAATAAAAAACTTTTTAACAAAAAATACAACCGACTTCCAAATAAAAACACTACAAAGTGAAAAATAACTTCAATTTCGAAAGTCGGTGTCAAAAAACGAAGATCCAAAAACAGGAACACCGACTTCCAAAATTGAAGTTATTTTTCACTTTGTAGTGTTTTTATTTGGAAGTCGGTTGTATTTTTTGTTAAAAAGTTTTTATAATATCTAAAAGCCTTTCGTAAAAATTGCAAGCATCTCATTAACATCCTCCTTGTCATCCAATAATAACGCCCAGTCTATTTCATTAATATGCTTACAAATTCTGTCATAGTCCGCTTTAAAAAAAATTGGACGGATAATATTAAGATTGTAGGGAAGTCTAGGGTCTGCGTTAGCATTTAGTATAATTTCTAGAGGAGGGTGAAGGGGATCAATTTTGCTTAAAGGGTTTTGTGCAACACTCACGCTACCAGATGGCAAGTTACTTAAGGCAAGATCTAATATTTTTCCTGAGTTGTTGCAAATGTTGTTAAGTTGCACGTGTTTATTTACATGTGTAAAATCTGTCAAAACATGGGTGAATCCAGGAGGTGCGTAACCAACAGTTGAGTCACTTACCAAGCTCCAGTTTATAGCACTTAAATTAAAATCACCTACTGTGCATGTGTACAAGCCTGACTGTTCTAGAACTATGCCACAACAATCCAAAAAAGATTCTAATGTTAGTCGAGTAACAGGTTGTGGTAAGTATACGGCGCACAGAGCTATTCGACGTACAGATTTTGTGATAGGTACTTCAACGGTGATCCAGAGATCCTCATACCGGCTTTCCCAGTGAAACATGCGTTTTGAGGTGATTTTCTTTAAAACGGCAATTAAAACTCCACCCCCGTCCTTTTTCTTACCACTCCTGTCCCGTCTATAGACGACGTACCTATTGTCGAATAGCTCTGCACTCATGACATAATCATTCAACCATGTCTCGGTTAAAATTACAATATCATCATCATATTAATTTCGATGTAATATATTTTTTCCGTAAGAATTGGAGGACTAAGGCGCTGTCGGAGAGTATACAACACGATTTCATCTTCCATTATCACCTGTCACTGGAAAGCTATTATAAAACTCAACTCCTTTGATTAACTACTCAACATCTTTCTGCCCTTGTCCTTTGTCACCTGGGACTGCACAACACGATTTCATCTACCATTTTTACGTGTCAATAGAAATCTATCAATAGTTATAGTTTTCAATTCTTTACACAATTAAAACATAATGAATCAATGGAAGATTCGAAGAAACTTTTCTTAGCGTTCTTTATATCTCTCATAATGACTGTTTAAAAAGCCAACTCTCGTACTTAAACAATGTTCACATCCAAGTCACAATATAATTTCGTTGCCAATTAATGTCAATAACTAAGAACTAATAACGACTTGGTTGGCGCAGTGGTTGAGTGATCGGCTGCTGCACTGCGTGTCGCGGGTTCGATTCCCGCACCGAACAAATATTTGTATTGCCAGGACATGACAAATATTTGTTGCAGATTTGGGTATTATGTGAATTTTAAATTTTATATGTTTGTTAACGCACCCACGATATAAGAGAAAAATTGGGTAAATTAGAGGTGTTTTCGGCAGTTTACGACCAAGATGCGAATTTGAACGTTCTTTAATACAATATTACTAGCGGCGCTCTGGATTCCACCGTTTTTATTCTATTGACTGACACTAAAATATTATACGCGGGTAAAAATGTTTCTAGCATACGAAGCAATATAAATGTAACGATTCTACGAATAATATAATTGCTTGTGATTATAAAGATGATTGAGTCATCGGAGAAAACAAATAATTCATTTGGTCGCGTGAAGTATGAATAGCCTGCCCTCTCACATCCTGTGTCTGTTGACTTGGTTGGCCAAGAGCTCACGAGAGGAATTTATGAGTAATAGCATGATCTACACCAGAAAATTTAAACGTACCTAATGTATAGTACAATGCTTGACAATTATAAGGCTATATTATAGAACCTATTATACTATTTTAAAACAGGAATATACTACGTAGCATAAGTGTTGCTATGCAAGCATACAATGTTCCTGGTGTTGCGAAGTTGGTCTTCTTGTAGTGACCGGATGGGTATATAAGTAGAAGGCGTTTTTTTTCAAATTATTATTTCCAAAATGTTACCACTGCACTGGCCTTCTCTCTATGAGAGGGGATGGACCACAATTTACCTCTCGATGCCATTGTGGATAAGTGAATCTCACATGTCTTTAAATGTTTGGTTTTAGAACATACCGAATTCTTCACGGTTCTCACGATGTTTTCGGTCACAATTTAACCAAGCACAAAGCAACTAAACAAGGAAAATAATAGCTACCTATTTGATACAAACGCATGTATTTTTCTGTTCTACTGCTAGTGTATAGAAAATCACAAACATTTCCGGAAAAGGTTAAATTCAGTAAAACCTTCTTTTACTCTGAAACATTACACAACACATTGAAATAATTAGAATTAATCCCCTTCGAAGGTCCATGTATTTATATAGATACCAATTATCAGAATCTTGATACGGTTTTCTCCGAAAGCAAACATACGCCCACGTTCCCATCCAAATGGTGAATCCACCTTCCCGAATTAAACTAAATATTCCGATGATTTCTATTCTGGTCGCTCTTAATAAATATAATCTAAAATTAATATGTCGACGAGGTAAAATGTTTGTTTGTTTCATCATCATCTTCCTGACCTTGTCGAGTATTACTCGGAATCGAAACCATATTTTTTTTCCGTTTACTTTTTATTTTATATATATATGTGTTATAGCACCTACCACTAGTTGTCTCTGCATCAACCAAAGGTCGACTGGTAGAAAATGCCTAAGGCATTAAGTCCGCCTCTGTACGTTTGTGTGCAAGAAGTATTGAATAAATAAATGAATAAATAAATATGACCAGTGTGTGTTGCCAGTAAAAATCTATGGCTCTGAGACGTGGTCGCTCACAATGGGCCTAATCAGAAAACTTACAGTCACCCAAAGGAGAGAAGGCTAATGGAGAGAGCTATGCTCGAAATTTCCTTGCGTTTCCTTTCCAAGAGAACTAGGGTTACCGACACAGACCGAAGAATTGCCAAACTTCAGTGCCAGTGGGCAGGGCACATTGCTCGCAGAACGGATGGGGCAGAAAAGTTCTGGAGTGGCAACGGCGAAACGGATGTCGTTGCGTTAGAAGGCCTCCCACTAAGTGGACCGATGACCTGGTGAAGGCTACAGGTATCCGCTGGAAACGAGGAGCACGGGACCGGTCAATGTGGCGACGCTTGGGGGAGGTCTATGTCCAGCAGTGGTCATCTTTGGGCTGAAATCATGATGATGAATAATTATTTATTGTTACATTAAAGTGTTAACGATAACGTGTGACGATAATAAGTGATAACATGTGACAATGGATTCTGCACTAGAATACGCTGTGTCGCAGGATTCAATCTCTCTCGATAATATTGTAAAAGTTAACCTATAGAACTACTCAGCCGATTACGAAAATTCACCGACTTAAAGTATTGCTGAGTGTACTTCTTTTGTTTCAGAAAATACTCGATTCCTGATAGGTTGCAAGAGCAAAGACGCAGGCAAATATAGTGTTATTAAATATCTATATTTATCCATGTAAACAGGAAACTGAAGCCAGCGCTTCCAAGATAAACGAACAAATACCAATATCAACTATAAATCATACATCTTGTTTTTATTATCTTTTAGTCTAAAATAGATGGGTTTAAAAGCAAATAGATTTATTTTTGGGATTAAAAACAGTGTTATTTAATAGTTAAACGTAAAAGATTATGTGGGAGGTTTGTTTGCATTTTATGTTGTGATAGACAATTCAGAAAAAGTTGGTAGTTGAATTGGGTCAGTTTTTTTCCCCTGTGTATATGTTAAAAATTGTCTGGAACTCTTGTTTGTGAATGTGAAGTGTGTTGCTTGATCTAAATTCTATATGTAAAAACACACCGGCCTGCCTTTAAAATTGAAAAGTTTCGAGACTGATTAAATCCTTTTCAGCAAGACTGATGCAGAAAGATTTTTTCTGGTATTAACTATGCCCTGTCTGTTGAAAACTACGATTAACTTTGCTAGCTATCCTAATTCCGTTTGTTATCCGTTTGGAACATTTAGTTCTATTAACATTAACCTTAGCTTTGTCCTTTTCAAAGGTAGAAGTATGCAATTCTTTAAATTTACCGATAAATATGTTAATACCCGTGTTCCAGTCAGTCTCTAATACCTTCTTTCTAAATTCACCTACCACTATGCATCCATGATGACTTTTTTGGGAAAATAGTGCAGTAGTTTCCCCTTGCCTTCTGCAACAGACCTTTTTGGAGTTATTTGGACCTCAAACCTGCTGAGGCCTCTTCCAACCGGTTGCCCCGTCAGGTGTATACCACCATTGCTCGGTCGCCAGAGCCTCGTTCGTTATCCAGCAGGCAGCACCGCGACTGTCAGGGGCCGTCACCGTCAGCTATTCGTACGAACCACTGACGTGTGCAGGTGAGGTTGAAGATTGGGGCTGGCAGGATGGTAGAGCCGTTCTCCTCCTTACTCCACATAGACTATGCGTAACGAATGTCAAAGCTCGTTATAGAATACAAAAATAGAAGAGGGCCTCCCTTTTCCGCACTTAGACTCCCATTTCGTTCGTTGTGCGTGAGTTTTTCGGCTAAAGTAGCCAGCCCCGTCCAAAACACAGAAGCTTCCTGGGAGCTTCACAGGAGTAACATCACCGTTCCGAAGATTTCTTTACGTTGGGAAACCACGGCCTTGCAGTTCAGGATGACGTGGGCAGATGATTCCTCGGCGTTAAAACAGCCCCTGCAAAGTGGGCTGTCAATGGCGCCTATGGTAAAAAGATGTTTGTTAAGAGGGCTATGACCAGTAATTGTCCATATGATTGTTTTCAGGTTATTTCTACTTAGGCTAAGAAGTTTTTTAGTTAACGGGTTTACATTCTGTAAGGCCGTTCCTGACTGTCTACAGTCTGTAGCCCGTGATCATCTGTTGTTATGCCAAAGCTCGTTAAATGACAGCTGGGATCAGCAGCAACTTGCATGCTGAAGCACGAAGGAATGTCGCTATATAAAGATGGCCACCCATCCACAGACCGACCTCGGTAAGCGTTGCTTAATCTTGAAGATCGACCTGTGCGGCTGGTATTATTTAGCCACATGCTTGCATTGGGTATAATGAAACGAAACGAAATATATTTGAAATACGGATATTTATTTATTTTTTCATAAAAATTCTAAATTCAATAATGTGTTTAAACATGTAACATTTACATATATGCATTTATACAAAGATGTATGCAATTTTAGTGATAGTTAATACTAAAATTGGAGCGTAACAGACTTACAATGATGCCGATGCATGTGAAGATCACATATTACACTTACAAAATAATATTTACCAAGTATTGTCAAATGGTAAAGGTTTATGTGTCAATACGATTTTTTAGTTATTATATATTTTGATGAGATTATAATGAATACTGTGCGCTTTTCTTTTATACTAGCTCGAATCGCAATATCTTCATAAACTGTTATTACTGGTCACAGAACTTTGCTCATACACAATATACTTTAAATTAAATACACGAAAAGTAATACTGATATATTTTGGTTTATGTAGATATCACACTATCCCATCAATATAGTGGCTTCCCTTCACAAACGGTGGAAGTACGAATTGCAACTATTTACAAATGTATGATGCAATAATGATTTTGTTATAATGAAACGTTTATTTTAAAATAACAATCAAAAATTCTATTTTATGGGCGTCACTATATTTTTCCAAAATATTTTCTTGAAAAGCACTATTCAACGCAGTAATGCACATGCAATTTTATTTTAATTACTTTATCGTGGACAAAGAATGTATTAAATCTAATTCAATTGTTTATTTCAATGGTTTATTGCGCACATTATTACATTGAATAGATTATTTTATTAATTTGAGATAATAAATAATAATAACAATTTTATTAATTATTGTTGCAATTTTCTATTACGCTATAGTTATACAGATTCAGTCAACTCGGAAATGTAAATTAGAAATAAAAGTATTTTCTATATATTATAATAAGACGAGTAAATATATAATTAATTAATATATATTATTGAGATTTGGACTAGACAAACCACATTCTCTATCTACAGATATGTAATCCATGATAAATGCTAATATTTAGAAAATCTATGTCCCGTGTCAGTAAGGTGATGTGCCTATCTACACATCGTGTGCATTTTCAACGTCATCAAAGATTTATTACAGGCATACTTCATAAAGGATCTTAAAATTTTCAGAAATTTTCTTAAAAAACGATACAGTTGTAAAAATACTGATTACAAAGGGGAATTTCATTCTATTATAAAAAAGTTATAAGTTGGATTAAGAAAATAAAATTCATCTTGGGTGCTTTTAAAATAATTAATATTATTTTAATTAATGCTATTGAAAATGTACACACATTAAAATGTATTTATGTGACGACTTTCAAACGTGTTTGAGTTTTGGACTGTGATATTTTTTTTTAAGTATATTTTTAATTATTATGTTAATAAATCAACGATTCGTTATTGTTATTCGCCATAATATTATAGCCTTAACAAATTATTTTTGAGCACTGGGGCCTTAACTTGGAAGGTTTTTTTCATTATTAATAACAAAACGTTCAGTAAAATACCTAAATGATTAACACAATAAGATTTATATTTATAAACAGTCTCAAAAGTAACAAAATGGAATGAAATGTTACAAATGGAATGTTTTAATATGTAACAAAAATTATTATATTATTATTATTAACAATCAACATCGGATTTATTAAACAGATAAACACGACAGTTACGATGTTACTTCATTTTTATAACAATATCACAATTTTCAATAATATACAAAAAGAGTTTGGAGATTTATAGATTACACTTCAAACAGGCCAAGCTTATTAAAGTAATAGCAAATATTGTGATATACACATATATTAACATATACTTATTGTTATGTACATTTCTGTAATAAATATGGATCACATAGATATAATATAGGTCACTCAAAACGGGACACGTAAAATAATTTTTTATTTATTATTTTATAAAAGATGACAATACCGCACATATTTTATCCATTGTGTTACGCGATACTTTTTGAGGTAACGTTATTATTTCTTTGTGGAATACAAGTTCATTGAATATGAGATTTCCGGGGCGATGTTTTTGTCAAAACTGCATGACGTACAGAGACGAAATAAATCAAAGCAGATTATTTCCTCTCTGGATTCAGTATATTTATCGCGGAAGCCATTAGTATTAAACATTGCGTTTGGATAAAGATATATGGTTCAAGATAATTTGTTTCTAATTCTATATTTACGTACAGACGTCAAAAAGCACCGCGTAAAGGATCTCGAGAACAAACGACGGCTATGACTATATTAATTCCATTTTATATAACACTCATCACCTAAACGAACATGCTTTTATGTACTTCGCATAATTCTATACACCACGCATTTACTGAAAGGAAAAATTATATAGAAACGCATACCTCTTAGCACTCGGGAAACATCCTCAACACTTTTACACGTTATACCGACTCGACAGAAGCAATGAACCAACAAACGAAGGAAATAATTTACATAAGGCCATATATTTTACTGTACACGTATAACGAGTAGATGATTAATTAGATAAATAATTATGTTGCATTTTAATATTAATGTTTAAGGATTAATTCATCCGTATTTACGACAGTTTGGTCCATATAAATATTATTACATAAATCGTGGGTCAACGATGCGTTCGCGAATTTAGGTACCCAGCAAAGAGGTTGGGCAGTTTGGATTTGGAAGGAAATTACTTTGATAAAGAATGAAAAGAGAACGAAGTTAACAAACATGGTAGGCAAAGAAAATGTTTGCTGCATATTGAGAAAGATCAAGTTCGTCTCTGGGGATGAGAATGCAAAAGTAGCTGGATCCCTTATTCGCGTCCGCTACGGCGCCCGGCCGCTAGCGGTCAGTCTTTTCTGCTAATGTTTACGAATTTGTGCAAAATATTCTACTATCCGCGTAACTTAACAAAGATAAATTTTATTTACAAAACGCATCTCCGTCGAGATCGTACGAAACAAAACGAACGAGCACTGACCGGGAGCTGCCGGAGCGCCGAATGTCATTTCCTTACTCCGTTGCAGTGGCTTCGTCTCTTTTGTACGCATCGTGCAGAACATGGTTCTGTGTCTCTTGCGCACATAAAACTGTTTTGAAATACTAAGGGACATCACAACCGGATCTGTCAGTGTCAGTCCAGTTGCAGTCTTGGAGTTGGTAGGTTGTGTAGAATGTTGTGGCACGTGGGGTTTGTGTAATAGTTTCACGCGGGGCCCTGCGCGCCGGCGGGCGTCTCGGTCCTCATCTCTGACTTGAGCTTGACGAACTCTCGAGCTACTTCGTCGTTGTGCCTCTGGGACAGTATTCTTAGTATCGTCCAGCCAGTCTCGTCCATCTTGATTCGGGTGCCTAAAGGCAGCCAGCACGCAATGGCACCCTGAAATTATTTAGTAGATTGTGAATAATTTGTCAGCATTCATTTAAGCACTTCTTCGGCTGGTGTCATAGTCAAGTAAAATTCGAAATCTTGGTTTACTCTTAGCATGAAGGCTATTGAGAAAAATCTAAAAATCTTTTTAAAACAAACTTGGATTAAAAACTATCCTAAACGAGCCCAATCACGATGGTGTTATTATATCTGGTTGAGGAGTTGCTATGGAGCTACCTGCCGGCTCCATCATGAGTCCAGCTCCACAGTACCATATTATTTCAATGCTGCCAAAGTTACATAAGTATGCCAAGTTTTAGCTAAACCGGCTTCCAGAAAGAGCTTGAAAACTTGATTACTAGTTGCCGGACACATATACGAATGCAAGGTAATATATAGCTTGTAAAAACTGCTCTTTCCTCATCTATACTCCAGCCGTTTTGAAGATGCAATGTTTACTAACAAAGTAAAATAGCATTGTTTCAGGGCTACCCTCTACTCAACAACAAACATAAAACGAATTCGATATATAATGTTGTATTTTTTGTACATCGATTTAACTTTGTTAGTCCAGATAAAAGATGAGAACATAAAATATCCAAGGTCATAGGACTAGAAGAATAGTTTAGAATGTTCGCCTCTGCTGTCATTTGATTGAGCTGTCAGTGCTTTGTTAGTAAATATTATACCTTCATCTTGGCCAGAGTATAGTAATAAATTTTAAGGACCATTGTATCAGATAGAGCCCAAATGATGAATGAGGAGAATAATGAGATGTACCTGTTCAACAATTTCGGTCATGCGCATGATAGCCACGCCGACGAGTCGGTCCTCTCTCGCGAAGCAGTAGTCGCGCACACACACGTGCAACTCGAAGAGATCCAGCTGCTCCGAGTTGCTGACCATGCTGGAAACAACCACAGATATACTGGAATAGAGTTCAATATTCTACTAGTGTCTACAAGTACCTACAGATAAATAAATATTGAAAATTATTTGACGCTTTAATTGGTAAAGATTCTCTTTCGAAAGTCCAATAATTTTTGGCAACACATAATTTTTGGGAAGGTTTTTCTATTTCACCTCTGCAATAACTCATTTGACTGTATTGATATAATAAGTAGGAGTGGTTATGTAGTGCCTAGAAATATCATGAGCCGTGGGGTGCGTGTGTGATCCCTGTTTGCTGTATCGTCTAGTCGTACGAACGCGGGTTTGCGGGCACCTTACGTCACCTTGCTGATCAGTATAATAGGATCTTCATAAATATCGACCTCTTCGCTGTTTCAGCAGGAAAATTTAGACGCCTTGTTTGTGAGAAAATGAATTCTGCTGATATTAGTGACTCGTAGTTATTCTTATTTCGTTTAACATTTTTTTTTCCATTTGCTTCTTTTATTTGAATAATAATAACAAAAATGTATTCATTTATAATAATTGTTTAATAATAATTTAATTTATTTTGCTGACACCTTGTTTAAACAATTAATTCTGTTGACATTTTAATTCATAATATTTTTTTCGTATTTTTTTTGACAATTTAATCTGTAATTTATTTTTATTTTTCTTTGACATTTTAATCCGTAATAATTATTTTTGACATTTAATCCGTAATTTAATTTATTTTTCTGTAATAATTTAACAGTTTTAATTCCATTTATAATATTTCAATTTGTTTTATATAACTTCTTATCTTTTTATAATACAATCATATTTGTAAAATTTTATTTTGTTAATTGAAAGCGCAAGTCAAAAAAATTAAATAAAAAAAATAATTTGTAAAATGATTTTATATTATGTGGAAAATGTCGCTGGGTGCACATTTGTTTTTCTTCTTGCTTAAATTTTATGTACTGCTGTAGTGTGTAGTCGTTTGTTTTCTCAAATAAATAAATAAACATTTATTTAAAGAGATATTGTCATACTCTTTCATGGAGTCATATCCTTTGCTCTGCTTCACTTACGCAATTAGGCTGCGGGTTTAACTGCTAAACCCTGAAATTTACCTATGGAATAAACACAACTTAGGAGTCTGATAGTTCAGCACAGCTGTCTAATGCTAGTGAAGGGTTTTAGGGTTGGCAAAAACGTTGGTAGGTTGTCATACTGATTTATATAATCATCAATACAATATAAGTTTTTAAACTGTCATGGTCACTAACACTAATATTAACATTATAAGCGGGATATTTACCATGTTTACTGTTTGTAGCGAGTTTCCGATATTTCGGTGCTGTTGCAAGAACCATGATCACGGATAAACTAAAGTCATTGCGGGTGGGTGTTTATGAGGAGACAAAACGGTCTACCCCAACTACCCTCTTGACCTTTCCGAAATATCGGAAACTCGCTACAAACAGTAAACATGGTAAATATCCCGCTTATAATGTTAATATTAGTATCATCAATACATATTTTAGCGATGGGACGCAGGTTGATGGAAATAATAATGACTCCAGATTGTAGAAAATAATAATAAAGGGTTTATTTTTGGTTGCACACACTTAAATACTATTTTACACTTATACTCTAACCAATGAAAATACAGAAACAGATTTACAAATATAAAAATAAAATCTTAACCAATAGAGTTGCATAATTCTTGTGACCAATAGGGTTGAAGCATAAGTTCGGTGTTTATTCCGTTCGTTTAGGCGCGTATCCTACGAGGCATTCTGCGCACTAAAGTTATAAATATAGGTGGCGCGTTGATTCGGCCTTAAGCCTGGCCGGAGGCTACATAGCTTAGTTTCCACAGGTTAGTCCGGTTAAGCAGTGGACGGCTACTTTGGCCGAACTGCGAGACGCCACGTATTTACAAAAAAAAAAAATGATGCGGCCTTTTCCTCGAGCGGCCGTTGCGCAAGGCAGACGTGTCTGGCGCGACGGTTGTTCGTGTCCAATTTCTTTACAAATGGGTTCCTTCGAGATCTCAGATGAGTTCTTTTTAGAACTGGTGATTGTCAAAACGTATAATAAAAAGGTTCTTTTGAGAACTGCTTGCTTCAATATTTCTGGTACAGTGTCAAAACGTACTGTGATCAAAAGTTCTTTTCAGAGCTACTTGTTTCAATGTTTCGAATAAACAGAGTGTCAAAAACGTGGGTTGATGAGTTGTGGCTACAATATAATAAATCTGTAGAGAAGTCGTCATCGAAAATATCAAAAAATAAATAGCCGGAGTGGTAAAGCAACTGAACCCATTGCCAGCATGTTTTTTTAATTTTGGTCTGTTTATTTGTGAACGCATCCAGTAAAATGTACGAAATCAATGTAGATAACTTTTATATTTAAAAATTGTGCGTAACTTGACGTATTACTTAGTTTTTGTTTCATCGCAATCAATTCACACTATTAAAAGTAAGATGAATTTAAAGAGTTCAAGAAGTAAAATATCACAACACACGCAATTCAGGTACTCGGACAGTTAAATTCCATATTCGATAGATGGCGTAGTGCATTCGACGTCATTTTTTTAATAGCGGTGTTAAGATTTTCCGCGAAATAATTACCCTTGAAAAAAAAAATGGTAGGTATCAAGGGTAGGTAAGTAGGGATGGGGTAGGCAGGAGACGGGTGCCAGGCCACGGGCACAGCTAGCCCAAAATAAAAACCTTACCTTCTACCTAAATTGGTGTCGCACACCATTTATAAGATACTTACAAGTGGAAAGTCTCATTAAACTTGGGACTCCAGTTGTTGCTCTTGGACTTGGTGGCGAACTTTCTCTTCTTCTCCGCGAGGTGTGGACCGATGAGGTTGACCTCGATGAACGGACGGAACATGCCGCTTTGTATCACCCACTTCAGGTCATTCGCTGCTACAACTGCAAAAGTTTTGTTAGAAGGTTGAGTTAAGAAATCGGGTACACCGAAACAACTTCTTTTAGTGACATCTATGACGCCAGATACGAACTTAATCACAAAATTCTGATCTTTTGGCGCGATTTCTACATATACCAACAGTGCGACAACAATGGTCAGTCAGTTGCCCGGCACATAGACATCACCAGTTTTGCCGGAGTATACTCTCTTTTCAAAACAGTTTGTGGAACTTTACACTCCTGTTCTGTTTACCTCCTTAGAATTTAAAATATTGCAGTCACAGTTGACATTCTCCAAAGAAAAAGTAAAAAAAAAAACACTATGAGTACCATTGATGGCTGACTTCTTTCTCGTGATGAATTTAAGTGCCTACGCCATTGTAAAATAACTGCTATTACACCATCAAAAAACATTTTGGAGGTAGGCCTGATGCACGAGTATGCTTAATACTCACTAATTGGAGGTCGTGAATGCCACACGCTAGCCATAAATAAACCATATAAGTATGTAATTATTTAAAGACGCAGTCAGAAAACCTTACAGGTCCGCTTGCACCATCCTGGGTTATTTTACTAACTTCGAGTTAGTAGGTAACTCGGCCATTTGATATTATGACAATTATTTATTACTAGCTGTCCCACGCGGCTTCGCTCCCGTCAACAGGCTACCTACCAAGCTAGCCCACCTACTCTAAATACGTTGCGTCTCAAAAAGAATAAATTTTCCCCGTTTTTGGAACATTTTTCATTGATGCTCCGCTCCTATTGGTCGTAGCGTGATGTTATATAGCCTATAACCTTCCTCGATAAATGGACTACCCAACACAAAAAGAATATTTCAATTCCAACCAGTAGTTCCTGAGATTAGCGCGTTCAAACAAACAAACAAACTCTTCAGCTTTATAATATTAGTATAGATTAAACCACGTGCGAGCAAACTCTGAGTTAACTTAAAAAAAACCGGCCAAGTGCGAGTCGGACTCGCGCACCGAGGGTTCCGTACAAACCTCAGCTTAAAGGTAATATAGACCTGAGTATTTGATATGAATTTCAATTTAATATATACATCTGAGCGTTCATGAGGAAAGGGGTAGTATGTTTAAAATTATTAAAAATATTTTTATTATATGATGTAACTGAAAATTTACGGTTTTCGTAATTTTTCCTTTATCTGTGCTATAAGACGTTGCTTCGTACCAAATTTCAAGATTCTGAGTTCACGGGAAGTACCCTGTAACTTTTGATTCCCTTGCGAGTGTCGAAAATTTTCGGCATAAACGGCTGTGTCTTTTGATTGCGTTGGCTTAGAAGTTTGGGACAGTAGACCTGAGTATTTGATATAAATTTCAGCTTGATACCTTCACGCGTTCTTGAGAAAAAGGGTCTTGACAGACAGACAGACAGACGGACAATAAAGTGATCCTATAAGGGTTCCGTTTTTTCCTTTCGATGTACGGAACCCTAAAAAAAAGCCTTTTATTTCTTGCTTTACAATAGAGATTGACAATTTAAAACAGTGTGCATGCAAAATTAAATTAGATTAGCTTGCTGTTATTAAGAGTAATTATTAATTAATTGATTTAATGCTACTGGAGCCTTGAGATATATAATGTATTAAAAATTTCATACCTTTCACCGTGATCTTGTGTTCACCAGTATTGGGATGCGTGAAGAGATCCACTTGTAATGACACCTCACCCACGCTGCCTTCCTCCACAACAGCTGCATCTAAAGAGTTCACAATAATAATAAAATTCATTATCAGAAGGAACCTACGCAAAATGTTACAGTACTTTATAAGTTTGAGCAAAAGCTGCGCACAGGCAATATTGCTATGAACTGACCAATGGGACTAAAAATGACAAACGAGTTAGGCCTCGAAACTTCCTCTAAATCCGCTGATAGACTTGAGCATTTACTTGTTTTGAGCATGTTACAAATGTTAAAATAAACAAGCAAGTTTTAGCGAGCATTCTAGTAAGCGTTCTAGGGAGCATTCTAGCGAAACGACAGTAAATTTGCTTCGAGCTTGGCTAAAAAGCCGAGCAATTTTCTCGTTGTTTTGCCGCCGCCACTTTTTCTGTTTATTTATCTGTCTTGTCTCTTTTTTCTGTTTCTTATTTCTAAGACGAAACAGTTTGCCACTATTTCCTATCTTATTTTTTAAATAAAGCCCAAAGTATAAATTCAGCACACGCGACCGCCAAATTTGACAGCTTCGTGAATAATACGTTCGCTAGAAAGATCATGAAAATGTTCATAGCGATTTGTAGCTCTATGCTTGGCTCTGTTCGTTGTTTAGTTCGACAAAAACGGCGAATGCTCAATGTTCTGTTACAGAGAATGTTCAAGTCTATCAGCACCTTTAAATTACTTTACTTTAAAATTTACTAAGATGCCGAAATACACGTCTAAATCTCTACAATGTTATTTAACAATCAAAAATTTTGACAAGTGCCTTATTATATAAATTCTTTACCTTGATTCTGTTGACAGCTAACAAAGGTTCTGATGAGCGTGTCAGTAGTCTGAGTGTACAGACTAAGAGCATATCTCAAGGACTGCAGTTCCGGACTCTTCTCTAGGAAGGCCTTCTTGAGTCCGTTGCCTCCTGCGTGGAAGTACAGTTTGATGGTGTCTAGTGCTGCGTCTAGGACTCCACACTGCTTTGGTGTCAAACTCTTCTCAGCTGATAAATGCTGTGGGTCAAATTATTGAGTATTAGTACGTTTCAAATAACAGTTAGTATTCTAAACACTTGAATGGTTTTGATTAAAAGATATTCTCATACTAATGTAGCTCCATTTCTTTTAGTGTTTTTTTTATTTTGGAGATCAATCAAGATTTCTTTTCTTTTCTATCGAAGTAGTTCCAGCTCATTCATAGTCGGAAAGCTAATGTCCTATTCCACGATTCCCCACAATACCTTGGTTACCTACCACCTCCTGGGTTTGTCTTGTTCTAGCTGCTTTTAATGATCGTCAATCCGTTTCGCAATAGTTGCATTTGAAATTTTAAAGCTTATTTTAAGATGGCTGTAAGGATCATCCCGTAGCTCACCTCTTTGGATATATCCATAACGCCGGAGAGCGCATGCTTGACATCCTGCTTGCCAACCGTGCTCTTGAATAGCTGCGTCATATCCTCAATCTTCGCGTTTGCTGCCAAGTTCTTAGCGTTGTTTGTCAAATTCTTCAGCATCATCTAAATCAAGAAGAATTTGAATTTGTGAAATAGTAGTCATCCTGATCGAGTTTGACCACGGCGACCAATCCCAACGGAAACATCAGCGCGGGCGATATTATAGTGTACAAATATGAGTGCAAACACAAGTGCGTTCCCTATTCTATCACTCTCAGAGTTCGATGGGACGGCAAACCGACACCACCGAAGAAAGATCAGATGCAGGACTAACGGCTTAAATTTCCGAGATCTAAACTCCTGTTCTCCTCCTTCCGGGCTATCGCGAAGAAATTCATAATGTAAAAATCTAAATGACACTTTTTTTCATGGGCATCCAACTCAGGACTCCATTTTCAGCAGTCGCTCTTGCTACCGCTAGATCAATGGAGCAGCTCATGATAATGATGACCTTGTCCGATGTTTATAGTTGGCATAAGTTCTTTGATTTAACATATACATATGTAAAATGGCTTGAAGTCTTACCGTTTTATCAGTCATAGGCGGAAGCACAACAGTCTTTTCTAATATCTTCATCACAATCTTCCACAATTCCTTTAGTAGTCGTTTTAGTACAGTCTTTTCACAGGATTCCGCGTACATTGTGAGAGAGCCATCCTGCAGAACAAAGTGAATAATATTGATCACGACAAGCCTTTGTTATAAAAACGATTAAATTTATTCTATTTATCTATCGATGTGATAAATAACAGCCATAGTTGATTTATAATAAATATTTGCATATTTTAAATATAGTTATAATAAAATTGCACATTGTAGCAGTTTATGATACCGGAGTGCTACAGGGATGCATTCTTGGCCCTCTTGTAATAATTTTTTTCAAGTATGCATTAATAAGAGTGATGACGAGTACAAATAATGAAATTCTAATTAGTCCATCAAGTAATTGACACATATGTATTGCTTTATCAAATTAATAAAAAACTACTCAGATAAAGCGTATTAAAGTTAGGGTGTGGGGCTCGCTACATCATACAAAGGCGTGATGTCGTGCGATATATTGACTCAATGTACCGTCGTAATTTTTTGTTTACGTGACAAGATAAAAAATACAATTGTTCAATATTTTTTACAGGTCGATAGTCATCATCCCTGTTGCAGTAATTTCACGGAATTTATTTAAAACATCAAGATTAAGGCACAAACATCAGTGCTGGCTCTTGTACAAGAAGATGCTATCACAAGGTCTCATAGAAGAATATATTGTTCCTTACCAATATATCCATGAGTGGTCGCAGCACTTCATCCGCTTCATGATGCACGGGTGGTTGTTGCTGCCCGGGCGCTCCACCACCGCCTACCTTCTGTAGCAGCTCTCCCAATTCCTTCACACTCGCCGTAATACGCGTCTCCAAACTGATAAGAGAATGATTTTAGTTACTTATTGGAGTTGTATTTTGTGTGAATCTATTAATATTTTATTTAACGATAAGTCCCTTTGAAGAATAGTTCCTCCACTTCAATCGACTCAATCACAATGACAACGAAAAAAAACAACAGTCAATATATACAAATTTATTCATTAAAAAATCTTTAAAAACAAGCTTTACGTATTTTTCTTAGCAAACCCTTTCATTTGATACCCATATCATGGCAGTGCACAAAAAATAACTAGTCCGCCAGCTTGGGGCGTCCACCATATTGGATTTAGAATGACTTTACTTAAGCTGACCATGCATTGTCACCCAACCTAAACGTGTGTGCAAAATTGCATGGTAATCGGTGCACTATAACTGCTTTAAAATTCAGTTGCAAGATTTGAGCCAAACACACTTACATACATATTTACAATCATACATCCATACATTGCAAGTTAATAAAAAAATGTAAAAAGCAATAAATGTCAATTTAAGTCGAGTGAAAGAACTTAAAATAAAGGGGTTAGTTTGTGATAACATGAGAGACTGGAGAATTAAATTCTTGTATGAAACAAAACTTATGAATTGAGTACACTAAACGAGTACCTATATTGATTACACAAAACAAGTGTAGTGTGATAAGTACAGTCAAGGATAAAAAATGCAGTCTTACTCTTCAAAAAATTCAAATGGCTAGTTATTGTAAAAATAAATTAAATGATCTACAACTGGTTTAATATGTTGTATAGAAATTAAAGTATAGATTATACTTATTAACCGTGAAAAGTTGAAACACATATGCCTAAAAAAAATGCCGTTGCTGTTTTAGACGAGTGTAACTGCACTTTTGACCATTAACTGTAATAAATCTTAGCTACTTGACTTAGTTTGGGTCGTGTACCAGTCAAGTAGCCATCATCTGTGGCGATAAATAAAATAAACGAAGACCGATGCCCTCACCTAATAGCAAACATGGAAGCCAGATCATCTAAGGTTCCGTTGAGCCTATTCTGCAGATCTTTGAGAATATCAGCGGCATCACGCTCCAGCTTGGTGCCTCCCATCGACTCGAACATCTTCTCCAACTGAACCCGCAGTTGTTGAATGTTGTTCATCAAGATACATGCCTGAAGCACACAAATAAGAACGTGAGAAATCATCAAAAAATATATGTTAAGTCGGTGGAAATATATCTTTGGATAGAACTTTGTCTTTTTGGTAAACAGGTTTATCCAGGGTTATTCGTTGTTACACTTAATTGTTAAATCTATAATTATGAACAAGAAGAAGTTACTGAGAGTGTCATTGCAATTTTATATCTCGATTCGTTTCTGCCCGCGGTTACACTTGCTTGAAAAATGTTGTATCGTCCCAAGGGAACACACTACTGGGATAAAAAAACTATTCCATGTCTTTTCCAGCGACACAAATTATCTCCATATCAAACTCCATTTAAACTAGTTCAGCCTTAATCGTGAAATGATAACAAACAGAGTTATTTTCGCATTTGTAGTAAGTTGCTAAATATTAGTTTATATAACTTATTTTATAGTATGGTTGCTACTTGTAAAAAATAAAAGAGAGAGAACTCACTGAAAAAACTTACCCATTTTTTTTTAAATTTAATCACAGCACAAAAAATATTAATCAAATGAAACATACCACCCGTTCCTCCTTCAAATGCTCAGGGAACTCCTTCTTCACGATGTCAGCGTAAGCGATGAGGACCTTGACGATGGTCTTAGCAAACCTCTTCATGTAGCGCTTCCAGATCTCAGGGTCGGGACACTCGAGCTTGGAGACCACGTCGAAGCATTGCGTCAGTTGCGTGAACACATCTACCACTGAGTTACTGAAGAGGGCATGCTCGCTCGATTTTTGGAACTGGAAAGTAAATAATTTGTAGGATGAGTAAAATTCTTATTTGCGATTTGTATGGGGTAGATTGAAAGGAATACATAATATACTTTATTGCAGAAAACACACATAGAGGAAAAATACAAAATAGGTGCATTGGTAAATATGTAGCTAGACGAATAAAATTTGGCATTATTATTATGTAGATTAGATTATAATTGAGAAAGATTGTCAAAGAAGAACCTATTTACAGTATTTGTCAATAAATGATAAGAATGTTTAAATTCACCTTAAATTAAAATAATTAATAAATTACAAAGTATAGACATATTAATATTTATGATCAAAATGGTTTTTAATGAGCTGGAATATTTTTATTGTTGCACTAATGAACTCAATTGAACTTCAGTTTCAATTATCCCAACGCTTAAAGCCCAACTCACCCCATCTTTCTTATCCCTATTGAACGCTCCATTCAGATATTCCAGTGACACGTCATCATTCTCGTTTAGCCACTGCATCACGAAGGGTTCGAACCAGGCTGGATACTCCGGAACAGCTCCACAGTATGGTGGCACATCTTTCACGTAGTTTGTGTGGAGCCATTTCACCTGTAGAAGTAGTTTGTGATTAGAATAGGCAAATGAATCATTGTCATCATCATCTGCTGAACATAGGCCTCCATCAAGCGTCGCCACATTGACCCGTCCCATGCGTCCCGAATCCAGCAGATTGTCGCAACCTTAACCAGGTCATCGACCAAAACACTGGTAACAAGTCATCGTTACAAATAGCATCGATAATTACGACTAATATTACAATTTCTTTATTGTATGGTAAAGGGTCACCTACACCAATGGACATGTATACTTTCAAAGTTATTGCAGCCCATTACACAAACGGAACTGAACTAGCTCGTGTATATGATATTACGACAACTGAAATCCTTTAAACTAGAAAACAAGCATTTATACTTGACATCAAAATAAAATTCCTTCCTATACTTACCTACCACCTTCCCATAGAGTTCAACTACTCGACATTAAGTTTTGTGTTACGTATCTAAACCTTACCTTGAAGTGTAGGTTCATGTAAGCTGATGACTTGCAGAGCCGATGCTGTTCATGCTCTTCCAAGGCATACTTCATGTCAACTGCGAATAGCGACCACATTGTCGCCGCCGATAACTGAAAATAAAAAAATGCATAACAACAAAATCATCTTAAATCCTTTATCACAAATTTTAAAATAGATCTTATATAACTATGAGTTGTAATTCATTATAATATAAATTTCCATACCTGTCCAATAAGCAACTCCTGAGGAAACTGGTTAAGGACGGGAGCATAGCTGTTCCTGTCCTCTTCTATCACAGACACGATTAGAGCTATCAGCTTGTGCCAGAAGTCTACTGAATCCAACTGTGGCCCATGGTCTGATGGATCCCGCTTGGCTTCATTTGGATCCACCTGAAACATAAAGATTTTGTGATTTAATGTAACGGCCCTCTCTTGTTAGCATCATAATCTTGCTTTTATCCCAAACAATGTGACAGTGCAGTACTTAAGTTTATTTTTTTTTCTGACGGTAATCGATGATGAGTTCGAAGGTGAAGCACGCTTGCCTAGAAGTATTCATTCTTGACTTAAAGACCCCTAGATTGTAGCTATAGGAAAACACAGACTCCGGTAGGAAATTCCACTCCTTAGCTGTGCGCATAATAAAAGTATTCCATAAACGTTTAGTGCGTATGGGTGTGATGTTCAGCATGTACCTATGCGATGGCACATCGCCGTACGTCTGGTATTCCGATCATGAAACGGATTAGGCGTTAAGTATGTGTTTTTATACCTCTTTCAAACTATCATCAGTATTCACTTCCCAACTAGTAATTCTATTTTCATATATCCCTTCAAGCCAATTTAATTCATTACATTAAGTAAGTATAATTGTATCTTATCAATACTATCTTACCTGGAACTCTCTGTTGTAAAGTTCGTAACAATTCTCGAATAGAAACTGATATGTTGATCTAAGGCATGCCTTCACGCAGTCTTTGACCACGGTGCTGGCGCGAGGTGGACTGCTTAGCTCTTGCACCTTGAAGTTAAAATAGGATAACAAATATTGAGTAAAACTGAAGAAGATGGCAGAATTAGAGATGATTTCGAAAATAGTTAATCTATTCTCAATTACAACAAAAAAAAATGAAGAAATTCAATTGTTAATGCTGACGCAGCAAATTGAATCAGTCGCCTGGACGGAAAATGAGAGCTTTAATTGAAATTATGAAAACAATATTCCATAGAACCTCAAATATCTATTATAAAATATAATGAATAATATGTAAGTATACCTTCATCCTAAAGAACGTAATACTGGTGAGCAGATCGACAGTAGACTTGAGATCCATGAGCTTCTCTGCGCTGGATGCTGGGAAGTTGTTCCGGTACATTGACAGATCGATCCTCAACGAATTATGCAGCTGATCCAGTAGCTTGACGAATTTCTCTTTCTGTGAAACAAGATTGATAATTAGTGAAATACTTATGAGCATCGAAGATTCATTTTTGATTTCAAGATTTTCGTTATAATCTCCTATTAATCATCTATCTATCAGATCTTAGTCCTGTTTTACAATATAACTGGAAAGACAATACACCAAAAATGTATCTAAAAATGATATAGTATTTTCATTAAAATATCTGCGATATAATTTCCACATCCTGCGATAGCAGAACAGAAGAAATATTTTTTTAAATCACGTATTTCTTACGATCATCTGTTTTGGTTGTACATAAAAATAAATTAAAAATACTTAAAAGTTCTACAGTTACTTACATTAACTATATTTTTTGGATTCTTATAAATATTGTACTTACCCCAAAGTTAGAGGCAGCGAACCGGTCAGAGGCGGAGACAGCTGATGAAGCCGTGGTGTGTGCATAGTAAGCATTGATGTTGGCTAACAACGTAGACATGACGGCTGGCACTCCGGCGCAGAGGTACTTTGTGGAGAGACAATGGAAGTGCCTGGAGTGGAAAAGTGAATAACAGTCAATATTAGTAAAGTCATATTCTTTAGCAAAAATATAGCCAAAACCCTCACGAAACCAAGCCTAAATAAAATTTATGTCGTATATTAAGTTATGGCTTACTTACAAAATACAGGTTTGTATTTTAGAAGTAGACCATAACTTGTCACAACAACAAGCACGGATTTTTTTAAATTTATATTCTCAAAATACAGCTCATCAAAGCTGCAGTCTGTTTATGTCCATCTGATTGTTGTATTTATGCATGACCCAACCAAAGTTGAATGGAGGTTACACAAGATTAAAAACATCAATTTGAAAAAAAAAAACAGGACTAGAGTCTGTTTAAAATGCAACCGCATCTTTTTCCTTAGTCAAATAATGCCTTTAAAAACAGGCAGGTAGGTACTTACGTCATTGCCTGATAGATGGCTTCAATTCCGTATCTCATGGCGAACTCATCGACGATCTCTTCGGGAATATCATTGAAGTACACCTTCCAAGCATCATCACCTCTAGCAGCTGGCAATGTAACTGCTCCGCTATTCTCCTCGCAAAGATAGTGGAACAGGTTCTCGTGTAGACAGGTGTACTGAAGAAGAAAGAAAACAAAATATTTAGCAATTGTGTATGAAAAATGTTGAAGCCCGATTAGGCACATGAGGAAGACGAAAAAACAAATTCCTAGATTTATTGCTAACCAACGTTTTTTAAAGTCACGATGATAGTCTAAGATGTTATTGAAGTGATGTAGTTGAAGGCATTAAAAAGACTCATAGGCTTAACCGAATTTCAAATGAATACCCAATGACACAGGCCACTATTCCCTTAACTTAGTTTTTTTTTATGTTTTATGAAGAGCATAAAAAGCAATACTCAACGGTATAATATGCAAATTCCTACTTGCAGAGCGAAACGATAAACTTTATAATAAAGAGATCGACCTTCATAAAATATTATACATACATTCAGATTTGCAGAAGAATTTTTAATATCCACTGCACTCAATCACATAAGAATCTTATACCGTCGATGTGGATAAATGGAGCCCAAGGATTTATAATATCTAACCAGTTTTCAATGTAATATTTGAAAGAAAATTTTCTAAAGAATCTGTAGTTACAAAAGGGTTCAATATTCCAATAGTCCAGATTCGTCTGTTACATCATAATCCTAACCACAAAGGACTACAAAGTTACAAATTAAAAAACTTCTGTTAACACAAAAAAGTTGCCCATACCTTTATTTTCAATTCGATTTGGTGCTTCTAAAAACAAAATCAAATTCGCATGGGAAATCGCGGTGCAAACCGAAAATAAATTGAATTGCCACTTCTGTCCGACCTGTCCTGACAGTGAGAAATATATGAGTGAATATTGTGTGCGTTCGAGTAATGTTTATTCCATCAGAATATGTATGCAGGTTGGCACGTTTCGTGTATTGTCGCTCAGAGCTTTTACAGATGACATATTTCCGTAGATGATTTCTTAATCTAAATATGTATTGGGTTCGTTGGAAGACTAATATTGTATTCAGGACAGTACCAACTATTGATGGAACGACCATAATGAAAATCAAATGAGGCTACAATGGAAATAGCACGATCAATATACGGTGGTTATTTTTGGAAACATTGCCACCTGATTTTGACCTTTGCTTTGTGTTATTTGTAATGATACCCATATTATAGAAGTCACTAAGTAACACTTATTATTAGATATCTACTTACGAGAAAGATGACGATTTGGGCATTAACCGTTCATGAATATGTCAAAATTTAACGATGATATATTGACAAAGAAACATGTTGGCTACATGGGGGCTGTTTTATGTTGTCCACCAAGTTGTTGCGTAGTTTGAGTTGTTCTAATGTCAGGGACGCGTCCCGCACTCCGTGCACACCGTTCGCGGACATTTTCGGCTGACAAAAACATCCAGCGGGCCAGATGTCTATCGGATGTCCGAAAGCCCAAGGTCAAGGCCCAACGTCTGCGACTAACGTCCGATAGTTTGCACAATGTATTGTACATTCATTACCCACATACTCTATCACGGCTGTCAGTTGCGTCCGTCAGCCGTGTCAGATAATTTGATCCCAACTTAAATCCTGCTGAAAAGATTCTGGCACTGTCGTACCAACTTATTACTATGTAATTTGAAATCGAAAAATATGAAGCTAAAATTCTTTCCTCTCCTCAATCCCAGAATCGTGCAGAGAAAAGATAGCTACAGCACGAATTCCATTACCAGGCGGATGTTGGATATTTTGATGCTCAAAACTGGGAATATTGTGGGTGAATTTGCTACGATACGTTATCTGGACGACATTTGGGACTGTTACCATAATCGTGGCAAGGTTTCGGCTGTTGGAAATGTAGTGTGTTATTTTTGTTTCGACTAAGCGTTTTGGGTATTTGGTATTGTTTAAGAACAAAATTTTCGAATAACACAAAACTAAATTCATACCAAAGCAAACAAAGAGAACACACAGATTAGGGAATCATCAGACGAGGGCATATTTTAATCAGGAGTGGGTGTAACAAAACTGTCAATGATTTAAATTATAATCATCATAACTAAACAATAAGAAAGTTGCCGCAAAACAGCGAACTCTCGATGCCAGTTCTTTTAAATGCCATCCTGAAGTATTTCAAAACCATAAGAAGATCAATGCGACGGGCGTGGCAAAAATACGAGAAACAATTTCAAATATACCTAAAAACCATATTCACTTCAAAATTAATTTAAAACATCATCTACTACAACATCATTCCTTATAAATTATGTTTAATATCAGTTACCAAACCAGACTCAAGCAAGCACGAGGTGAAATTCCAAAAGCTATTTACGAGTATTTCTATTGAAAAATATTTTAGTAGGAACACCATTTTTCTCGGATAAGTCTCTATTATCGTTAGCTCCCGTTTGCCTAAACCTTTTCGCTGAATATGTAAATTTTGCTATCTAATCCAATTTGTGTAAAGGTTGCTAGGAGATAATCAAAGTTTAGTGGCTTTGTTTATTGTGTATAACAAGTAGAGAAGTTAGGAGTGTGTTATCGTTTAGTAGTTTGTTACTTTGAGTGAATTATTGTTTGCTTTCATGGAATCTGGAGCACTGAGAAATAGATAAATATACTAGATACTTGTTTGTGCTGTTAACACCTAGAATCTCTTTTAGTTTTCCATTAATTTAGTTTGATACTTTTTTGTTTTCTTGACGATATCATAATATTTGATAAGAGCGTCTCTCAAATTCTGTTCATCATCCTCCTTCGCTTATCCCGATTCAGTTGGGTCGACTAAGCATGCCTTGTTTATCATTTCAATTTGCCGTTATGCCAATACCCACTTTCGTCGTATATAGTCTCAAAAATATTTTATGTCTGTCTATATCAAAAATATTGAATGATGGCGTATTTTCTAGGAGGTGATAATGTACACATAGATCTTCGTGACATGCTAAATATTTTATCTAGCGGTGATCAATAACCGCACTACACATTATATCAATTATTATCTAAGCTAGAGTCATCTTCATGGAAAAAAATATCTAGAACGGCTTAGGTAGGTTGTTATCAATCACTTTTCTTAAGTAAGCCTTTTTGCCATGCACATAAGAACTAATATGTAAGTACTGTTAGCGAACATATTGATGGCTCGTCACATTCGATTTATAGCACACCGATGATAAGCAATTTTTACTAAGCAAAATTTTAAGTATATTTACATGGTCGCAATGCTATGCAATCCGGCCGATTAGCACTTGAATTTTTTTGTACGATAACGCTTTTCGAAGCAATAAAATTGCGTTAATAGGAAACCTCACAGTATGCAGGCTAGCAGAAATATCATTATGCCTGGATTCGAACACTCATTTGAATTTAAAAGAAGAATTAGTTATGAGACAGACGGCTGTAGGCTTGTTGGATGATGTAAAAGCTGTTTTATTCATTCAAATAAGATTGGAATAGTAACATCTGGCCTTGGCTTCACCGTAAGCTAAGTTTCTTTCAATTCGACTTCAAAAGACTGAACGATCTGATCTTTTATACAGACTTTCACTGTTATAATATTGGTGAGACTTACAAAACACCAAAAATTCATTTCCTTAAACAGTATTACAGAGTCCTTGTTACCTCAGCAATGACAGGTTTTTATTTAGTACTGATATACTCAGTATGTATCTATATGCAACGTATGTATATTTGTTTGACTAAAGTAAAGTCTTTGACGAGGATCTATTGTCTTTGCGTAAAGGAAGGCGACTTTGTTTGTCCCTTACCCAAAGGGGTACGAAATAAGGAGCCTTTGGCTAAGCTTGGTTTAGTTAAAGCAACATACATACATAGATATATGATATATGTGTGTAGCTCTTATGGTCGGAAGGAAAATAGCCCTTGAACGCTGTTGATGTTACAGAAGATTATATATAGACCACTAACGAAATATTATAACTAACTTTTATAACCAGTTCCGAGAAATTATTACCTACACATTGTTTCAACACTTTCATGTTTATGGCTTGATATGATTTTGCGGAATCTCGTTATTGCATCATTTTCATATATCATCCTCATACAATCTTACGAGAGCCATAAACAGTAGGAATACCATCATAACACCACTCCAGTATTTCCGACGTGTAAGGTAAGATGTACCTAGTACACCCACATTTTGAAAGTTATTTATTTATTTTATTTTTTATTTATTAAGAGAGACACCAACAACATAATTATTTTCAAATTCAATAGTGTTAACATTAAATTTGAAAATGGTCCTGTGCAAACAGGTCAGTTACAGGCGTTACATCGTTAGGTTTTGTGTTAGCGAACACAAAAGTAGTAAAATATTCTCCTTTTAGTGATATATCTACTGATTAAATCTATAATTTAACAAAAAACCTTAAAACATTATGCCCAATCCGCAAATCAAAAACTTCATGCTCAGAACAATCGCTTACGACCGCTAAGCCAACGAGACGGTATAAAAACGCTAACCAAATTACACTTCGGTCATTGACTTTGCAAACTTTAAATAAATACATCGAAACACTGTTACCGTTACAGTACTATAAAAATACGCTTTTAAAACTTTTCTTTTATAAAACATCTAATTTTATCGGAAAACTTGGAAACGTTAAAAAGTTTTCGCCTATAAAATATTGTTATACCAATTTTCTTTAACGAATTTTCTTACAAAGGAGAATAATGGTGGGCTTTTTTGTGTATTTTGTGGACACATTGGGGATTAATTAATAATCGTCGCAATTTTAATTCGTAAATTATTTATTAAGGGACAGGAAACCATCAAGATAAATTGGCATTATGTGGAGACACAGCAGATGGATAAACTAGATGTCTAGCAGAGCTAGACAGAACAAACTACCAGTGGCAGTGGTCCACATAACCCTGGATCAAAAAAGCTGGAAGTCACGTATATGGTGGAAATCCCACCCATACGCACTTATCATTTTGAAAATACTTTCATTATGAGTACTGCTAAGTGCTAAGCAGTGGAATTCCCTATTGGAGTCTGTGTTTTCCGATAGCTACAACCTAGGGGTCTTTAAGTCAAGAGTGAATAGGTTAGTTCTAGGCCAGCGTGCTTCAGCGTCGACCACATCATCGCCTACCATCAGGTGAGATAGTGGCATCAACCACACGGGGTGTGTGGTCACAGTCGCGTCACGGGGTTTTGATTTCCTTGTTGTTTCTTAATTAAGACTTCATGAAGTTTCCCTAGACATCCCCATAAAGGAATACAAGCCTTATGCATGATACTTTAAAAGTTTAATTGGTTTATATTCTCTAGAGATGTCAGTCGTTATTGTCTTGTGAACACATAAGTACTTGTATATAACCACATGGTCTCAATTAAAACTTGAACATTAATATTATTATAACTTTGTTTTGAGTTGTTGATATCATTAGGGTAGAACAATTTGTTTTGAAACGTTCAGTACATAATTTATTGATTGAAGTTTCTGCCACGAGTAATGTTAAAGCTGAAAAAACAATGTCGATTTGTACACATACATAAACACACGCATTTGCCCCTTGAAGGTAGCCAGTAACTACATAACGTCACCGGCACGCCACGAATCTTATTGGTGATGTTCTTCAGAAACGCCAGGTGCGCAGTACTCATGAGCATCTTATGTGTATGACTAGATGTGGAAACGTGAACGAACCAAAAGGAGTATGTAAAGATCGTAGCAGGTGACGTTGCGTGTTGAAATAAAATAATCGTCATCATGGTCTGCCTAGTCCATTCAAAGGGTGTCTGGTTCTATCTATTTAAGTACCAACACCAACTTCCACGAAGCACTCCACGACATACAGACACAGATGGAGGAACATCATAAGAGCAAGGATGATTTCTCGTCAGGGGATTCGTGACCCTCAGTAATGAGGAACACTATGCGAGAAGGAGGCGGATGTATGTCACCTAGCCACGGACTGAGCTGGGCGTAGTTAAACGTTGGTGTAGGTGCCTACCGAATTAAAACAAAACATATTGAAATTACTTCAATATTTTAGAGTCAAGTATGGAAGAAGAAATTATGGGAAGAAACATGGGATAAGGGCAGGAAGATGATGATTTTACAGTCAATCAAAAGGCTCTAAACTATTACTATACAGGTGTTTAAAGTGATTCCGAACCTTCTCATTATTTTTGGTAAATATAATTGTAACTAAAACCACAAACTATGTAAGCGGCAGACTAGATTTGGTAAACCATTTGACAAAAACGGTGAAAACCTCTCCACCATTCATCATAAAGATGCTGATAGTGGTTTTTTAGTATCTCAGTACAATTTTAGCAAAATTAAGATAATCCACCCAACCCTCTCGTTAAGAAAGAGAGCAACACTGAAAGCAGCGTCGGCTATTCTTTGATGTTTTTTTATTTATAATTGTGCTTTTTGCAAAGCTTTCAACGAAAGGTAAAGAGCATAATAGAGAAACATTTTTTGGAAAAGCTCGCGGCTTTTCCATTTTTATAGTTGTCTATTTGTGGCAGAATTTTAGCTTGAGCATTTTAAGAAATGATTTCAAAATTATACGCCTAGTTTTTTGCTTTCATAAAATATATTCTGGTATCCGATGATACAAATTGGAGCTATGTCTACTTGGGACAAACAATCCAGTTGGGTAGGGCCAACTTCGAGAAAGAGGTCAACCGTCTAATCTAACTCGGCTGAGCAGTTGCGCGGTATCTTCTCGTCCAACTTACCACAGTGTCTCAAGACGAAAGTCTATGACTATTATGTGTTGCCAGTGATAATCAATGCCTCTGAGACGTGGTCGCTCACAATGAGCCGCATCAGAAAGCTTAGAGTAACCCAAAGCAATGGAGAGGGCTATGCTCGGAGTTTCCTTGCGTGATAAAATCAGAAATTAAGAGATCCCCAAGAGAACCAGGATTAGCGACAGAGCCCGAAAAATTGCCAAACTTAAGGGGCAGTGAGCAGGGCACATTTCTCACAGAACAAATGGCCGAGGAAACAGAAAAGTTCAAGAGTGGCGATCGCGAACCGGCAGACGTTACGTGGGAAGGCTTCCAACCAGGCGGACCAATGACCTGGTTAAGGTTGCGGGGATCCGCTGAATGCGGGACGCACGGGACCGGTCAATGTGATGACGCTTGGGGGAGGCCTGTGTCCAGCAGTGGACGTCTTTCGGCTGATATGATGATGATGATGATTGTGATGATTCGATGATCCGACTTAAATGGAAAAATAAAAAAAAATCTTTTGTAATAATAAAAGATTATAACTTCAAAATTCTAACGGAATCGATCGAATATCGAAGTTGAATTTCGAACATGGTAATATAAGTTTGTTAATTTCAATAAACGTTAAATATATATATATATTTCAACCTGTAAATAAATGAGCCTATAACATCATAGCATTAGCATTGCTTAGATTAAACATTCAAGCTTAAATATATCTAGCGCTGGCAGTCTCAACAGAAAATACTGTAATAACACTGATTAGAATGTACTGGCAGCAACCCTTTTACTTATAAAATTAACACTCTACCTAGATCCTAATTATCTTAAGATCGTAACATTTAATATTGTTAAACAAAAAAGAAAATGAACACAAAAATCCAGCGCAAAATCTCGGGTAGGTACTAAAAGTTACAGAAAAATATTTTCAAAGAAGACCTAAAAGATAGGGCAGGGACAGACAAAATTAGTTCATAACGTACAAATTGGAAATAGAGATATCTTTAAAGTGGAACCAGGTGGAATAGAGAGCTCGTTTTAGAGTAGTTACGATGAAAAATATATAACGCCTTGCTGAATTCGCCCGCGTCTGAGAAACGACTATCCAAATCGATACTTTGTGCCAAAGTGGGACTTGAAGACGCTTCTGGTCTGAAATAGTGGGCTTGGACCTTTGTAAAAGTATATTGAGATAGGTCTTTAGTTCAGTGTTTTGTTTTTAGTATGATACTTCGGTTTTTATGTGTTATCAAACTTATATAAAGAGGAAAAATTTATTGTACAGATGGGCATCTAACAATCCCTCAAAAACTTCTTTAAATTAACTATTATTTCAGAAACTTATAGGCTGTTTTGTATAAAATAATTTATTAAGATCGTATACTTATTTCTATTTAATTATGTTTGTCTTGCAGTAAATTAAGATTGAAACGGATCTAAAAAGATGTAAATTATGTGTAATTTTAACCTGTGCATCTTATTGTGCTTGAACACATTATGTACGTATTGCAAGGCAACACATAGTGGTACGAAATTTTTGTTAATATGTAATACCATTTCATCATATCAGCCGAAAGACGTCCACTGCTGGACATAGGCCTGTTGCTTAATACCATTTACTACAACATTATACCTTTTTGTTACAAATAAATACATAATTATAAATTTCCTTGCCGTTCAAAAGAGCAACAATTAAATTAATTTCGAACTGAATAAAAAAGTTTTAATCATACGCTAAAAAACATATATTTAAACGACCACTTCACGTTTAATTAAAATAGACTATGCAATAATCGCAATGGATTAATATCAAAGTGGTTTGGAGGCTACATTTATGTTAATTGGAAAACAAAAGGGAAAACTGAGCGGATTCGGTTGCATTATCGAAAGCGGGTAGTGCCACTCACTCGGTCTGATCTTAAACGTTAAAATCAATTAACCTTAAGTTAATTACTAGCAGTGTTACCCAGCCGCGCTGTTCCTTCATTATCACTTGGCGTTTTTTTTTTTAATTTTGCTCGAGCTCCTAAGATTTGTAGCGTAATGTTTAATAGCCTATAACTTTCCTCAAGGATTGGGCTATCAAACGCAAAAAGAGTTTTCAAATAAGAGTGGTATCACTAGAGATTAGCGTGTTCAAACAAACTCTTCAGTTTGAGTACATTGGAATAGATGAGCATAAATATACTTAGCGCAGCGAAGAGCAGTGGTAACTGCCCCGACTAAGAGCAGTGGTGGCCCAGTGGTAACGGCTGGTTGTAAAAGTGGTCGTTGATCGTGAGTTTGAACCCAGGGAGGCGCTTTACTTTGTGTAAATAATTTCATCACCACTGCTCTTAAAGCGGTGAAGGAAAACATCGTGAGGAAACCGGCACGTCCTAGAAACTCGAAGACATGTGACATTCACCAACCCGCACAGGGCCCGCGTGGAGGATTAAGGCCCATTACCTCTCTCACAGAGAGGATACCAGCAGTGGGAACATTATAAGGCTGATAATGAAATAAACTTAAACGTGGTAAGATAGAATGCTTTCTATCTTACTATGGTTAAGTTTATTATTAAACCTCGCTAGGAAAACCTAGCGAGGTAGGCAATAACAAATTGGGACCGGGCTGTAAAACAAAATGGTCGTTATGTGCGAATAATAGGAACTGGCCTACCGTTATTAAACAGTACCTCAAACATCAGTGGGCCCACGTGGTGGATTACAGCCCAAACCTGCCGCGTCCTGCACGCACAACGGACCAAATGGAAGTCTATAAGCGGCAAAGGGGGTCCATCTATCCTATCCTATCTTATTCTACGAGCAATACGAGATAGCTGATAGCCTGAAAGTTAAGATAGGAAGCAAGGAGAGTCCTAAGCACTGATACCTCAGTACTGTTTCCTCAGTATATGAAGACCGTACGTACTTAAGCGCGCGAAGACTCTTTTAATACTCAGTTTCACCTACATTTGCCTATCTGGTGAATTTTCTGTGCAGTAATTTGTCGCAACTCGTTTATCTAGCTTAAAAGCTTTTCTGGTATATCGGGCTTTGCTGCTTGACAGCATTTCGTAAATTTACATAATTATCATTATTACGAAGGTGTTACCTATGCAAACATAAGCTACCTTAAACTCGCATAATTAGTTCAAACACGTTGACCCACTTTTTCCACCCAATTATACATCAAAACATTTATTTTTAATACCGTTATTTATCACGGACACTCTTCCTCATTAGCGTGGACTGCAGGCATAAACATGCACGCGATTATAAATCTTATCAGCATAAAAATATATACCCAAATGGCATAACTTTTAGTCCTACAAAGTTTCTGTATAATTCGTTTAGGGAGGTCTCACCAATATTTTGGAGTCCATTTAATTAGAGGGTCCCTTAATAAATCAAGGAAAGATAAATTGGTTTAAATGGGGGACCTATCCCACCTTCCTAGAGGTACTACACTGGGGTAATTTATACGTAGCTATACGAAATTGGCCTTCCGAATACAGTAGAGCCGAAACTTGTTTTCACTGGACGGGAAGGGAACTTAATGATAAAAGTAACAAGTGTAATTTACAGGCACGTTTGCTGAAGCAGAACTTAACATGCAAATACGAAGTGCACCTATGCTCCAGCGATTCTGAGGTAGTCCGGACAATACTCTACTCGTAGCTACACTGGCGGCGGAAAAAAATGGTGGGCTATTTATTAGGAACTGGGCGGGTAGACCATAATAATATGCTCACAGATCCGAATGTCTCCAAGCTGGACTTAAAATGCGCATACAAAGTGCATCTATGCTCCAGCGATTCTGAGATAGTCCGAACAATACTCTAGAAGCACTGGCGGATGAAATTAATACGCCATTTAGTAAGAACTGGGTGGGTAGACCATAATAATATGCTCACAGGTCGGAATATCTCCTAGCAGTTTTTGTTTGGTATTAATTATCATTTACTAACTATGGGTTAGGGTATGCTTCGGAAATCACGTTAAGCCGTTGGTCCCGGCTGTCATTTAACGATTTTTAACAGTCATTACGGGTTGCTTAGCGACCTATGAAAAGGGCTATGCTCGGAGTCTCTCTAAGGGATCGAATCCGAAACGAGGTGATCTGGCAGTGAATTAAAGTGGTCAAAATAGTTCACAGAATAAGTAAGCTGAAGTGGCAATGGGCATATAAGTCGTAGAACCGATGACCGTTGGGGTAAACGTGTTCTTGAGTGGAGACCGCGAACTGGTAAACGTAAGGTAGGACGTCCTCAGGCTAGGTGGAGCGACGATCTTTGCAGCGTAGCTGGTAGCAGCTGGATGACAATTGCCGAAAATTTAACCAAATGGCGTGCAATTGGAGAGGCCTATGTCCAGCAGTGGACTGCTTTAGGCTGATAATGATGATGACGGGTAGTCAGAAACCTGAGATCTGATACCAGTCTTGCCAAGGGGTATCATGTTACCCAGTAACTGGGTTCTGGAGGCCAGATAGGCAGTCACTCCATATAGAGTATTGGTACTCAGCTGAATCCGGTTAAACTGGAAGCTGACCCCAATATAGTTGGAAAAATGCTAGGCAGATATGAAGTAGAAAGTACCTAGTAAACAGATTTAAAACAAATCGCTCAGTGCCTTAAGCTACTTTAAATGTACGGTTCCTGTTAGTACTCAATGGGGGCTACCACGTATGAGTTCGCCGCTAGAGGCGCTGGAGTAGCGTAAGGTCTCCGATATGTCAAACTCCACTGTTTGTGTTGTGAGTTGGCGGGTTTTCCCGGTTGGCGGTTGTGAATATTTTGCGATACCTCAGATAAGTTATGGCAAATATGAGTTACGGGTCAATGAATGTCAGTGCTTTAAGGTATTAAATATGATTTAAATGTAAACTTGGTTTTCGCGCCCGTAATAGGTACGTAACAAACTTTGACAGCTGTACTTATTTCTGGACCTTAGCCAAAGTTCCGAGTTTAAACTAACGTTAATTAGTTCATCCTCATTGATTAGGCCAGACGTAGTAATAAACGGTAGATTTGTTTTACAGGAAGGGTTAAATTTATGCATCATTAATTTTACAACTGGATCTAATTGGATTCACTAGAAGTCAATATAGATATTACATTGAAATTCCTTTATGATTAGATGTAGCAGTACAAAATTTATCAATGTGTACTGTGAAAGTGTTTTCATATTTGTAATTTAATAAATTAATAACTCAGCATTGCAATTTGTAATTTAGTTTAAAATAAACGAGTCGCCATCACACAGTTAAACCCTGTGTTAAATGTAAAATGGGTTAAGTATTATGGAAAAACAAAATGGTATTAATTTCTATACAGCCTTTGCCCTTGGTTTTCGGCGCTTTCTAGGCGAATTTGGTATTAAATTCAATGTATTTATTCAAGACATTATTATGCTATTAGTATCTGAGATCTAGTCATCATTTAGTCATTAAACTAGAAGGCGTCCCTAACATAAAGTAGTTGCAGACAGACTTAGCAGATTTGTTAATATATATTCCATAGATGAGCCAGTTTCCATGTAAATGCGATCACACTTTCACACTTTTTTGCCAATCTGGTCAAGATCAATGCCGCAAAAACACAGGCGTGTATCTTCTCCGCGAAAAAGAGCCAATTTCACCCGGTTCCATCTTTCCGAGGTGTAACCGTACCGATAACGGGCCATTGATTTTGAGCTTCTTGGCGTAACGTTGACATCTACACTCAATTTTGATCCATACATTGAGGCAAAGGCTCAACTGGCTGCCAAAAAGTTGGGGAACCTTGCGAAGGTGAGACGGTACTTCACGCCAGAACGGCTGCTTAAGTTGTATCAAGCGCAAGTTCGATCTTGCATGGAATACTGTTCTCATCTCTGGGACGGATCTGCCAAATACCAGCTTGATGCACTAGAGTTGATCGAAAAACGGGCCAAGAGGCTCATCGGCAATGAGGCACTGGTCGAATCAAAGCTCCAGAGCCTTGAACATCGTCGTCGAGTTGCCAGCTTGTCGGTTACATTTCGGGGACCGTGCGATGGAATTGCATGACCTGATTCCGCATAGCCCGTTTCATCATCGGACTACAAGACGTACGGCGATGCGCCATCGCTACATGGTAGACATTCCATCTATACGCACTAAATTTTTTGGAAATACTTTCATTATGCGTACTGCTAAGGATTGGAATTCCCTGCCGGAGTCTGTGTTCCAGATATCTATAACCTCGGAGTCTTTAAGTCAAGATTAAATAGGTTACTTCTAGGCAAGCGTGTTACACCGTCGACCACATCATCGCTTACCATCAGGTGAGGTAGTGGTCAAGCGCGAGCCTATAAAGAACTAAAAAAAAAAAATAACACTATAAAGTGAAAAACAAAAAACATTTTAAAAAAAAGTACAACCAACTTCCAAAAAAAACACTACAGAGTGAAATATAACTGCAATTTCAGATGTCGGTGTTAAAAAACGAAGAAACGAAAAGGTTTTTGGAAGTCGGTTGTATTTTTCTGTAAGTATGTTTTTTATGTTAGAAGACATTTCTTTTTTCTTATTGATAAGCTCGCGTTTAGTGACTTTCTCACCTGATGGAAAGCCTGATGTGGTCGACAGTGAAGCACGCTTGCCTAGAAATAATCTATTCAGTCTTGACTTAAATACCCCAAGGTAGAGCTATTAGGAAACACAGACTCAAGCATGGAATGCAACTCCATAGCTCGTTATTTACTTGTTACTTTAGCTTAAGCTTGCATCAAACTAATTATCATACCATTGTTAAGCATAGGTTTGTTTACGTGTTAAGTTGAACGTATAACCCTTAAATAGAGTTATGTAATTAACACAGATTTCACGCGACCAGAGTCACCCTTACTGAAAAATTATTCAAAACATAATTTTTAAACACAGCCCTTAATGGCAAAAAGCACGCTCTTAAGTTTCATAAGTTACATTACATTCCTTATTTTGAAGCAAACGGAAAATTGTATTTACAAAATACTTCGGTGTTAAAATTTGTTTATTTTTGTTTCGGGTTTCAATTGAAACTTGTACTCGTAGAGGCTCTCAAAACCAGGTTTCAATTGGAAAAACGATTTTCAATTTCAATTGATTTATTTCCACTACGTTAATAGGTTGGCTTTTGTGAATTGAAATTAGATTTCAGTAAAACTATTCGCTTTTAGTTTGTGAGTTGTAGTAAAAATTCTAACAAATTATTTTTATAAATTATTTAACTGTAACTTTTCGTAAACATTTGTAGCCAAAATAGTTTTTAGGGTTCCGTTCCCGAAGCGTACAAACGGATCCCTATTGCTATCTCTCACATGTCTTTCTGTCTGTAAGTCGTCTGCCACACAGGTTTTATAGCCAAGCGGTTGGGGCTGCAATCTTTAAATTTTTACATTACAAGCATCTTGTTGACTCAAAGCCATACAAAATATCAACTTCCTATTGCCCTAGTAACTTCAAATTTGGTGATAATGTGTTTATTATAACGTATATTTTACTAACAAACACACATATATTAATAAAACAGTAACTCTTTTTAGATTAGCTTTGCAAAATTTTGCTTTACAAAATGTTGTGAGGAAGATTCTTATTAGGGTTCCGTACCCAAAGTGTAAAACAACAAATACAAAAAACTGATTAAATAAATATTTAAGTGGGGCTCCCATACAACAAACGCGATTTTTTTGTAGTTTTTTGCGATAATGGTACGGAACACTTAGTGCGCGAGTCCGACTCGCACTTGGCCGGATTTTAACTTCTTATTGACCTATGAATTTTAAATTTGGTGACAATGTTTATTATTACGTATGTTTTGCTAAAAAATACCAATAAATTGAAAAATCAGATTTTTTTAACTCTTGTTAGATTAGCTTTTTCTAGGAAAATATAGCCAACTGGGGAGTTCACGTAAAAATGTCAAATTTACTATACACATATTCCCTATTAAGTAATAATACAATCTCCTACTATTAACATAAACGTGTCAAATTAAACCAGTATAATACTAATATTAACACGAACAAGAAAGAGGGTAGACCGTTTTGTCTCCTCATAAACACCCACCCGCAATGACTTCAGTTTATCCGTGATCATGGTGCTTGTAACAGCACCGAAATATCGGAAACTCGCTACAAACAGTAAACATGGTAAATATCCCGCTTATAATGTTAATATCAGTATAATACTTTTGTTCCGGCAGTACCTAAATTCCCTTTACTTACTCAAGGGCAAAGCCACTGGGCGAACCAAGTCTGTAAATATAAGTTAAACCATCAAAAAAACTCCATTATAATATATAAGACTAAAAACTAACAATTCTGCTAACTTAAATAACATTCAACTTATTACAAGCATCAACCAATCTATATCAATAGACGACCTACTCAAGAAATATTTAAATCAATTCTATTATATCGTCTATATAGCTGGTTAATTATGAATGTAATACTGTCAAAAATATTAGAAGACTAAAAACTAACAATTCTGCTAACTTAAATAACATTCAACTTATTACAAGCATCAACCAATATATATCAATAGACGACCTACTCAAGAAATATTTAAATCAATTCTATTATATCGTCTATATAGCTGGTTAATTATGAATGTAATACTGTCAAAAATATTAGAAGACTAAAAACTAACAATTCTGCTAACTTAAATAACATTCAACTTATTACAAGCATCAACCAATATATATCAATAGACGACCTACTCAAGGAATATTGTAAATCAATTCTATTATATCGTCTACCTAGCTGGTTAAATAAGAATGTAATACTGTCAAAAATATTAGAAGACTAAAAATCAACAATTCTGTTACTTTAAATAATATTAAACTTATTACAAGTAGCAACCAATATGTTTCAATAGACTATCTCCTTTACAGTGATTGTAAAACAATTCTATTATATCGTCTACCTAGCTGGTTAAATAAGAATGTAATACTGTAAAGAATAATAGAAGACTAAAAATCAACAATTCAGCTTACTTAAATAACATTCAACTTATTACAAGCATAGACCAATCTATATCAATATGACCTTCTCTAGAGAGATTGTAAATCAATTCTATTATATCGTCTACTTAGCTACCTAGGTAGAAATGTTACACCCTTGAGAGAAGCCGGGGATATTGAAGACGTCTGATCAAAGCCTTTGCCCTGTAACGCCTGGTTTCCCGTTCTAATAACATTAGTACTAGATAAAAAGGTCAATAGTATCGGTTTCTGTGTAAGAGGCTACCGTTTCAATGTCAGTTTTAATCTTTTTTGGGTTGAAATTCGGGCAAATAGTGTAGATTTATTTGAGTTTCTGTTTGGGAACCACTTTATAATAGCTGCTTTCGAATGTAAGACGTCGATTCAGCACAGATATGGCTTTTAATGTACCCACTGCTAGGAAACAATCCTATCTTGGTAGATGTTATATTTCTTCAAATTTTTAGTTCTAATAAGACATGCCTCGTTTTATCACGATTATTAGAGAGAAGTAAGGCAAATATCAAGAATATCCAAAATGATTTTCGTTTTGGTTATTCTTGATAAGACTTTTATTCCGTCTAAATTGAAAACTGCATTAAACAATTGACATATTAAGATCTATTCAAACAGGGCCATGCCCGGGACGTGACAGGGCCAGGCCCAGACATGAAGCTCCGTCACTGGCCCGTGCACGGACGTGTGTGAACGATCTCATAAGTTCATATAAAATGTACACACCGATATTTTTTTGACGGGCACGGTCCGTCCACGTCCCGGGCACGGCCCTGATATGTGTGGATAGACCTTTATTAAATTAAATTAAATTAAATTGTCATTTATTTCAGGAAGTTTTTCCCATATAAAGCATTACAAATAACATTAAATATACATAAGAATTCATATACATTAATTAACACATTAATAACATTGCATGCAAAATTTAAAATTGATTGAAGAGTACAATATTAAAGTTATTAGGTTGTTCAATTCACTTAACAGCATTTAATATTTAATAAGTAATTTAATAAAATAATTACTTATTAAATATTAAATGCTGTTAAGTTATTGTCCACAAGATTTAATTAAATTTGCCTGTTCCTCTGAGTGTTTTCTAATAAATTTTCTCTACGATAAACGCGACTTTTCTTAGAAATATACGTTTACATAAAAAAAAACTCATCGGTTCTTGTATTTATAATATTGTATATCATATATGTATGCTATCCTTGCCGTGTCTTGGTGTTATGTAATTAAAGAAATAGAATTTTATCGCATGCTCTCACAGGCACCTGTTACAAGCTTACAATATCAAAGGCGAAAAAAGACCATGAGGATTGTTTTGAACATGAACACGAAAATTATATATATCTACGACTAACAGAAGAGTGAACAGCCACCATGACAACAAAAAATATAGTGGATGACAAAATGTGGACACGTATTTTTTCTTTTACTACGTAGACAAAAAATTTAGACGATACAGTGCACTGTATCGTCGAATTTTTTTCGCATTTTGATATTTCAACGCATGCGTTGAAATATCGTGTGACGTTACGCCGTGCTTATACTTACAAAGTGACGTCACAAGCCCCCACTCCTGAACTTCCATGCGCTTTATCTCTGTATTTTTTTATTTATTCGATGAAACAAAAAATACGTATCCAATATTATTTGATAATCTCACTAACAGACGAAATATAAATATATTTTTCTACCCAAGAAAAATCCTTATTACAGCAGAAAGACGTAAGTGGAAAAAGGAAAGGCCTTGTTTCCTTGGCCAGTGGGACAAAGCGGCAGAAAATACAAATGTAGAGGGATGACTCAAAACCAGGAAGGAGTTCTGATTCGAAGGTCATCGAAAACTCTTCAACTAAAGACTATTTCTATTGGCCCTTCACTTGAAAGCGATAAGGACATTTAATCACTTCTTATTATTATATTATTACCAAGAAAGTTTTAAGTGTAGGTACTTGTAACACTTCAAAGTCATCTTGAAACTGCAATAATGTTGCCTGATAACTAACATTGTGTTGAAATAGTTAACATATTTACATTGCCACAAGATATTATACTACTGTAGTTTCGCAATAGCAACAATGATGTCTCTGATCAACGCGGTGAAAACCGGAAGTGATCACCGTATGGTAAGAGGCACATTCAATTTAAATAATAAGCTGGAAAGGTCTCGACTGACGAAGTCAGCGCTTCGTCCAGCACAGATCCAGATTCAAAACCCCGAAAACTTTCAGCTCGAACTCCAGAATCGTTTCGAGTGCCTAGGGAGCTCCGTGGACTATTACAACGATAAGTTCCTGGAAACTGTCCATACGGTCGGGTCTAAGATTTTCAAGACCCGTTGTACAAATAGGAACAAGAAGCTATCCGACCCTACTCTCAAGGAAAAAGATACTAAAAATTCCTCTTGAAAAGGATACTAAAAATCCCCAACCGACTGCGAGGAAGCGAGTCGTCTGCCACCTTATGGTCAGGATGCAGAAAGATATCTAAAAAGAAAACTAGAGCACTCAGAGAGCACAGGACTCTCCAACCCAGTCTCTTGCACAGACGACGTGCAGAAGATACTCGATCGCGCGACCAGGAAGGTTGGACAAAGGAAAAGTTGAAGATCACGATAAATTCTTTTTATTATTTCAAACGCGTGTAGCGTTTGACCATTATTTCATTGATGGTAAGCAATGATGCAGCAGCGGAGCGGAGCATAGCGGTGTTGGAGCATTGGTGACCCAATCGTATTAGCCGCGACTTAAAAGTTTTAGGTCATGGGTTCGAAACCAGGCAGGCGCTTTACTTTGAGTAAATTATTTAGCGATTTTTTTTTGTTTTATTTAACGATAAAGGAAAAGATCGTGAGGAAACCGGCATGTCCTAGAACCAAAAATTCGAAGACATGTGACATCCACCAACCCGCACTGGGCCCGTGTGGTGAATTGAAGCCCCTCTCCTCTCACAGAGAGGAAGCCTGTGTCCCAGCAGTATGAACATTCATAGGCTAATGATGATGAAGCAATGATGTGGTCGACGGCAAAACACGCTTGCTGTTGATTTAGGTCAGCTTTATGTCTTTAAGCCCGTTTTTTTTTCAATTAAAAATGTCAGTAAGTCAGTTTAATAACCGCTAATGCATATGTTCTCAGAGTGCCATGCTAAAACGTATTAGCTACAGTAAGAATAAAGGTTACTTTAGTAACATCTTAAAAGACAGGAATTCTCGCTCGATATCGACAGTAAATAATATTGGCGCACACTATAATTGGATTACGTGTTTAATACGAACGCGAAGTTCCGCTGAGTTGGCTCCTGCAAAATTCATTTAAGCCATTACGTGCTATGACGTCGGCTTGTTGTTTTTATATCGTCCTGGCTGGAGTATGCTAGGGGAGAATTAGATTTGAGGCTGTGATATAATCGTATAGAAGGGGGAGTATTAGACACACCATGCGTGCCCGTGGGGGATATTGATTGAGAGTAAGGATACAAGGATATTTAGTGGAAATTGGATTACTGAAAATCAATATCAGGAATATAGAAAAAGAGGGCTTTAATATTAGAATTGTTAGATCTATATAGCCTATAAAGTTCCTCACGACATACATGCCTCTTTTCTGTGAGATGTCTCTCCGTAGTAGGCGATAACCCGCCACGCGGTTTCAGGCAGCTTGTAGTAGGAATGTTACGGCAGTTCGATTCCGATTCCGAAAAGTCTGAACTTCTGATTGTTTGTAAACCTCCGATTACAATTTCAGTTCCGGAATTTTTACAAACTTTTTTATATAATGATTGCGTTTTTAGAAAACTTGTTTGTTTTATTTAATGCCTAGTTTATTATTTATTATATTCTTTATTGTACACCACACAAATATATATACAGGACAAAAAATCATAAAAGCAAGTGTACAATGGGCGGTCTTATCCTAGTTAGGTGTATTGTGTTTGAACTGAAATAAAAAAGGCTTATTAACAATGTATGTATTATTTTATTTTATTAAACCTGCTTTCTCTTTACTATTAAACACATCTTTCTTCAGCCTTCGACTCTGATTCAGATAAACCAAACCTTAGATTAAAACCTTAGATGCCGACTTCGTAGCTTCGGTTCTGATATTATCACTTACGTAACATTCCTAACTTGTAGTATAAAACTAGTTACTATTTCAATTCCAAACTCAAATTTATCCGTCTTTATCCAGCTTCATGAAAGCAGACTTATTACTTAAATAGTAGCGTAGACTATAACTTATTCTTTAGGTAGTATATTCCTAAATGTTTATCTACTAGTTTTTAAATAGGTAATTCCTAAAACTGCTGTAATAACTTGTCTAAATACCTGTTTAACAACTTGTATAACTGACTTACTTAATTTCCATCTCTTAAAAATGTAACATTCTAGACGAACGTAAATATAAGACTTATAAAACAAAACTGTAGCGCTTCAAAGTTCTAAGAGTACCTAATCTCCCTTCAGACATGCGACAATATGAAATGCGAATAAATATTATTTTGAACGATGTCTTCTGTCCTTGACCTCGTCTTAGCGAAATGAAATATTTTCGCCTAGAGGTTTCCGAATTTAATACAAGATTAAAAGTATAATTTTTCTATCAATCCGCCATTCCTTTTAAGGTTTTAATAAAAAATCTTATCTCAATCGTCTGTGACTGATATCCTTGAAATGTAGCTTTAGTATTAAATGATTAATAGTCGTGTTACTTTTTATGTTTCATAAAATTAGGCGGAGCTCTTTGAAAGTCGAGTAAGTATATACGCATTTTTATTTATGAAGAAATCCTACTCATATAATAAATGTGATAGTCTCTATGTTTGAATGTCTGTTAAACAATCACGTCCAATAGCTTAGATGAAATTCTTTTCATGGGGTACTTTTACAACGGTGCTACCGTAATACCAATACTGTAATGTATATTTTATGACATTCACGTAGGCGAAGCCTCTGACAAAAGCTACAGTACCCAAGTCCGTACTTAATACATGGTGCATGGTGGACATTCTACCCATACGCACAAAACATTTTGGGGACACTTTTATTATGCGTACAGCTAAGGAGTGGAATTCCCTGACGGAATCTGTGTTTCCCTATGGCTACAATCTAGGGTTCTTTAAGTAAAGAGTGAATAGGTTTTTTTCTAGGCATGCGTGCTTCACCGTCGACCACATCATCGCTTACTATCGGGTGTAATAGTGGTCAATCGTGAGCCTAAAGACAATTAAAAAAACTGTGATTATATTTTTAAACAACTGTCTTGTTAAAGCAGATCATGTTACGTAAGGCTTCAATGAAAATGTCAAAGTTTAAAGTTCAATCATTATGATCGATGGATACCTTTATATTTATTATGTTTAATAACATAATGTATAAGTACATTTGCTATTCAAAACAGCATAAGATAACATCCCAAAAGCCATGACAGGAATCAAAACCATCACCACACATTATTTACTTACTCAACCCTTTACCAGTTCAGAATTCGATAACTAATCACCTAGATCAACAGGGCCAGGTAATATGGGCTACAGACCCACCAATAATTTATGCACCTCCCCCTTCTCCCCTCAAAATGTAGCGTGGAAACCATTGATATACGAATAAATTTCGTATCAACCTCCCCTCGTAACTCCGACACTTGAAAATTGAGTTCCCAAGAGCTGAAATTACGCATGAACTTTGACACGATGACCTGGTTTTATACTTTTCAAATATTAATTTGTTGAAATGTTACGTGTTTGTGGATGATTTCGTTCGTTTTGAAGGTTTGATGAAGTTACTGAGGGATTATATTAGAAGTTTTTCATTTGACTGCGGCAGAGTGATTATAAATATTTTTTGAGTCCATTTGTAGCAATTATGTCTTTAAGACACTCGTTAAGTGTGTCAAAAAATCCATAAAGAATCTATTCGAATCTGTCTCTAATCGATTTGTATGTAGTTCGCATCTTCACACGTTAAAAAAGTTAGATATACAGTATTAAAAAGGCTTAATATTGTCACTGTCACCTTAAAAAATACCGTACATTTTTAGTGGTGTGGATTATTTAGTCTGTATCCCATACTATCTGGCCCTGTTGTTTATGTTCCCCGATTACTCAAAGACGGGGGTCTTTAAGTCAAGAGTGAATAGGTTTCTTCTAGGCAAGCGTGTTTCACCGTAGACCACATCATCGCTTAACATCAGGCGAGATGGTGGACAAACGCGAGCCTATATATAGATTATATAAAAAAGACGCCGACGAAGAGAATATCGAAAAAATCTTCTTTTGTTTGAAAAGGTATATTTCTTAGATGGTCCTATGGTCATCAGGCCAGGATCTGATGCAACAATGCAAAACAGTTAAAAACAACATCTAACAAAGACTTCGGAAAAGAAAGTTGTTTTTCGCTTTGTAGTGTTTTGCTTTGGTAGTCGGTAATAGTAGTCGGTAGTAATTTTTTGTTGTACCTGAAGATTTTTCTTAAAGATACACTAAATCAAACAACTAAAAATATTATGTATTTCTTTTAAATTCTACAGTGCTTAGCTGTAAATGGAAAAATCTAGCCCTCGGCTTCAATGTACCTACTCTCGAAGATTGGACATAATTTTTTACTACTAAGTGCATGTAGCTTAATAAGGTTAACAGAGCTTTGAAGATCGTGAAGTCAAAAAATCACATATTCTGCTGGTATAATATATGAGAATCACAGTATTAAAACTCAAAATGCTTATTACCAATCATAAATACGATCAAATCATGATTTCACGACTGGTTGGAAACTTAAAATAATGTTTATCACTAAATGTAAGGAACTCGCGACATCTAATTCTAGATTGATGTAAGGAGTAAGTTTATAGAAATGGGTACTACCACAAAGTACGTAAGCGCGCCGCAGACAGAGAGGCCACTACGAACAAAGCATCATTTTGCACACACATACATTGCGATTTTACAGTGATTCTTGGGCAATATTGGACCGAGCTCAGTCGCGGCTGTCACGAATACTTTGTGCGGGCGTTTGTCACGTCATTTATAAAGTAAAGTAACGAGTTTGCATTGGCTGGGTCACCTTGATAGTTACAGACCGAATTTACTTTAAATTTATTAGTATTTATAAAGGATCTGGATGTCAACAATTGTCAGGCCACCTGAAGAATATAGCACAGAGTAGATACTTTTATTTTATGGTACACAGGTACGTGTAAAAAGAGCTATTTACATAAGCTGCGGCGAAACTTTTAATTCTGTGCTTTTGTGTTTTTTGTTTGTGTTTTTTTTTTCTCTTTTGTGGTCAAGTGTAGACAAAATGAATTAACGCTATTATTACGCCTGCAGTGTATTTGCTTAAATACAACAAAAAACAGTACCTACTCGTTATTCAAATGTGCAAAAGATACAAAAAGTTAAGTAGTAAACTAGACTAGTCTGTAGGTTCTGTAGTTTAAGTATTTATACTATACTTATACTAGCATATGCTTATAAGACATGGTGACTGTGATGAATGAAGCTTTTAAGCTAAAAGGTATGAGTATAAATGTAAACAAGACTAAGGTAATGGTGTTTGAAAGAGAAGACGATGTATCGGAGTGTGAAGTGGAAATAAATGATAAGATTGTGGAGCAAGTGAACGAGTTTGTATATCTGGGAAGTATGTTCACAAGGGATGGAAAGATTGAAGAGGATGTGGAAAGGAGAGTGAATGCAGGGAATAAAGTGAATGGTGCTATACATGCGGTTGTGACCAGCAAGTCGATGTCTCCAGAAGCTGGACTCGCCGTTCACAACAGCGTGCTGGTGCCTACACTTATGTATGGAAGTGAAGGGTGGGTATGGCAAAAAATACATGAAAGTAGGATTAATGCAGTAGAAATGCGCTCCTTGCGAAGTATGTGTGGTGTAACTCTAAATGATAGGTTGAGGAATGAGGTAATAAGACAACGTTGTGGTCTAAAAGAAGACGTAGAGACTAAAATTGAAAAGAGTATGTTAAGATGGTTTGGCCATGTTGAGAGGATGAATGAAAGGCGACTAACGAAATGTATTTACAAGGCAGACGTGAATGGAAACGCCGGGAGGGGACGCCCTAGAAAGACATACATAAACCTTATAGGTGATGTTCTTCAAAAAGGCCAGGTGCGCAGTACTCATAACCGGCGTGTGTGTATGACTACATGCATGAATGTGAGTGAAGCAAAAGAAGTATGTAAGGATCGTAACAGGTGGCGTTCTGTAGTTTCTGCCTACCCCCATGGGAAAAAGGCGTGAGTTTATGTATGTATGTATGTTATACTAGCTACTCTTTTTTTAAATTCAGAATCAATATAGTAGCAACCCTAGTGAGTCTGTCAAGTTTAGGTGTCAATTTTCGAAACGGCTGGAGTGGACTTTCTGTATACTTTCTATATTGTGGTACTACCTATATAATTAAATTAACGTGCACTTATGTCTGAGTGGTTGATTTCATAATGGAAAAGGGTAAACCGCCACTAAGAGCTCATAAAATCGACACAACGCAGTACAACTCCAGGAATAGCTCATTTAATGTAACCTAGTAACACTTTTACATTGTCTAATGATAGACAGACAAGTGAACTTAACCGCGACTTTGATACTACGAACCAAATACTAATACTAAATATACTACGTATTAAAAATAATTATAAGAGTACATTATGGGAAGACCAAAAAACAAATGAAGTACTGTGATAAAGGTGATATCGATAAAAAGAATGTATTAAGAGGACGAATGACTTGAATATACGAAGTAGACGACCATCATCGGACTACAAGACGCACGGCGATGTGTCATCGGTACATGGTGGACATCTTACCCATACGCACTTCAACATTTTGGGAATACTTTTATTATGCAAACATCAAAGAGGTAGAATTCCCTGCCAGAGTCTGTATTTCCTGATGGCTACAACCTGGGAATCTTTAAGTCAAGAGTGAATAGCTTTTTTCTGGGCCAGCGTGTTTCATATTCCAACATATCATCGCTTACCATCAGGTGAGATAGCGGTCAAGCGCAAGATAAACAATAAAAATACCACATAATATATATACAAGTATAGAAGAATAAGACAATGTTGCGCCTACCCCAAATAGATTGGGATCATAATCATCATCATAAGCCTTTTAGTGTTCCCACTGCCGGGACTCAGGCCTCTCTATGAGAGGGAAAGGCCCGTCATACCCCACGCGGGCCCAGTGAGGTTTGCTGAATGTCACATGAATTCGAATTTTTGGTTCTAGGACATGGCGGTTTCCTCACGATATTATGATTCACCGTTTTTAAAACAGTGGTGATGAAATAATTAAAGGCGTTTTTAAAGCACCTGCCCAGGTTTAAACCCACGACATACAACTTGTAAGACTAGGATAAGGGCAATAAAATGATGATGCATTTTATACTACGAACACAAAATATATACGGCTTTAGTACCGTAATATAATAAATTATTTCCTATTGCCTATAACTACCTATGGTACTGAATCTAAATTGAACTATCTCCATGTCTTAATGTCCTGTTTGAAACCGGAATAACCCAAATTCACACATAAATTCAGGATTATGGTCATTATTATCGGCTTTACATACTGTGTGAATTATATTTCTGTTCCCATTTTTAGGCTACGTGGGTAATATTTTCGTCCAAAATGGCCGGTGTAATTTTTTATTGGTATTGAGTGATAAACTTTCACCATTTTAAAATAAAGCTTTTGACTAAGATTAACTAAGTTAACACATGCTAGAATTAAATTAAAAAAAACAATATTTTGAAAACTTAATTTGATCCATTATGTGAATATAGTCCACTTAGTTTTAATTAAAGCCACTGTTTAATTTCTATCTGGTGCGAACCTAATTACATTTTAATTACTCATTCTCTACATGCAATTAAGCGTCCGTGTGATGCACAGTGGTTTACGTAATTATACGGTTGGACAAAGTGTGTCAACCCATATTCCCCTAGGAAAACCCGCATGGCAAAATTGTAGCTACGAAGGAAATAAAGGCAAATATTTTTTAAATAGCGAAGGTAGCAGCGTATAGACTCAAAATGGCGAACCTGACACATAAATAAATTGTAAGTCCTTTTGAAATTAACTTCCTCCACTGCACTCATCTCATGCACCATGATAATTCAGACGAAAACGGTAAAGTCAATAAATATATAACTGCCAAATTAATTGAGGGATGCTGAGTCGAGATTGAATCAAGTGGAAGAAATGACACAGAATATTGTGGTAATATAAAAAACCAAAGGTGTGAAACAAAACATATCATGCAAACAAAACAAAATATAATTTTCGATATATGCGGTCTGATTTTTTTGGCAAAAACAAAGTCGTTGGATCATGCTGTACCAATCTAACACGTTTTTCTTATTTCTTGCTCCGTACCATAAGAATTTTTATTCGGTAACAAGATACGAATACAAGATTCAACGGAATATATGAAACCTATATAATATTTATGTAGATATTATGTGATACGTGATTTTGCGTGCCAACCGATTGTGATGTACGAAAATGGGATAACTCGTCGTTTTCACTACGCTACGGTAGGTTATTTGGTCGGTAAATTTGGTTCGGATATGAGTGTCCATATTGCGCCAGACCGGTTGTTTGCTAGCCCGTATAAACACCCGGAAGAACTTTGTATCAATACAATTTATTTAATCGTTCATATTTGCCGGGCGCGCGTTCTATATGTGTGCTTATTTGGATCCAATGTTACCAACAGAAGCCTTTTTAAAATACTACCAAAAATGTAGGTTTTATTCAAAATTCAGGATATTTCTTTTAACTTAACATCGCGCTTGTATTACTCAGGGAGTTAGGCAGATATTTAGTAACAGTAAATCCTATGATAAACTCAAAAGCAGGTAAGGAATGCGTACTGAAGACAAGACCCACGCCAGAGGCTTTAGACAAGTCGGCTGTTCAAAATTAAAACATTGTAACTCATGATTACAAAATTGTTCAGGAGACCCAAAAAACAGGTTGACCACTTTGATCGTTTGCCTCGATTGATCCATTAAAGTCAGAGTTATGGGCATTGGACCAAAATATGCGTTATAGAATCAGCTACAATTGTCGATATTTTAAATTGCATTAAAGTGAATATAGTACCTACATCTTAAAACCCGTTCACTATAGAATAATTTGATTAATGATAACAATTAATAAGTATGTGACTCAGTAACTCAACTCAGTAACAGACATTGACAATTTTATAACCTAGCAAGGTGTAAACTCTTACTAGGTTTTTTAAAATTGTTTTCTGATTTACCATGTTTTGAATATGTACTTTTAAGGAATCTGTACGTATATTTCAGTGACCCCAATTTACAGATTTATAATTTCACAATTCGTATAAAAATGGTTATTTTAACAGTTGAATAGGAATATGCCACCAAGTAAGCACAAAAATTGAAAATAACGATTTATGCAAAATTTTGAATTACTAGGTTTTTATTTTGAACAGCCAAAGTATCATTCGAAATGACAAAATGTAAGGGTTAGTTCAAAAGACATTTCGATAGCCATTGACAATCCCATACATTTTTGACATTTATCCAATGCCTATCGCGAGGTTTTGATGATATAATGTCACTTGTCTAGTCTCAGACCTAGGCCCTTAACGTTTCCACTTAAGGCCATTCAAAACACTGTTATCCTTGCATACTATTTAGACCGTCCAGCAAACTATCCCGTCATAAAACAAACGCGGCTTCGTCCTGTTTACAATGGGCTACTAACCTGTCACTCGTCCCTTTACTAGTTTAGTTCTTTAGCCATTCCCTTATAGCTCTCCTGGGAATCAACAGTGCAAAGTTATTTGTAACCAGGAACTATACGACCGGCTTGTCAATCCGTATTTATGGCTGGGGCATTGACCTTGATCGGAGATATCATGGCATTATGTACCTGCAGAGTTTTCGGCACGAAAAGTACGGTACCTATTGGAATCTATCAGTTTTCTACTTCATTGTCTAATCCTTCTAGGGTTTTTGACGTAAAACGTGTGTCTTAATTTTAAATATAATAATCTATAAGCTCTTGGCCTTGATATTTGTGTATGTGTACATTTTATTTGAAAGTATGATTCAGAAAAGTAAGTAATTGCACAGATAATATATAGTATATAGTAAATAACAGTCATAAAGTTTTCCTAGACTTCCAAAGTCTGAGCTAAAAAGTTCAGCAAATTCTCTTATAATTTAAGTATCTATTAACGAACAGCTGTTTAAACTGACAAGAAAATTGACGACAGGTTAAAGCGAACAAGCTTCAGAAAACCGGAAGCAATTCCCTAAAGATCGTCGCAAAGTTGGCCCCAGGTGTTGGCAGGTAAAAACATAGCCAAAACGAAATATTATTAATTTCGTAGATGACATTGTCAAGGCCCATAAATATGCGGAAGAGTCATGTTTTCAGGTAATTTATTGCTTAGAATATTAAGGAGCATTAATCTTTTAAGTCGACAGTAATTTGTATCGGGCTGGTCATAGCAACCGGAATGGAAATACACCTTTGTTTTTAAACAAAAGTTTAATACATGTTGAGTTTGGGTCCCATTTCAGCAATAGGGACGTTCCTGGGTAGAAAATAATAAATCTTTTTAGTCTGTCAGTGAGATTATCAAATAATATTGACCCATATTTTTCTTTATTAAATAAATAAAAAATACAAATAACAAAGATAAAGCGCAACAAAATTCAGGAGTGGAGGCTTGTGACGTCACTTTGTCAGTATAAAGTGTAGCACACTGTGACGTCACACGATATTTCAACGCACTGTATCGTTGAAAATGTTGGTTTTGTGATGTCGATTTTGAAATTTTGAAATTATTAGCTTTATTTATGGAAAGAGGTTGAGTATATCCGTCTTTCAGATGCAATTAAGAAGGCTGATAGAGGCAGCATGTACCAAGCGGTCCAATATTGGCGCCGTATAATATTAGATATTATAGCAGTAAGGGTACGACGTAGAAGAAGAATAAAGTAGCTTGATGGCAGGGCTCAATGCCGAGATTCAGAATTAAATTTCTTTTGAGTTTCTTTAAATTTGAAGTGACCAGTCATTTATAACAAACTTATATTTCAATTTTATCTATCAACTCGTGCTTTTACACCTTGTCCATTATACGTCGTGACGTAGCTAATATTTAAGCCCACACAGTAAATCCAACATACTTTTATTTCCTCGCCCAAGCGTGGCTAATGGAGCGTCGATAATCGTGAAATGCCTTGCACGCGATGAATCCGAACCAGTCCCGGTATTTATAAATACTACCCAACATTATCCCGATTTTATCAATGCTGTATACACTCCTATAGTATCTACCCAGCTTTAGTACCATCATAAAACAGCTCTCAAATATGGCGCCTTCCTTTTTCCTCGTTTTTTGTTCGGTCAGCAGAAGTCTACATAAAGGGAATTAGGGCTGGTCCTTTATAAAAATTTGTGTTAGCGAGCGTTGGCAATTACTACCTACATCTGTCTTGCAGTCCCTACGTGACTAAAATTTTGAGTTGTAATTTTTTTGCGAACAGTACAGTACCAGTACCTTGTTAAATTTTTGGCGGGTTTTCTGGCATTTTTATAGGACGGTCATTTAGAATCAATTTAGGATAGGATAGATGGTAAAAACATATAAAAATAACATTGGAATTAAAGCGTTGTAATTTTCGTTGAATAGAATTCCAGTAAATACACAACATAGTAACTTGTGCTTACTTCACTAGAAAGTAATAATAATAGCAAAATGAAAAGATACCCTAAAGGTAAGGTGAAAAATATATTTGAAAAATAAAATCACGAAATAAGTAAAGCATAATTGGATAGATTATATCCATCTGTAGACTTAAATGTGATGGTAACATCTACATTTTTTGTATCTAGAAACATACTGACATAAATTATGTACCATGGAAACATATAAAAATCATACAAAGCCAATACTAAATAAATACAGGTACATAGAAACTAAAATAAAATCAACACTCAAATTTTGCACCCTCTAACCAACCGCTCCAACCCATCCCTCTCAAAAAAGGCTGACGCAAAAGTAAATACATACTTACACAATACGTACAGCGGTAGCTAAAGAACCATCATCTTTTCAATGGGGTAGTTCCGCACGTAAAAATACCCATACATGTTAAGTACAAGGAAAACGCGGGGTAACCCATTAATTCTAAGGAATGGAGCTCGTAAGATATCAAGCACTCTGCCCATATGTTAGAGGGAGAAAAGAGTGTTCATCTCCCCACCTAGGTACTCTTTACATGTTTTCGGTTTCAATCTTACCAGATGTGGCTAAGTGTCTAGCTAGACTGACATTTAACCTCTGATATTTAACAGAACATTTAGACTTGATATTTATTGAAACACTTGGGTCCTTTTCGCTATACAAAAAGGTACTTTATTATTTACTGGCGTCTGTAAGCGGCTTTGCCCGCGTGAATGTCGAAAATTATCCCGAGGGAACATATTTCCGGGATAATAATCTAAGTATCCTACGTGCTAACTACCTCTGTGCCAAATTTGATCTATTCATCTAGATCTTTCCAGCCGTTTGGCGTGAAGAAGTAAGAAACATACACACTCACAAACTTTTGCTTTCATAGTATTAGTGTGACAAGCTTCTGCCCGCTGCAAGGGAGCATAGTTTCAGTATGGAAAGTATTCTATGTCCTACCCAGGGTCTCAAACTATCTCCACGCCAAATTTCGTCTAAATCGGTACAACGTTTTAAGCTTGAAAAGGTAACAAACTCACATTCGCGTTTATAATATTACTAGCCACCCGCGACGGCTTTCCCCGTAACAAATTATACAAAAAAACCATTCTCGTTTCTCACTCTTTCTATTGGTGAAAACTGCGTTAAAACTGCGTGAAAATCCGTTCAGTAACTTAGTTTTTGAGTTTATCGCATACAAACGCTACGAGGGACTTTATTTTGTAATATGTAGTGATAGTGATTAGTAAGGATAGTAGGACTAACGGAAGAAAAGCTACAACTTATGTTTAGACCAAGAGTTATTGACCATAAAGTTTACTTCATCATCATCACTTCAGCTGATAGACGTTCTCTGCTGGACATAGGCACATAATCATCGTTTATATCACCAGGCCAACGCAGTCCACTTTAACTAGGAACTTCAACTGAAACTATTGTTTTACGTATTCCTAAGAGAAACATATTTTCTCAAAAACGGTCAACCATCCGACGATTGCCGCGGTAAGCCCTGATCAACCTAAAATTACCTACAACACATGCATCAATAGCACCATCCCACCCCAAAATCTTACAACAACATCACTACAACACATGAGAACATCTTACTAACCACACAGTAATCTAGGGAGTAAATTCAGTTATTTAGTACAAAGGGTTCCCTTCAAATAACAGGGGCTTTCATTAGAAAGTAAAGGAATTGTTCAGAAGGGCAGTAGTAGCTGTAATTAACGATGAATGTTAATCATAGCTGCTCCAATAATTTCCTTGTTTTATTTAATTGGACTTAATTATTTGTTTGTTTTTTTATTCGTTGAATGAATGAGTGAACGCAGACGAACAAAGAGTTCTAGTAAATGAGTTTTAAACTTGTTGTCATGGTTCTTAGCAAAGGATAGGAGTGGAAATAAGAATTGTCCCCTAATGTTGTTTTATTTAAGCATGAGTATTGCATTCCAAAACCTGCATACTACCCTGTATTGGATACGGATGAGAAACGTTTGCACTCACAAATAAACACAGAAACAATTTGCAATACTGCCAAAGTGCCATGGAACGAAGCATGACAAACACACGTAAGGCAGACCATGTAATAAAACTACCGGACATCCGACAACCAGAATTGACCAATGAAAATGGAGATGGACTGGCCACATGATGAGATCAAGTACAGGGAAATGGGGTAAGGTGATGACTGATTGGTATCCAAAGGACAGTAAACGCAGCAAGGGGAAGCAGATAAGAAGACAGGAGGACGAGCTGAAACAAACAGCGGGCCCCAACTGGTGGAGAGTGGCTCGTGACAAAAATGCGTGAAAAGAGCTAGAGGAGGCCTTCGCCAAAAGGCACACTGAATTCAGAGACATCCTATAACAAATGCAATACAAAACAAACAATTCAGAATAAAGGACATTTTTATATCATATTCCATGCCGAAATAAATATATATTCGTTGAAAGCCGAACAATAAATTCAGTCATTTTTCATTAGTCAAAAATGTTGAGGAACAAGGCAGATTTCGATTCAGCATGGATTCTCTTTATTTCTATTTGTAAATTATATCAAAATATGTAGGCGACCGCAAGTCATCGTAAAAAGCTTCAGCTATACGTGTTAATTTGGTATACATTGAGTAGGTAACATTCAAATAGTCTCTTACAAATTCTGATTTTGAAAAAAAAAACTCATGCTTTATTATTACACCATTCGATAGTGTCGCTAATAAGGATAAAATTATGGGAAGTAATAGCATACGGCAAACTTAGGGAAAAAGGCACCTGTTTAACAAAATACTTATTTTTCCTATATTAAGTATCTTCCTATTTAACCTTAAGTGATGAAACGATGGCCATTATTTTCAATATATATCTAAATTCGACAACTGAAGTCCGTCCTGAATCGAAATCAGCCTTGTTCCTCAACGTTTTTGACTAATGAAAAACGACTGAATGTATTGTTCGGCTTTCAACGAAGATATATTTATTTCGGCATGAAATATAATATAATAATGCCCTTTATTCTGAATTGTTTATTTTGTTTTGCATTTTTATAGGATGCCCCTCAATTCAGCATTACAATAATTTTGATTCCGTTATGATTATTCTCGAAAGACTTTTTCATGTCATCAATTGCATGACACGACCGTGTCTTCGTAGATTTCATATAAAAAATGTATTTTGTTAAAAATGAGGCTTTTCTTTAAGTTTGCCATATTTCTTCCCAGAATTTGATCCTTATTAGCGATACTATCGAATCGCGTAATAATACAACATGCTTTTTTTTCAAAATTAACGGGTTCAATTCCTGCCTAAGAAAATTGATTTTTCAAAAATCCAATTATACAGTTTAAGTTTCCATCAAAATCGGCCTTGTTTGAGTGTTTGCTGCTATTCCTCATAGTTTCGGCGGCATCCACGCCCACTTAAGAAACTCACTCTGTATAGTGTAACTCATTGCACGTGTATGGAATTACAACTGTGGGAAATTATCATACTTTGAAGCAAAACTTAATATCTGAGGCGATAGTTAAGATAATGTACAATACTAATAACCGTAACTTAGATCGAGTAAAATAATTTGTGTACGTCTTCCACATTTAAAAGCGCAACAGCAGTCATAATCATCAGACCAGACGAAATTTCTAATGATGAAAAAGTATAAAAAAATATGTTTATTACAATTACAAAGGGCATTTCGAGGATCACCTTTTAAGCAAGGAATTGCTTGTATTAGGAGACTCCGCACTTCCACTTATCATTACTTTTTGCAATTGAAATGTAGACAATGTAAACATGCAAGACTAAAAATAAAAGTAAAATAAAAGGGTAACTTAAAATTATACAAAGAGCTCTGCAAACGAATGAGCGTTAAAAAAGGCCAGAACGCGTATGAACGTGTGGTATGTGTGTCACGAGTGAGTGTGTGAGCAAGTGCGTGAGTATGGGTGTGAGTGTGAATAGTGAGGTTGTGTGGTGTGCGAGTTATAATATGCAAAGCTTTGTTCACCCGTCTTAATGTATATCCTGTCCTTATAAATACGAAAGTGAGTCGGTTAAATAATATTTTTTTTATTTGTTACGCTTTAACGCCGAGACGGCTGAACAAATCCGAATGAGATTGTTCCTTAGTTCATAAATAAAATAAAACACTATGACAACATCATCCACCTAACACACATATCATAAAGCAACGCTCAAACAAAAACCTATTACAAAGTTTTCATAGTACGAAAGTTGTGACGATAGGGGTACTTTTTGCACACGCGTGCGGAACCTTAAAAGTAGGAAGGTAGGCATTACTAGCCGTTAGACTGTGGCGTAAAGTAATGCAATTAAAAGTTGGTGGCGTGCGACAGGGCTCGCTTTGTGCGCCAATTACCTTCGCAAGTGCTGTAAATGGTTATAATGCTTGAGAGTACGTTTGGAGGTAGAACGTCGTATGTGCATAGTTCGCAGTTTTTAATGGGGTAATTGTAGTTAGAGCTCCTGTTAAGTGGAGTGGGAGAAGTATCGTATGTGGCAGTGTAGTTGGGAAAATGCTGTTTGAGTTCCAGAAACAACGGTTGAAAGGGCGTGCCATTCCAATTGGAAAGCCTGTTGGTTATGGTTAAATGGATGATGCATATCTTTAGAAACAGATATTTTTAAAGGGAGTCTTTTTCTGAATAGTAAGTGCTTTAAAATAAGTTAAGAGTTGAATAGACAATAGAATAGAATAATTAAATAAAAATGGAGTTTATATATTCCATGATATTAGCAATATTAACTTTTTCTTTGCTCTAAATAACAATAATAAAACATAAATGAAAAAAAAACCTTTGAAAATTTGATCACTCTTTTTTTCTCTTAGATACCTAACCAAAAATCTTACATACTTACCTAATTATTTATATCAACTTGTAAACTCTGTGAACTATTTTTAAAATTAAGGTCCGCGTTGCCGACTATCTCACCTGATGGTAAGCGATGATGTGGTCGACTATGAAGCACGCGTGTCTAGAAGTAACCTATTCACTCTTGACTGAAAGGCCCAACTATTGTAAATACGTATCTAAAAAGTCTTGCCGCGTTGATTCCCGCTTTGACCCTAAACTCTGACCACGCTAACTTCATAAACCCAATTGATCTCCTACGCCGGGCATATAGCCACAATCCTTTGACGTCTAACCCAGTTATACAGGTAGAATCTTAACACAGTTATACAGCGGGCGTCTTAACACAGTTATACCTACAGGTGTCACAGATGTAGTTAAATCGGTACGGCAAAGCGATAGCCGTGGTTTGTTAGTGGATGTGGCTAGCGTGATAAACAGTCATGTCATGTTCAGTCATGGTCAGTGCTAAGTTTGAACGTAGGTTCTTGTTCACCACATTGATTGAACTAAATCAAGGCACCCATTGAATACAAAGATTCTCTTCGTGAATGGACCATTTTAGGGATAGGTTTTTCAACAATACTTTGTATAATAGGACTGTGATATATATGGCGATTATAAAAATACATAAAAAAAAAAAAAGTACTTTAGCAGTAACTTTAAATAGACTAGAATAAGTACTTTTATTTGATTACAAATGTTTCTGGTTTAATTACCATTCTCATTATACGATACCTAACTAGAAAGGCCCTAAAATTCAGTTACTACTGTTCTTACAACCGGCAATGAAAAGGTTGATTTTAGGAAGTATCTTTTATACTCCCTAGAACATTTTATACTAAGAAGCGAGACTCTTTATCTAAGTCTGAAGGCTAAATTACCTTCCGAGGTACCAATAGCTTAACGAGAAATACTTTGCCAAGTAATGGGACATTAACAGGGTAGTGAAGGTAGTGAAGTAGACACCTAAGTAGAAGTTTGTATGTAGAAGCTATATGAAATAGGTATGTGAAAAAGGAAATTAAAAAATATATAGAAAAAACAGCAGCGTGCCTCCTCTTTTGTGATTTATGCTAATCGTTGGCGTTATGGGTATGTGTCCACTCGACCCGGTTAGACTCGACCCGAAGAATAATACCTGCAAAAATTCTGTTTTGATAGGCGTAAAAACGTCTATATATAGTCAGACATAAAAGTGTTGATTTAACGCTTGCACCACAGAGAGAGAAAAATTTAAATAATATTTGGATAAATAAATCAATAAGTACACAAGTAAGTACATATCTTTTTTTAATAAAGTTCGCTTTGTACTTTGTAGTACAAAACTTGGTTGACTAGAATAACCTAAAATAAACATGAGATATATTAAAGAATACAGTAGGTAGGTAGGCACAACACAATTAAAACATTAAAATTTTCAGCAATACAAATCTCATAAAAAGCATTTGGAAATCCTAGGGCCAAGTTCTGGAACTACTGAGCCGTTCCGTCTATTGTGTCCAGAAAACCAGTTTAAGCGAGGTAGAGGCTATCTTTATAAAGCTACATGTAAACGAAATCAATTACTACCTGGATAAATTATGTGTCATAAGTTCATAACAAAATAATATTCTATGTATTATTAATAAGTATTTAGAATTAAAATATCACTTTGACTGACTGTGCAAATGGCACTGAATTGGTAGTAAAACATCTGATATTATTTTTCGGGTCGAGTGAGCGCGGACCCGGCGTTATGACGATGTCTTTTTTATGTTTCAAAATACAGCCTGGTGTCTGAATTTTACGAAATATGGATGTACTGATGCACCTCTGCCCAACCCTTCGGGAAGAACAGGCGTGACGTTATGTTTTGTTAACAAAATCAAATAAGTCGTTAAGATTTCTTGCCGTTCCAAATACACCTTTTTTTCATAGAGTGAACATGAAAAGTAGGTGAAGTGTGGAAAACGGTGCTTTAAGTAAAACGCAATGATTATTCGCACCATTACACATGCTTAAATTGCCATAATAACGACCCATTAGAGTTCTCTGCCAACTCCCATTTAGCCACCTAGGACTAAATTAACAGGATTATTAAAGAAAATTTTAATTTGCTCCATTCCTTTTGACGGTGCTTTTCACGTGGGCAGATGACAATTTTTTTATTCATTCACTGGCCTTCGAAACTTAGTAAGTACCACACTTTTAAAATTGCAATTTCGCCTAAACTATAGAAGTCAGAGTTTTTAAATAAAAAACGTTTTATAGAAAATTTCAACAACTTTCTTTGAAATTATGGTATAGTATATATTAGTAACGTTTTTAACTAAAAAAAATGGCGTAACAAACATACAAAATCATAAAGTCGAAATGAGAACTTCCTCCTTTTTGAAGTTGGTTGAAAAGATACTCCACTGTTCTTTATCAAAATCCGGATTTTAAAAGACAGCAATCGAATGCGAAAATAGAGTACTCCCGAGCACATTGTCACGTTCGCGGGAGCTGGAAAACTTTAAGCTTAGCGCGGCTCAGAACATTACGAAACCAAATGGATTGAATGGTTTTCTGCAACTTTCTCTCGACTGCATACGGCAATAACAATATAAGTAGAGAAACAAGAGATGACTTGAATAAAGTTCATCCTTTTTCCAAGCTTTTATTTAACTTGCAATGTACGTATGTAAGTGTGTTCGGGTCAAATCTTGCAACTGAATTTTAAAGCAGTTATCCTCCACCGATTAAGATGAAATTTTGCATACACGTTTAGTTTGGATGACAATGCATGGTAAGCTAAGTGACGTCATTCTAAATCCAGTATGGCGGACGGCCCAAGTTGACGGGCTAGTTATTTTTTGTGCACGAATGTGAGGGGTTGCAGAGAAGAATAGGAAAAAATCTTGTTTTAAAAAAAGATTTTTATTGAATAATTTTAATAAAACTATACTTTGTATTTGCCAACCTACGTGAATGACTCCTACACATTTAATCAAGCATCTCCAGCTTTTGTCCTTTTAATATGGCAACGATGCTTATCTTGAATACCGTTCTTATACACCCAATAGTATTTACTGTATTGCTAGAAAGATAGAAATAAAGAAAATTTTATATTTGAGCCAGGCACGACGGAGGAAAAACTACATAAACTATAATATATTGCTATTATTTCGTAAAGAATTTGTATCGTTTCAGTTACGAATTTTTTGTAAAAAGTATATTTTCTCATAAGAATTACAAATATTTTTTCACTTACATGGGAAACAAAAGGATTTTTTGTAAAACAATATATTTTATATTTTAAAATTATTTATTGTCACAATATAACAAGTAAAATTGCAAAATTTAAAAAACCCCCGTAAATTTTTTATTTCATAATTTACCTAGTACATAGTAGATACGCTTCGATCGGCAATTTATTGAACACGTAATTATGACACGATATCTTGCGAAAACACCCCGATTCCAACAGAAATCGCCCATAACTTTTGAACGGCTGAACCGATTTTATTCAAACATAGCTAAGAACACTTTCGACAAAATCACCTTTCAAACAAAAAATACTAAATCAGAATCGGTTCATTAGTTTAGGCGCTATAGTGCCACAGACAGACACACATATGCTGTGTGCAACACACGTCAAACTTATAACACCCCTCTTTTTCCGTCGGGGGTTAAAAATGATTTGGAAAAGTTATGTGAATTTAGATACCTATGGTTAAAACGACATAACGGTGCGATTTTAAAACAGTGATATAGATTACCTGCAACATTTTTTTTTTTGAGTATTTTTTTTGTGTAGCCAATTTTTTTTTACATTATTGAAACAAAGACTCCGGTAGGGAAATCCACTCTTTAGCTGTACGTATTGTGTGTATTCCCAAAACCGTTTAGTGAGTATGGGAGGGATATCCACAAGCCACCATGTAGGTACCGTTAGCGCATGGCCGTACATCTTGTTAATAATTTAATCTATAAAGATAACATGATACAACAACATGATAACATACAATGTCGTATTTAGCCATAAACCCCTAAAGCCTATTATGAGTTTGATAGACAATAGTCTATCAAACTCATATAATTGGCTTTTGGAACCTAGTTGGAGTACCAAGTTGTCTGAATTATATTAGTGTAGTTAGAGGTAGGCTACTGTCCAAGTAGACTATGTAATCCCTTTAGCTTGTTCTCTAACTTAGTATCCTTATAGACTTCTATAACTTGAGGGTCACAAGTTAGCGTTGTTATTGTTTGTAACTCTTTTGGCCTAACGAGGGAAAAGAAACTAGACCACAGGACACCATAATTACTTTCATTTGGTGTCCGTTATTAAAAAATATGACCCTCGCAGTCTGTAAGGTTTAAAGCCATCTTCCCCCTCCGGCCAATCACATGTATTTACTTTGATAAAATAAAATTATCAAACTTAAATATGTAAATGTCGGTTACATTTCGGGGAGTGTGCGATGGAATTGCATTATCTAATTCCACCTAGCCCGTTTTATCATCGGACTACCAGACGTACGGCGATGCACCATCGGTAGCTACATGGTGGACATCCCACCCAAACGAACAAAACGTTTTGGTGACACTTTTATTACGCGTAAGGAGTAGAATTCCTTGCCGGAGTCTTTGTTTCCCGACACCTACAATCTAGGAGTATTTAAGTCAAGAGTGAATAGGTTATTTCTAGGCAAGCGTGTTTCACCTTCGACCACATCATCGCTTACCATCAGGTGTGATAGTGGTCAAGCGGGAGCCTATACAATATAAAAAGAAAAAAAATGTATCTAGATACAATATCTATGAAGATGAGATGATTCGTCCGTTGTCGAATCGACGACAGTAAAGACTTAGCGCGGGATATAAATGATTAAATTATGTACTCAAGTAACACAAGTAAATTTACTTGTAATATCATTATATTCTACTGGTTACTAAAAAAGCTATGAATATAAATGTGGCTGGATGGAGAGGAAGGGGGCGCCCAAAGAAAATATGATATACTGTGTGAGGAGTGGATATGAAAGAAAAGGGAATCAGTGATAGCGTGACGGGGGACAGGACGGTATGAAAGAAAAAAAACGTGTTGCGCCAACCCCAAGTAACATGGGACAAGGGCAGGAAGATGCTGATGACTTAAGCCCCACAAAAAATAGGTCGGCGGACCGCTATTTGGTGACCCCTGAACTAAACCAACGATTTGTGATGTAGATAGAGACCGAATATCTATTTTTTAATAACTTGTTATCCGCTACGACTTTGTACGGGTGAAATTATATATTTAAAAAACCTTCCTTGTTTATCGCACTTTCTATTATTTATAACGGTATCAAAATTGAAATTTGATAACGTTTACTAATATCTACAGAGAACAAGCTTATTCTAATTGCAATGCTTTAGCACTGCATAAGGTAAGTACACAACTTGTCAGCGTATTAAGTGTATTTGAATCTACACTGTACATAGACCCTAATTAACGGGCTTGCTCCCGAGTGCTATCGTCGCGTTGCACTAAGTATTTATTATTAACACTAGCTTCTGCTAGCGGCTTCGCCCGTGTGGAAATTGTTTTTTTTTATCCCAAAGGAACATTTATTTATTTAAACTTCATGTACAATGGTGAAACATAAGCGGCCTTAATGCAGCAAGGCATTTACTACCAGACATTTTGGTTTAAAAAGACACAACAGTGGAAGGTATAGTTACAAAATCGAGTGTTCGGATACGTGCGGTAATCATCATCATTATCAGGCTTTTAATATTCCCACTGCTGGGATACAGGCCTCCTATCAGTGAGAGAGGGAACGGGCTTTAGTCCAGCACGTGGACCCAGTACGGGTTGGTGGATGACATGTCTTCGAATTTTGTTTCTAGTACATGCCGGTTTCCTTACGATGTTTTCCTTCACCGTTTTTATTAGAGCAGTGGTGACGAAATAATTTATATAAAGTAAAGCGATTGCCTGGGTTCGGTCAGGGCCGTTACCCCTGGCCCATGCTCAACTTTCTATATATCTACTACAAATAACAAAATGAGTTACTAGAAACTTTATGATTCCCTCACGTATTCTATAAAGGAGTTAACATTTGATGAACAAAATTTATAAAACTGCCAGAGTTCACTATTGTCTAGTTACGTAACGTAAGACCTGTTTGAAAACTGTCTCTTTTGATAACCGTTATGCTGTTGCGAGGCTGCGTCTACGGGGAAATACTAGACAGGGAAGGTTATACTGTACTGCACGGACAAATAACTGAGCACTTTGAGCTGGCAATTTCAATCTGACGTTCGATTCTCGCTATTGGCTCACGAGGCGAACGCGAGGTGCCGCGTGGGTAGGTGGGCGTAGGATCCTGTGACATTCCAGGTGCTCTCTTATTTTGACCGATTAGTATGTTAGTCACAACGGATCTTTGTGTCTCTGAAGTTGACTCTGCCAACCACTGCGCAAGAAACAGTTTGTCATCCAGTATACTACATAGAGTAAGCGAGATAGGACGATGCCACAAACGCAAGCGAGTGAAAGAGACAGTTATACAATGACGCAAGAGACGCAAAGAACCTTTGTTAGGTCTTTGATTATGTAGGTATGTGAGGATAATTTCACAGTATCACATCGGAGTCTAGATTCGGGCCCGGTCAAGCATCACTTGGAACTGTAAAACTACCGGCAAAATCATCATTTCAGCCAAAAGACGTCCTCTGTTGGTCATAGGCCTCCCCCAAGCGTCAACATACTGATTGGTCATGTGCGTCTCTCATTCACCGGACTCCCACAGCCTTGATCAGGTCGTCCCTCCATCTAGTGGGAGGCCTTCCAACGCAACGTCTTCCGGTTCACGGTCGCCACTCCAAAACTTACGGCCCAACGACCGTCCGTTCTGCGAGCAATGTGCCCTGCTGACTGCAACTTAAATTTGGCAATTCTTCGGGCTATGTCGGTAACTTTGGTTCTCTTGCGGATGTTTTAATTTATGATTCGATCACATAAGGAAACTCCGAGCATAGCTATCTCCATTGCCTTTTGGGTTACTTTAAGCCTTCTGATGAGGCCCATTGTGAGCAACCATGTTTCGGTGCAGTAGATCATCACAGGCAACATACACTGGTCATAGACATTCGTCTTGAGACAATGTGGTAAATTTCGCGAACGCTACCCAGCCGGGTTTGACGGTTGTCCTCTTTCTTGAAGATGGACCTACCTAAACGATAAAATGCAGGTATACTATAAACCTCTGTCTACGCCCCTGTGGAATACACACGTGATATTAGGAGTTATCATAGTTTCAGCCTTTATGTTGCTACAGCTGTGTAAAACGTACTTCAAACTACTTTATTTTCATGACAAACAGTGCTTTGTTTTACTAGCGCAGAGATGAGAATAATTTAGTATAAACTCAGGGAGGGAGCTGTAGATGGTTCTCGTTTTAAAGTTTAATTTAGAACCAAACTGTGGTAAAGTGATAACTATTTAGCATAATGTAATTACTAAGTAAAGTGTTGTTTAATATTTTTAAAGTAGCTTTAGTTAAATCTTATTACTTTGTTGTACGCCCTTAATTAAGACTAGTTTTCATAAACTTCTTCTATTTGAGTCATTGTAAAACTCTTTGAATATTTTGGGCCCAGTAGGAGGCCGTGGCGTTCATTAGTGCCCCCAAAGTGGAATATGGGCAAGCTATAGACTTTATTCGAGGTATTTTATCTATAAGAGATGGTGAGTTAAATTGTTGGGCTTCTACCTATAGGAATGCTCAGAATGCTATATAAAGCGAAAACGGAAAAGAGACCTGACCTTTTACTGCAGTGGGAAACAATAGCATCATTAATGTTAAAATTTAGCCTTACTTGAAATTGAATCGATCTGCTTAACCTTTTTGCCAATTATATTATCTAACCTCCACAACCCAGTAACTGGGTAAACTTAGTTCCAAATTTCAGTACCTAACCTAGAATGAAGTATTTTTTATTCTAAACTAGCTGTGTTCGCGGCTTCGGTCCCGTCTACTACCCTACCTTCCCTATCCACCTACTCAACCTACCAACCTACAGTGCCCTACCCTACCTACCATACCATACCAACCTTACCCTACCCATCCTACCCTTCATACACAACTTTTCCTATCTTACCCTGCCTACCCTACCTACTTATTATTTTATTTTGTTTTTAAACCTTCCCTGTATTCTGGTGAACACAAAAAAAAAAAACAAAAATAAAATAATAGTTAGATAGGGAACAATTATGGCGCTCTGTTCGCAAAACATATGAGACAATGAATTTTGTAAATGTTTCTTTTTGCGTTAGTTTTTCCGATTTTTTAATAGTTATTCTGCTATTCGGAGATAAATCCAAAACATTAAAGATCACGTAAATCGGCCCAACCGTTCTCGAGTTATAAATGGTGAACCTAACCCGACTTTGTTTTATGTATAAAATATTATAATATGTATCATCTACAATACGTAGATATAATAGGTAAAAAGTTACGTAAAAACTACAGAATAGCTAGGCAAAATATTTGAAAACAGCATGTCAAAGACACGGGATTTGCGCTAAACCCCACAACGTGAGCTCCCCGTCTCGTCTGTCCGATAACCCAAATACGGAACACTAAAAGGGTCTATCAATATGCTAAAAATGTTACGAAAAGGTCGTATATCCATTTATGTATGAAAAAAACATGGATATCTAGGCTTGATCGGTAAATGTGATTGTTGAAAGGTCTAGTCCTTGTTTCTAGATGAGTTTTGTTTAGTTTATAATGGAATAAGTTTGTTGATCTTATATACAGTAAAATCCTGATAATCTATACTAATATTATAAAGCTGAATAATTTGTTTGTTTGTTTGTTTGAACGCGCTTATCTTAGGAACTACTGGGTGGAATTGTAAAATTATTTTTGTGTTGGATAGTCCTTTCATCGAGAAAGGTTGTAGGCTATACAACATTACGCTACGACCAATAAGAGCGGGGCATAAATGAAAAATGTTGCAAAAACAGGTAATAATATTCCTTTTTGAAATCTTCCGTTGCGTGCGCAACAATCATGTATGTAGGGTAGGTAGAGAAGTGTAGGTTAGGTAGTTGACGGGAGCGAAGCCGCTTGGGACAGCTAGTTTATTATAAGTACGTTTATACTATAGTACCTACATGGAACCCAATGTCTCTTTTTTATTGTATGGCGTCTGCTTAACCGGGTTATCCTTTGGACACTAAACTAAGGCTCCAGCCAGGGCATCAAAATCTACACCTAAGCGACCTCGCTGAGGGCTACACACTATATGGTCGAACCTCGTCACAGGGCGTCACTGGGGGGACAACAAGGATGGGTCGTGATTAAGTGATTCTACCATCCTTTCGGAAACCCAATGTCTCTAATGTACAAGCGCAATACGGATGTACCTAATGGGAACATAACTATCTTAGTATTGGTCTTACTCTTTAAGAATTCAAAATTAAATTATCATTATGTTTCTCCATTATGCATAATTATATTACAAAAACATTATTTGATTGTTATCAAACATTACATATAGCGTTACATAAAACAAATACTAAAAAGCGTTAAATTGAGCACTCAACCGCATACAGCACTTCCTTGTGCACGGATATCTTTTTTATTTTAAACTCTCGCTGACATGTATATTATGCAATTTTTTATATTTGTGAAAACTTTTAATTGGCCGTTTTTTGCATGTTGTTTCTGCGTATTTATTTTATTAGCTGGAAGTTTTCCTAAGATTAATAAAATAAAATAAAATAAGAACACAATCCCTTAGGGAAAGACGCCAAAAAACAGAGTTATTATTTTATTAAAATCCGGAAGTAGTAGTCCGCAAAATATAAGGTAAGAGAAACTCTTACAAGGCTGCAGACACAATCTATACAAATAAATAAAACTGAAGCAAAACAACGTGCTATTAACAAATACGCTATTTTTCTGATGTTTGTCTGTTCCGGGTAATCTACGAAACCGCAAAACCGATTTTGATAGAACTTTTACTGGTGAAAAGGAGAAGAAAAAAACATACTTTTTATCTTGGTAAAAAAATTAGCAATTGCAGACGAAGTCATGGGCAACATCTAGTCTTTAATAATATTGTATTTTACTTCGATGAAGAGTCGAAATAATTATATTAAAATACGCTATTATGAAGGTCTCCGAGACCATAGTAGCAGAAAAATGCTTTGGGGAGGCCTATATCCAGCAATGGCTTTGAACTGATGATGATAATGACTTCATTGTGATGAGGATGGCTAGGTTAGGATCATGTGACTAGGGATACAGTTCTCAAATAAGTACCGTTGTTTGACACTGCGTAACAAGAGACCATGAAAGAGATTATGGGCAGATACATGATTCAAATCGTTTCGACATAAACCTCTATCTTCTGCAGGTCTTATACTTATAATAATAAAACAATAAAAAACAAGCTCGTAATAAAAGCCAAATGAGAATTTATTTATTTATAACTTTTCCGACACCAGGAAGAGAATGAAAGAGGGCATAAACCTTTCCTATGAATAATGAACAAAAAATATAATAAGGTCACTACGAAAAACAAAGTTTTATAGTTTTTTAATATTCACTAGTTTCTACCGGCCAAGAGAACATTTATTTATTTATTTATTTATGTACACACAAAACACTTTACAGAGAAAAGAAAGAATACAGATAGAAGAGCACAAACATTATACCAAGATAAAAAGCAGTATGTGCTATACTAAACTATACTCTATCTTTCATCTATCAAATTTCATCCAGATCCGTTCAGCCGTTCTGACGTGATTTAGTAACAAACATACATCCATCCATACGTCCATACTTTCGCATTTTTAATATTTCTAGCTTCTGCCAGCGGCTTCACCCGCGTGAAAGACGAAAATTATCTCGAGGGATCATATTCCCAGGATAAAAAGTATTATATGTGCTAATCCTGTTTATAATCCGGATTTATGCCAAATTTCATCCAGATCCGTCCAGCCGTTTGAGCGTGGAGAAGTAACACACACACACAAATACTCACAAACTTTCGCCTTTATTATATTAGTGTGATAGTAAGATAACAAATTAACTCTTAATTAAAAGTAAGCACAGTTGTAATCTGTTAACTAAAGTTACAGAATTAATGATGTCGATAGCCCCTTTGGTCAACATAACCTTTACCAATTCAGTATAAAATTTACGCAAAATTAAAGCGGGATAACTGGCAAAATTCGGCGGCAATTCAATATTAATATTCAAACATTACCCAGAACTTTGTCTTACGACTTTTGAAAGTGTATTTTACGAACATTCCGTTGAGAAGTTGAGGGATGAGCGGACATGGGAATCTTTGAATTGCAGAGTAAAAAAGGGCTTGCAAATTTACGAGCGCACGACAGTGACTGTTCTGTTATTGTTATAAAAAAAAACATTTTAACATAAAACAAATAACTGACTTTCAAAACAAAAAACTACAAAGCGAAAAATATGTTTCGTTTCAGAAGTCGATGTCATGGGTTTGAACCCAGGCAGGCGCTTTACTTTGTATTTTTTATTATATCACCACTGCTCTAAAAACGACGAAGGAAAACATCGTGAGGAAACCGGCATGTCCTAGGACCAAGAATTCGAAGACATGTGACATCCACTAACCCGCACATTGTTCGCGTGGTGGATTAAGGCCCATTCCCTCTCTCGCAGAGAGACGGCCTGTGTCCCAGCAGTGGGCACATTAAAAAGCGGATGATGATGATGAAGGTACAAATTGCAATAGCATAGCTTGCAGATCTACACCTGGTCTTTTGAGCGGCTTTACAGCTCCGGTACCATTCTGGACAAATGGTAGTGAGTAATCACTATGCGACTCACATTTTCTCTTGAGTACCAGGGGCGAGTACTCTTGGAGGCGTGACCTACCGAAGATGGTACCAGACACCTCGTAAGGGGTTGCCTGGTATAGTGTGCCGCCTTATATAACGTAATGTTGGTGAAGGTGGCCACTATAGAAAATCTTAGTAGTTTAAAGGGGGGTCTGGTCTTTTTAACCGACTTCCCAAAAAGGAGAAGGTTCTATGTTCGACATTACGTATTTTTTTTTGTATATTTTCACCGAAATTACTGTCACTTGTGGACCGATTTTGAAAATTCTTTTTTTGTTTGAAAAAGTATGTTTCGAAATTGGTCCCATTTTAATTTGGTGATGATCTGATGAAGAACTTCGGAGATATACATCAGAACTCTTCAATAAATAAGGGTAAATCTCTCGGGATTGCTGCAATCGCATGTCTGTTTATTGTTTATACAATTTCATAACATAACATCACGCCAGTACGCTCTTAAGGGGTACGCAGATCTCTCATTACACCGGTTATGTTCAAGTTTCATGAAATCTATTTTGGCGTTCAAGTTACCTTACTAAATTGCCTATTAGGTAGGTACCACTAAAAAGTTTTTTTTCATATTTAGAGGACGGACATTCAGCACTAAAGTTTAACTTCCTGCATAAATTTGACATAAAGTTTGCTACTATACAATCTCTACATTCTAAACGGACTCCGTAAAATTTCATTTCTGAATGTATACAATTTGTCCTCATGCATTTTATTAATGTAATTGTTTAAAAGTTTTCCGTTTTACAACTTTGTGTATTTTGTAACTGAATTGCGGTTGCTGTAAATTCATCTTTATTGTGTTTTTCGACCCAGATTTCAACAGTTCTTTATAGACCGTGCTTTCAGTTGCTCTAAGTTGATACTATTTTCTACCTGCACACGTATTGCGCCTAGATTTCATCGATTAAAAAGACGATGTAATTTGCAAACCATCCCCTATCATTCTCTATTTAACCCCTTCTAACCCTCTTAAAAGTACTTTCATAACATGTGTATTATTTCTGACTTAGTGGTTTAGACAGCTTAAACCACTGAGTCGCCTGTCAATACATTTAAAAAAAACAAGTCAATCACATTATGTAGGGTCTGTAGTTTTTATCCACCATTTTAATTTAATGGCTTATCACTGCTTCGTCGAAACATAATCCAAAGACAAAAAATATCTACATATCTCAAAACTTTTATAGGTATATTAATTGTCAGAAGTTAATATAATTTCATGCAAGCCATTTTCATTAGTGATGACGTTCTCTCATGTCATTAAAGTACCAAACTTGTACACATAAGTCTAAGTAAATTAATTAAGTTTAAATTAAATATGTCTTGTCTTGGAGGGCCTAATATTGTTTCGGTAAGCCAAGGGCTTTCTTGTCGAGGTTATTAATTCATTGGAAGGTCAAAGGAAAGTTGCTTTTGAATGTAAATTTTTATTTTTAGTCGTTATAAATAATTTAGAATACGGCCTAGCTGTATTGACTATAACTTATTTTATTTTAGAGGCTAAATACATGTCTCTTGACAAGAAAACAAGGAATACACTTTATATCGGAAAATCGCAAGAATCACGATTTATTACGATTCAGAACAGCTTTATGGGATTAAAGTCAATACATGTAGGTAGGTCAATGACCGCTTTTTTATGCTAACACGGAATAACTATAGTCGTATTTTACATCATCGTTTTCCATTAAGTTTTTTTCAGTAGTCTGGATAAGTGCCCGGTTTATGGCTCGCCCCATAATATTACATAGGACTTAAACATTACTTTCAAAGTTAGGGTGTAATCTAGGTGCAACTATGCCCAACGTTTCGGGGAATACTGGCCTGATGTTATGTTATGTGAAGTAACAAAATATCTCTAGACATGCAACTTTGAATAAACGTTTTAAGTTTTATTTTAAAATGTGCTTCAAATTGGGATTAAATCCAGAGCTCCAGAGTTGACGTCAACTGAGAGCGTACCTATTACCGATGAAATCGAGATCTTTGTAGATTTAACAGGAACGATGTTATCTGAAAATGAACTTCTATTTTGCTAGCAAGAGATTTCTTATCAGAAAATCGTCGACAGAATTTTACAAAGTGATTACTTTCCTTGTGTAATCAGATATATCAATCAAAATATGTCTATCATAATGTTTGCTACCCAATGGTTTGTAATTTCTATAAGTGCAACAGAATTGATCAGAGATTAAATCTCATATTCCAAGGCAGTTTGATGGACCTCCACTCGACTTAGTCACCATAAAATTCTTTACTAAAAAAATCTTTTGTTAGATTAATGTCATTAAAAATAAGCTTTCATTTCATGATTTGAGGTGGAGTCAAGTTAAAGGACATGTCTTGGCATATTTTACATTATTCAAGACTCGAAGTCCCTGTTTTTGATTATTAGATATTATTTAGTTCTTTTGTATTGAAAAATAGATAGAAACAGATTTATTGACAAACCTATATACCTCAATCTATTACTCGAAGGATGATGTCGTGTATTGTAAATGACTATACCTTTATCTTCAGACATATAACCATCATAATATATCGTATTACGTTCATCGTATTGTTATCTTTCGAACGATATCATTTATTATCATCAAGTTGCCTCATAGATTTATTGTTCTTCAATTATTTTGGCACATTTTTTTGTGACGTAGACGTTGATATAAAGCCTTGAGTGCTCGCTTTATCGATATGTATTTGAAAGGTAAACATATCATTAACGCCATTATATTTAAGTGAAGCATTTTGAAGTTTTAATAGTTTCTGTTATCAATTTTGATTAGGCAGGTAAAATGATAACTGTCAATTAATTAACCACAAGAGTTGCAGCACCCATCAATGTCGAAACTTTAGGGACCAGGGGGATGAACATAAGCTCTTAGAGTAATTTACTTTGAGTGTGTGTATACTTGGACAGATGTATATAACTTGTATAGATCTGTCCCTTACAAACACTCAAAGTATCATGGTTTCACTGTGCTAAAGAGTAGCAGTTATAAAGGACGAATACTTCCATCCTATTTCATAGCACAATCATGATGTGGAATTGATACGTCGCAGTACGGCCCCTGAAGGCCGACTCTTGTACTTGGAAATCCTTCACATTCAAGTCGCAAGTCAATCAGTCAGTCACATCGATATATAGATACGACACAGCACAGCACACAAAATCACAATTAAATTATTTTAATTTACATGTAGGTATTTGGAAAAAAGGTGCTAACATACACAAAAAGGAAGAGGAAAAAATAACGAGTAAGACTGTTTAAATAATGTCAAAAACTTGGCCAAATCTGGGACAATTAGAGGTGCTTTTGACAGTTTGCGATTGAGAAGCGAATTCGAATACGAAAGTTCCTTTATATACCAGAATTGCTCTAAAACTGTAAAACGAACTATAATATACGTCAAACCTAATCTAGCTCATTAAATGCCTACTACTATTTGTCTCTGCATCACTCTAAGGTTGACAGTAGAAAATGCCTTATATGGCATTAAGTCCTACAGAAGTAGACGAACGAACGTTTGTGTGCATGAAGTAATAAATACTTAATACAAGTAATTAGTTAATTTCCAACTAATCAATCTTGTAGCACCATCAATCAAAACACAATAATATGATTATCTCGAAATTTGATTAACACGAGAAACTGCGCATCATCATGTCTACTACATCAAAATATTTTTTAAAGCACTTTTAATAATGTACTAAAAAGTCGACTAGAAAATTTAATGTTACAGCATTCAATTTCGCTATGTCTAAAGAATTTTAATTCCTTCAGCCTTAATGTGCTCGTACCCAAAGTTTGCTAGAAAATAAACATTAAAATTCCCAACGGAGAGGTCGCGCAACCGACATAAAATAGCCAGCTTAAATTATTTGCATCACAAAACTGGCCACCGTCCCCAACAGCCCGCCGGGACCGAATGTGACCAAGAAATTATACTTTTGCATTAGCTAGCAGTTTCGCTTAGTTAGCCGGCTACACAAACTTTTCACATTTATTCCGAAAAGTTGGTCCATTCAGCTCCCGCATCTGGGTTTTAGTCGCTACCTACAACTCTACAACTAGATTTGATTGTACACTCAACAGAACTGAAGTCAGACTCTTCAAACCGACCGATGTAATTCGAATTATGTTCTTACATAAGAACGATCCGACCGAAAATTTTTGGGATACTTTTGGGACTTCTACAGATTTTAATTATTTCCCCGAAATTGATTGGGTATCCTGAATTTCCAAGGAGTTTGCGTGAACCTATTATTAAACTTTTGTATGATGGCATAATTCTGAAGTATTATTTTCTTCGGTCGTATAGCGAACCATTTCATGTAATACATGTAAGTTATTTTTTTTGAAAAATTTTGACAAAAGATGGCGAAAAAGCAAATAAAATTTTACTACGCGAAATTTTCGATACAAATTGTACTCATAGTAGGCTAATATAACAAACTAATTTTCGTGTACAAATGTAATTGGCAATAAATGTACATTTTTGCATTTAAAGCACAAATGCCTGAATAATAAAAATGATTAATTCTGCCTTTTGCAACAAGTAGTCCTCTGAAATTAACAAAACGGCGAAATGTTTTCGCGTTAAGATGTAAAATGCAAACTGCGATTTGTTTCCAACATTGGCTGTCAGAGGTGGGCAAACAAATCATTATGAAATAATATCCAATTATGTTTGTCAAGTTCAGTAGTTGCGTTAAATAACAAGTAATTACGGACACCGCTGGCTGTAGGCCAAGGGGCATGGTGCCAATGCCCCGAGCAACCTGTTGACTTGCGAATTGGAAAACATTGTTTATAAAACGCAAGGAAAGGTGAAACATGCTATAAACTACATTTGCCACCCCGGTCGTTGGCCTTTCGGGACCCCTGGCTTAGTATTAGCAATTTTATGGAATTAACTGTTCATAATGTCGTGGACATTGAAAACGTTGGAAGCCGCAAAAGTAAGAATTATTTTTATTTGTTCTTTAAGACGGTAACGTTTTAGTGATACAAAAGTTTATCGTTTTGGCAATCGGACCTAAAAACTTACTGCTTCAAACAAAGTTTTTGGATAAATATCTGTCAATATATATCACTTACCTGGACATGATACGGTGCCACCTTCTCTTCGCCCTTGATCTCAACGTTGATGTGCAGTCTGATGGCTCCAGATACTGCTGACTTGTCTGTTCTTTTCTCCAGGTTGTACCAGACATCCATCTCGCCTGACAGGGTTCGTACCTAAAACATAGTTATGATGAATTTGGTTTTTCTTTTATTACATTTGGATAAGTACAAAAACTTATTCGGCGGTATCTATATATTCTAAATCTATCATATTTTATTCATACTTTGTAATGTATAACATAACTATGACATAGTAACCAAACATAAAAAGATCAGAGAAGTAATATAAACAAACACCGATACCGCCACAAGGGATAAAATACCAACGAATTATTCTATGTAATAAATATTTATTACCTATGAGACTAGACGTGGCGCGGGCTTTTCATCATAGTTCAGTTGTCAAGAACATGATAAGACTATGATGAATTAATGTTTTTAGATTACTTTACTCACGTTAAATAACACTATTCGGGAAGGAATTAAATATTTTTATAATAAAATACATAAGAAAATTGAAAAAGTAATATATAAAAACGTTAGAAATACTTTTTTACCTCGATGATTGTCTGACCCAAGAAATCGTCAGATTCTCTCGTTAATTTCTGGCGCAGTTTAGATTTTAAATCGTTGTCTTCATCCCATACTCTCACTTTGATACGATCAGATGAATTGTGGCATTCACTAGAAACAAAAATGGTATTTAGTATACTGTGAAAAAAAAGAGAGAGGTGTGTTATAGACACCCGGTTGGAACGGAGTTCGATTAATTAAATTTACAGTCTTTCAGTTTCGTAAAATATGACGAAACTGAAATAAAAACAACACATCTGATGCTCAGACTAAACACACAATAGCGGCTGCTAGTGTAGGTGTATGCGTCTAGTCAGTGCGCGCTCGTACGTCTTCGGTTTTCTTCGTGTGCTTCCCGCTCTTTCGTCGGCGTCATCCTTTTGTGTGGATCTTCGCTTGTACTATCCTGCATGCAGCACGATGTGCCTCGCACAATTTATCACACAAAATTAATTATTTATATTAATTTATATTAAAAAGGGTACTTGAACGTTAAAATTATATATATTTGTGCATATTCTCAAAATTTACGGCAAATTGAATCAATTGAAAAAAGTTTTAGTTCCCTACGTGATTTGGAAGTGACTCAAAAATCAAAAAAGACAAAAATGCATAAAGTTATCGGTTTTTGGTGTCGATTTTTCCTTTGTTAGTCTTTTTTGGGTTTAGCATTTCAGCCCGCTAACAAATCAGAGCTATAACGTGCGATAAGGAACTCCGTTCCAAAAACATAACAACAACTTTTCAATTAATAAAACTCCTTAGTTCATGTTCTTTGAGTATATTCTAATAAAAATTAGGTTTATACTCACAAGTAAAATTTCTCATTCCATACGGGGTTCAATTCCTGGGGCATAGTTCTTGTTCTCTTCTTCACTTTGCTTACTTGGACGGTAACGTAGGGGTCTGAAGTGCCACTCTTATCTTTCGCGATGAGGCCTTGAGCACAAATAACTGCCCGCGGAGGGCCAATTTAGTATTTCATTATCACAATACAAAGCAAATAACTTTAATAAAAAGTTTATATTAAACATACTATTTCAGCAGGACCTCTTATGGAGGAAATTGCCCCAAAAAGTAGATTGCTACAGAAATAATATTTCAAATATACGGATTCAGTGGGTCTCTGCGTTTAGCAAGACTAATCTAGCAGAGTATTCCAAAACCCGACACGGTTTTTAGTAAATGCCATAGTGCCAAAAGTATTTCTTGTAAATTTTCGTAGAAGTACTATACATTCATATTCATGGTTGTTTTATAACTACTTATTACATGTTTTCATGAAATGTTACACTACGCAATGTACTAATTTTACATTACGCTCAGATTCTTCGCCATGAAGCATTATTAGCAGATAAAGCTAGCCTCAACTTACGCTAAAAGATATCCTTACCAAGCTATCTGCTACCTTACTTACCAAATTAGGCATTCTGTGCTAGAATCTCTTGAAAATCTATAAACAGGGTTTCGTGTGATCAGAACGGGTCAGGGTCAAAGAAGACACTAGCTTCAAACTACCAAACTTTTTATCTATGCCCAAATTCGATTTCTAAAACAAGTTGAACATAGCGCCTACATTATCGCAACTTCTAATGCAAACTTCGACCAAGAAGAAAGTTTCAAAGAAGAAGTATAAAGATATGCGCGGGAATAAGTCTAATGGTATTGGAATTTTCACGAATCGAAAAGTTATTGGCAGTAACAGCAGTGAGGTAGAAATTTCGGGATAATTAGGGTCCTTCATTCGGCATGCTATTATTCCTTCTAAAATTTCATTCACTTACAACCGACTACTGAAGTATAGGTTTCTATCATCGTCGCACTGAAAATTAAATAGGTTAATGTTCGTGATGTGAAGCCCTATTCCCATTCATGTTACAGTGAATGAGTTTTGACAATCCACTCATAATTGTAACATTTATTGTTAATTTGTGACTCTCATGCAATTTGTGTCAATTTAGCAGACGTGCTGCCAAGTTGTGGTTTTGCAATCATTATAAATGAACGTGGTCTGAATCGTGTCATTTCAGTGTTCAGGGAGTATAAAATTTGTGTGCGTGACAAGAATAATTGAATTTGTTTTATCATCTGAGTTAGTGAAGTGTTATAGATTCGTGGAATTTCCTTAGTGTTAATGATTAAATCAAGCTACGTTTTATCGATGGAAGTGATTAGAGGCGGTGCATTAACGACCGTGATTTTTCTGGTAAGTATTTGAAGTAAAGATATGCAATAGATTTCTTTTTTGATATCTGCTGAAGCTGCGGCTTACGGTTACTTAAGCATTTACTTTTTTCAACTTAGCATATTATACTGTCTTACTTTATTAACAACGCTTTTTTATAATGTTACGAAAATCATAATTTGAAGCAGATATCAAAAACAAGGGAAAAGAGAATTCAGGCGAAGAGTCTGTCTAATAGTATCAAAATTGCGAGCGTGCGGTTCGTAGCCGCAAAAGACCACCGCAAACCTGTAATGGCGATCTTGCAAGACCACTTTGATGTTCCTTCTATAGTGACTTGCTTGGCCTGTTCTAGACTGTCAATGTGAGTGTCTGGGTCGACGTTAAAAGTCCGCCTGGCCGCCACATGAAACGAAAGATTGAAAGCAATTTAGTGTTGTGTGTTGTATTGTGTTTTATGCCTTTCGATGATTTCGCCTCGGCCGGTACCTAGATCCTAGAGGAAAACATTTAGTGTAAACACTGTACGTCAATCGAACCTGTGATGGCGATCTTCGCGCTCCATTTTGATGTACCATCGAGGACTGATTGCTTCACTGTGCTCATGTGCGCCGAGTGAGGCTCCCCTTCGATGCTGAACACGCGTCTGTCACATACACACTCGTGTCAGCGATTGCTTTCCGATATTATCAATTTATTCAACGGAATTTTATATGATATTAAACGTTACTTTTCATGTCATAGTCAGAAACAGTTCTTTTACAAGCGATTCTCTGTTATATAATATGGATTTCAAAGGGAGTGTTATTTACGTGCAGTTTAGCTATTGCAAGTTTATGTGATTCATTTAATTCAGCTAAGTGATACTAGGCAAAATGGTGATTATTTATTGTTGTTGAGGTAAATATAAAATTGTATACCTGAATCCGACCCATTTAAAGCAAATCGCCGAACAAAGTTTGGAATTTTAAACATTATCGTTAATCAAAATTGGAAGTGTCATTACCTGATCAGTTCGAAAATCTCGGGTTTGTCTCGTTCACGTTGTTTCATTCTTTCCTTCATAGCTGTGATGATGGAATTAGCTTTATCTTCGGCACCATGTTTGGAAGACTTTTCGGCCGCCCCTGCGAAACACACTGATCAGGCGGTGCCAACATAGTTCTCGTAAGTCGCGGGATGCGCCGGGACGGCCCCCCGCCCCGCGCCCAAACCCGCTACGACCACTCTTGGCCTCAACCTGACAAGACTCCAACTTCGACATGTAAATTTAACAAAGTGTACGTATGTCAGATCTGATCAGGTCATCGACGTCGAGCGGCACTGGCCGGAGCGGATCTGAGCACGGCGCCTGGTAAACAAAACTCAATACAGTTCAACGCTTTGAAAAATTTCTCAGGGATTATTATTGGCAGCTTATTAATATTATCATGGGTAGGTAGGACGGCACAGTAGGTATCAACAAGCTGCCAAACATCTCCAAAAGGCGTTAGAACTGTATCACTTAATAGAACACCCTTTGTATTTGTATGTATTAGTATTGTTTGTTCGTCCATTTACCATATTTTTAAACGGCATTCGTAACATTAATTTATATACAAAATCGATACTTTATTCATTTAAAGCGCTGAACATCTTCAAGGACAGAAGTGAAAACATAAAGATAGTAAAATTAATATAGAAACGTGGAATTCTATAAATCAAAATGTAAAATAAATAAACTAAAGGACCACATATAATATAGAAGTGGACAGACACTGGATTGCGTGCACACATTGCTAACAGGCACATCGTAACAACACGTTGCATTTGTCGGATTTGTTTGGGCGTTCGTGTTTGTAAAGCTTCTAAACCGATTTGTAAGAAAAACGGTGTATAAATTAGTGTAAAATGTAAAGTAGGGTAAAGAACAGTACATAACACAAGTAATTTAGATTAATAGGGCTTTAAAAGTTTCGGCGCTGGGCGGGGCAACCCGAAAGGAACTAACGGATGACAGGACTGGAACCCTATCTAAGTGAGCTACATGTCCACACTTCGAAAACTTTGAATATCAAAATGATGAAATTAATACACAGTACAATATACAGACAGAAAAAAAATTACAAAAATATAAAGAAATAAAATATAATTAATATACTTACGCCAGCAAATAAGATATAACCATTCCAATATCTTAAATCATATTGAATTAAGAATACTAAAATCAAAGTGAAAATAATTATTGATCATAATTAAAGTTATAAAATTTAGTGAATTCAAATATTAATTTCAAAGTGTAGACTAGGAATGAAGATGACGTGCAGTCGATGTGTTAATAAACAATTTATCCGTAAACGCGTTTCACCTAACGACTGCTCGCCTACATGATCGTGCAATGTCAATCTAGAACCGAATATTATGCGAATAATAAAATTTTGAATATAATATTATCTGTGTATCTCACTGATAGCCATGCACACCGATAAAGCAATGGTCAAATTATCAATTGTAAAGGGAAAACACGTCATGCTATTTTCATTATATGAGGTCAGAGTAAACATGAAGAAAAAGGGAGATAAATAAACACCACAAAAACATAATTACAACAACGATAAAATTAAAAAGAAATGTATATTCCTATGATTGCGTGAATCCTGGTGATGTCGCTAGTTGTGTCTTTCTGGCGAATGGTCCTAGTTGTGTTCTCGCACGTGAATAATGTTTGATCACTGATGTATAGCGATCGATACATGCAAAAAATTTAACACATGCATATCAACCGAACTAGTAATGTCAGTCAATTATACTACAACGACATTCTTGATTTTGAATACCATTTATTACCTTTAACACAGACATCACCTAGACAGCAGAATCTAGCAAATTAAGTAAACATCTAGTAGACTTATATTAACATTTAGACATAAAAGAGCGGCACTTCATGATACTCATAAATGTGAAAATAATTAAGCATTTACTAAATCTAAAAACGATAGAAGACAATCTGAAATATAACGATCAAGTGCCATAATTTACGAACTGATTTCAAACAAATTGATAACTCGCCTTTAGGATGATAAATCTATGAGTCTCCTTTATATATTATCTAGTGCAGACTTGATCAAAGTGCGGGCACAAAGGTCATAACTCTCAACAAGACTTGTTCTCCATTAAGTACCATTGAAACTCTCTCGGTGTGGGAGAGTTGTGGACTAACTCCCGCTTCCGACTTATGTAACAAACTCTGCCGCTCGCTCATACCCTGATTTCAATTTTCATCTCGAAATCATTTATTTTCATTGCTTTCAGTCGTAATCTGAACACTAATAAAATCTAGAACCCGATTTGTGCTGCCGCTTTTGGATAACAAAGGATTCACGTTAAATCCAAATAAAGCAGTAAATCTAAAAGCTTCAAAGACCTCAAAATCTAGACTAATTAATAGAAGACGAATGCTCCAACATTACATTAATAAATAATTAAATCACATAGAACGGAATGATCCTAGGTGAATCGTGCTCAGTCTTAAGCGCTATAAGTACAATGTTCTTTAGGGACTGTGCATTAAATATTGATTTTCTACTGCGACGTTGTATATCCAAAGATCTTGTCTACAAGGAGTGACCCGTCAAGTGCTTCTTGACTCTCTTGAGTTTAATAAGGAGGGAACTGCGCTTCCCAGCCAACTCTAATAACCTAAACATTTCGCGCTTCTCGAACGTTCATTGAAGTGACGCTCTTTAAAATTTAGATTAGATTTTTAATCACAAGATTTCGGTGATCGATACTTTTGTGATTAAAAACTGTAAATTTAATTGAATTTCAAGTATTTTGTGATCCGAAAGTAGGAGAACAAGTGTATGTTAATATTAGGATTTTAAATTGCTCTTTTGTAAAATTTATTAGATATTCTCGTACTTGCTCACACTGAATCAGCGATAAAACATTTAAATTACAGGAATTGGTTCCATTCTTAAATTATTGTGTTAAAATCCCTGAAGGATATCAAAACTGTGCAGAATAAATTAGTTTATAAATTTGTAAGGTGATGCAACAAATTCCTTTCATTTAAATTACAAATATGTACCCATAGACCAAAGGGCTCCACTTACTCTGAAGACAGTCAGCATTGAGCAAATCCTTGCACTTTTCGTGACACTTGACACCACATTCAGTGCACCTGACACCTTGCCTGGCAATGCCCCAAAGTAGCCCTTCGCACTCGTAACAGTAAGTGGGTGACGTCGCCGTCCATAGAACGAAGTTGTGCGGCGTGGTTGATGAGATCGGGTAGATGAGCGCTTGCAAGGTCTTCTTGTATACATGCATTTTCTGGAAGGCACTTTTTAGCTCAGAAAGCGTATGCTAGAAGAATTTCATTTTTAGAAGAATTTCGTAAGTTTGCTGCAGCGCTTAATTTTTGTTTTAGTAAATAATTTGATCTCACCAGCTCTTCGTCATTCAACGTTGCCCGATGCACAGCTGACGTCAAACCTGCATTCCTCTTCGTCGCAGCCATTGTCTAAACAGCAGAGAATATATGAGCAAAGTGCATAAACAACTCACTCCATCCTCAGTATGTAATGCCACTGAGTGTTGTGTCTGCTATATCTAATCAAGCGTTGAATTGCCTACCTAAATACTATTTTGAAAAGTCCACTATTGTTAATTCTCAATAATTTAAGATTTTTTTTTATCATTTGCAAGTTGAAGCTACTCATGCTTTGAAAAAAGCTGCTTTGAAGCCTGTCTTTTAATGAAACTTTATCTACCATGACGAAAATTTCAGTAGTTTTTATACCGATGAAAAATTGGTTTTATTATACAAAAAATTTATTGTAAGTGCGTGTAAAGTAAAAATGTGTGTGTGTGTGAGAGTCGGTACAACATTGAAACAGTATTACATTTGAGGGATCATGTTAATTGATGTTGTGATAAAAAAGACTTTTCAGTCGCAAAAATAATATTTGCTGTGATATTGAAGCTTCGCAATGAAAACGAAATTGGCAAGCACGTGCATGTTCCCAGTGTGGAATTCAATTTTCATTTTTATTATTCGTTTATGTATACTGTGATGGTGTTATGCAATCTTTGGATATTATGTAGCTTTACCTTTTATACTTAACCAACATCTGAAAAATGATCTAAAGCAGAAACATGCAATGGCCAAATCAAATTAAATCAAATTTCAATGCAAGCACACTATGTACAGTGAGTGAAAAGAGAAAAATTGGATTCAAGGTGGCTGACCAAAATTTTATCTTTCCACTGTCGATCAGAACTGCATGCATAGAAAAGAAGTCTTATTGGGATAGAAATACCTTGAGAACCTGCAGGTCCGTGGTAAGGGGGTAAAATGCAATGATATTATTAATTTTTATCAGGAATTGTAGTTGTTCATTCGGTGACTATGGTTCTGCTACTGTAGTTTTTGCTCCGGTGACCCATAATTTATCTTTTACACGGTACAGTAAGGGTTGGGGTATCTAAGAATAGGTTAAAGGCCATCTAAGTAGTAAAGATCAGAAGGAAAAACACAATACAGGTAACATTGAGACATCAATGAAGAGAGAAGGGATCAAATAGGCCTCTTTTTGTATTTTTTTTCAATTCGAACAACAGATGAGGAGAGTTTGCTATAGAACTGGATTTAAATTCTCGAAGCGTGAATAAATTTCTAATTTCACCCGAGCCACGTCACATTTTACGATTTATGAGGCAACTTCCCGCGTTATAAAATTTAAAAATTATATCCAAGATCAAACTTCAACGATGCAATTTTTTTAACAATCTCCCCATAAATTGTTCAAAACACATAATATGGAAATTTTCTGTGTAGAAGAAAACATTTATTACGCGCCTAATATTACTAAGCTTCAGGAAGCGTACGTCGATGCGAGCTGTAAACATTTACGACCAGTTTCAAATTTCTACCTTCCATAACCCTGGGTACACAGATAAAGGCATATTATGCCAAGATAGCCCTTTTGTAATAGCTTCAAGTCAATTTCAAGATAGCGAATTGAAACCGGCCCGAAAGAAAGATAGCTTACTTCCATCGGATTCGTAATAATAGAGATAGGTTTATATCTATAAGAAAAATTCAAACGTTACTTACAAGTTCTGAGACAAGAGGGATTGATTTCCTTCTAGGCCTGATGTCAGGCATGCTGTCAATGTTACTGTAGAACGGGTTTTCATTCCCTGGCGGCCTATGAAAACGGTTTAGTTAGGTTTGATTAGTTCAGAGGAAGTTTACTTACATACCTTTTCATATATCAATATTTTAGAAAGTTTTGTGTGTGCTCCGGTGTTATATTAAAAGGTCAATCAGAATAATTATGAGTTTCTCACACCTTATAAGCATCTGAACATGATTAACATACTTATATTATTAATAATATAATATAATTCCGCAGTTCATTTCTAAGTTTCAGGCAATTTCTTTGCAATTTTTTGTAATTTTAGTATTTTTAGTTCACATACCCATTTCCTCGTTGCTCGTTGAAGCCAGCGGAGCCATTCTAAAAAAAAAAAAAAACATTTAATACAAAAAATAAAATAAAAAATAAAAAGCTAACATTTATTTATTAAAATCAAATAATTAACAATACCGTTATAACCATTATGATTAATTTTCTATGACAAAATAAATAATCTAGTCATGAATAAGAATTAATTTCGGAAAACAATATATTTATAGTTTTCTTTGCAAGTACATATTAATCGCCATTATTTCATGAAGGTGAAACGATTTTTTCATGCAATTTAAAATAATGTAGAATCTGTTTTAGGTTCCAATGACCCAAAATTAATGAGAATTTAATGATTATTATAATCGTTAGTGAATTTACCGGCCTTTCGAACATATTTGTATTTTATTATTATATTTTACAATTACACAACATTTTTCTTATTTTAAACTGTCAGAGATTTGTCATGGAAAGTTAATCGAACATTTTCAACACTTATAATAAAATAGCTTACATGGAGAATTAACCTAACGATAAAACACAGTTAATAGTACAGTTAACAATAGTAATAAATAATGCTTGGGCAGTTCATGACTCTAATAATATCTTCATCTGTAACTATGAATGAATCACTGAATGTTGTAGAGTAGGTAGGTATTATTCGGACCAAATAAGTCTTCGAAGCTTCAAATAACATTGTCCCAATCCAATACAAGATGTAGACTGTAGACCCGCAAAATAAAAAATAAAAAATTTCGCTACAAAAATTTATAATCTGCCCATAATATTTTAATTATCATAATTCTACGCAATATCATTCAACATCTAAAACCTTCCGCTAAATATGTTTATTACATAAAGTGCCAGCTATATTTTTATGTAGGTGTGAATAGCTATACGATTACCAAAGCCGTGTGACATCTAGTAAATACGTAACGATGTATATGTATTTAATCCTATTATGATTATTTATATAAATCACTCGATTGAAACATTTATGTAGGTATAGCCCTCGTCAAACTTCTTAGCCGCCCTGAAGTTGGTTTACCGGATGCGCGACGCACGTAACGGTGCTGTTTTCGTATGAGATTTACTACTGCGCAGCCATTGTTCTAACTTCAGGCCGGTCAAAAAAGTTTGGCGAGAACTATAACAATGGTAGTGAAATGTCTTCAAACATAGAGAGGGGAATATGAACTAGTAAATATTGTTTTTTGGAAAAAAAACATTTATCTTTTTTAGAGCTGACTACGGTTTGACATAAATATTTTATTTATAGGTTTCCATTCATATGCAATTATATAGATATGTAAGTGTTGTTATCAATGGCTGTCGCAAGCTCTTACTAAATTAAATTATGGTGTCCTTCGGTTCAGAGATTGAAGATGAAGGAGAACATGAAATCAATATTTTGCGACGCCCTCGTTTCATTTTGAGATCAAAGGCAGATGGCCTGATAGAGAAAGCCACTTTTCTGGACAGGTAGCCATTTTATATATATATCTTTTCTTAGTGTCGACTTCCTACACAGTTTGTACTTCATACAATTATATAATTGTGTAGATTATTTAATTATACTTATCGTGTAAACTATAATTTAGTTGTGAATAAAGTTTCTCTAGTAATTTCCTATTTATTTACACTAAACCGTAGTCGAGCATTCATATTGATAATAATTATTATTTATCATTTTGAGTAGGTACTCATACAATACTGTTAGTAAATAATGAATATGTATTTATGACTGAGAAATGTTACTTATTTCGATTCTCTATAAATAAAAGGAACATCTTTCTCCTGATATGAGATGATATGAACATGAATGAATTTTGTACGACAAAATGCTCCCCACGCCGATATATGGATAAATTCATTAATATAAGACTAATGTTATCAAACAATATCTATCAAGCAACAAACACATATTTATAATACTGACTATATATTTTTAATTTAAAGATTACCATTTTTCCAAGTATAAATATCGTCAAGCAAACCTTTATTAAAAATTGTATAATTGTTTGGTTGAATATCATCGTAAGCTTTATGTAAAAATCCTTTAATACATATAGAAAGTTCTTAGTACCCTATTGCGTTGGTTATACCTAATTATTGCCTCAATTAAATAGAAAGAGCGTCAATAGTAAGTAAATATCATATAAGTATTATATTGTATATACGAGCACCCTATTCTATGCATTCAAATACATATTTAGCAGTACATGGAGAAAAAGAAACTGGTTGAAATATTTCTCACAACCGCAGTTAGTTATTAGGTTAAAACTACCTAAAATAACGTCAAAAATTAAATATCATAACAGAGCCCTGCTTTCGGGAAAATCGAAGTATAGTTTACTTGTGTAATGTTTCACTAAAATTTGTTTAAAATGGACGACTATAAATAACAATTACACGTCCTACATGCTAATCTATATATTAAAGGTAGGTAACATAACGAGTAACTTCATTTGTATTAGAGTTGTAAAGCGGGTTAGTAATGTTAGCAATGGCTTGAGTATTATCAGTCTAACTATTAGTTTAATTTTTTCAAATAACCATGGAAGTAACCTGCAGTTTATAAAATTTAACTAAACAACTTATAACATCTAAGTCTTAACTCTTATTTCATGAAACTTTTGCATGAGATAACTTACACCTGCGCTGACTTTGTCCTTTTCTGCGAGCGGCGTGGTCGCTGCTGGCGTCTCTGACGTCTTCTCTTCGGCTTTTCGGTCTTTCAATGCTTTGAGGAGCTTCCATTTGCTCCCAACAGGAGCGTCCTGCTGTGGAGGAGGCTCTTCAAGAGGAAGAAAATCTTGATGAATTTGTGGCATATCATAGTCATCATCAAGTTCGTCACCACTTTGAACTGGACTGTCGGGTCCAGAAGTTTCTCCTGAACCGGAATCCTCAAACGACTTGTCATCATCGGATTCCCTGTCTTGAATATCATCTATTGTTTCTTCGATTGCTGGGAAAGTTGTTATATCTTTCCAAGACTCTTTAAGTGGAGATTCGTCGTACTTTTGTTTTGTTGTCGCTGTCTTTAGTTTAAGTTCCCTAAGTACTAATGACATTTTTTCTTTTAGATAATATTCGCCTGAGTCTTCGTCTATTTCTTCAATTTCGGGCACTTCTGGCACGGTCAGTTGCCGTTCAGCCTCTATTTGAGACTGGTGTTCCATTTCTTCTAATTTCCTCAGTTCATAACAATACCATTCATCTTCAGAATCGATACTGTCTTCAGTACTCTGTCGCCTGGATGACACTCTAGAACCACTCCTCCAGGAATGGGTACTCCTACTGTCGTCATCATCATGTTTATTTGGTATTTCCAAGCTTTGTTGATGCCGTGGTTGAAACTTGTTTGGTAGCCCCCGAGTACTCTGTATGGATGGACTCCTTTCTGGTAAATTATTAGAGTCTTCATTTAGTGTTAATGTGTTGTTTACCACTTCGGGTGGACTTGGTTTACGAATTCTCTTTTCTTTTTGTTGATTTACAAATTCCTCGCTTATTTCTTCTTGTTGTTCTGCCTCCCCTTTCGGAGGAGAAATATCGTTTATATGTTCATCTGAGACTGACGTTGACTTACGAAGGCGATATTTACCTAAAGCTCTCGAAACTGCAAATTCTTGTGAGCTTCCACTGTAGGATTTATTACTTTCACTTAATCCTTCATCAGAAACATTTGATGATTTTTTCACGTCTCCAATAGTAGCAAAAAGAGAGCCAGGTGATTGGCTATCTCCCTTTTCATCTTCCTCAAATAAGTCTACATTGGATATATCGGTATCGATGTCCAATTTTTCTAATTTTGGTATGTTGTCTTTCTTCATTTGACTAACACGTGCAAAATGAAAGTCAATATCATCACTTTTGTCTCTTGGTATAACATTACTGATGACTGCTAACTTTTCAGGTTCTTCAATAATACATTCAGTGTCATCGTTACGAAATTCGATTCCTTGTTCTTGTATTCTTTCTTGTATCATCTGCTGCTGTTCTACTATTTCTTGATTATTTATTTTTCTTTTAGGTTTGGGCGCTACTTTAGGGAACATGCTGCCTTCATGTGTTGAATCCGAAAATACACTATCACTGTCCTCTGACTGTGCACTCGATCGACCGCCAGACCACTCAGTTTCTGAAGTCTCTGGGTCGGATAGTGATTGATGGCTGGCTTGCTGCTTCCGTCTAGCTTTTTGTAACAAACCAGACATTGAAGCCACCAAATGATATTTCTTTTTTCTTCTCTGGGCAGATAATATCCTTTCTTTTAATGATTTCTCTTGTTGTTGTGGTTCCACTGTATCAACACCTGAAGGTAATGAGTGGGATCTATGTTTTTTAGGCAAATGCAAATCTGGGAGCCAGTGACTCATCGATGACATAGCGGATTTTAGTGATGAAGTCCGCTTTGGTTTTTTGGGCTGTTTATCTTGAGTCTTGTCTTTATAGTTATTGGATATCGATAAATAGCCGGACTCAGAAACAAGTATACCACTTGACTCAACATATTGTTCCTTTCTCGTTTTACTGTGTTCAGGTGAGGCTTGTTTGTCGAAGCCTTGATTCTCATACATTACATTACCATTTCGTTGATCGTATTGTTGCTGTTTAAAATATTCTTGTTGTAATTGATTTTGAAATTGTTTTCTTTCAGTAATACTCAGAGAATGTGATTTCAAGCTCGATGTTTCCATTGAACTGGTCGGGGATCTACTACCACCTTGCCACGAGATCTGGTCTTCTAAAGATGTTTTTTTAGGTGAATCATACCTTGTTGATGTTGGGTAATAAGAGAGAGCATCAGTGAGATTGCCGGGAGGATATCCAGCGCGATGTCCTTTATAACCATTTTGATAAAAGTGTGGATCATTCGCGCCCATCGTATTGGCCCTAGTCAAGGGTCGTTTGTTGGCATTCGCCGCCGACATTACTACAGTTTGTGCATGATAACTAGGTTCCGGTGGATAAGAATCCACTGCAGGCCTCGCAACAGACTCAGAAATTTCATTTCTATCTAATAATTCGGAAAAACTCCTATCTTCAGACAACATTCCTCTCGGAGTACTATACACAGTTGTGAATATTGGTTGTCTATTTCCAGCTACGGAATATATTGAAGGGGCTTCGTTGCCGTAATAATATTCTCCAATATTGCTTATTTGAGTCATTTGATCTGTTGCTGAATATGGAATATCGCTTTTCATGTAATCACTATCCACTTTTCCTTGCAATTTACTCAAATCTCTGGAGCTCATTTCTTTTGTCATAATATCTGAGTTTCGTAAGTTGTAATCGCTCTTCAAGTTTGTCCCTTCATAAAGATAAGAATCCACGAGCGTTTCTATATACGGCTTTGACTCGATCTCATAAGACATTCTTTGTATTGGTTGTGGGGAAGGATCTCTCATTTTATGAGAATCGTGACTTCCATGCGTAATTCTGCCCGTTTTAGGTGAACCTGGACTTTTTTCTAAACTTGACCATCCACTCATTGACGATAATCCTGAATCAGATTTTGCAGCCACAATATTTGCTGAATCCCTTTTTACATGCTTAGGTGAAGTTTTGGGTGACTTTGGAGATCTGGGACTTAAACGCATACCATCATGGGGCATAGCGCTACTTGTAGATAACATTGGTTGATGAGCGACCAGTTCGTTGTTATTCTCTATCGAAGGAAACCCGTTTGTCCCATTTGGTGGAGCCGGTGGTGGGGGACTTGGAGATTTTCTTAGCCTGTTATCTTCATAACTTAATTCATTAGTACTAGGTCCATTGTATATTTCGTGAATTGACATGGGAGAGAGTTGTTCTGAACCTCCTGATTTATATATCTCGTTTAAAGGCTGAGATAGGCCTTTGTTAGAAAAATAATTTTGTCTGGAAGTGTCTGTTATTTGATACGGCGAACTATATTCGAATCTTTCCCTTGAAAGAGCACTAGGAGATTTAGAGGCTTTAGCTGCATTTATCTCAGCATTAGCTACGGCCGAACTATAGGCCAGACGCCCAGTAACAGTCGTATAAGGTTCTGTAGTAGTTCTCTCTGGTACAAACTTTCGACGAGGAGACAGAGTGGGTGGCAAATAATCTATTGCTCTATCTGTCACATTATCAGTTAGTGACAATCTTGATGGTGATTTCTCTCTTACGATAGAATCTTTAGGCGCCGCTAACATAAAGTCATCAAAACTTTTCATCATGTCGTTAATGGCCCAATTGTCACCGCCTGAATATACGCTTTTTAGTTGTTCATTGATTATATTGCCATCCTCAACTAGTGCCTTTGCTTCTATTTCCCTGTCATGTTTTGATAGTTTTGTTTCAGGACTAAGAAGCCTCGTTTTCAAGTCTTTTAACTCTCTGGAATCTTTGTGTAATTGGGTTGTCAATCTATCTAATTCGTGTAATTTATCTACTGTAATTTGATCTATTGTACTTAAAGCAGACAAATGTACCAAATCTCTTTCACTAATTACAGGTCCACCTTTTAATCCGCAGTAATCTTTATAGTCTGATGAACTGTATATTTGCCTAGAGCTTGTTGGCATCATTTCTATATCTGGTTCTTCCGGAGCTTCCCAAATCATATCTAATTGTGATGGTGGTCTTGAAGTTTCATCGCAAACTAAATCATCACGATAAGCTTGATTTAAGCTCTTATAAAATGCTTCGTTAGATTCCATTATTTCCTCTTGATGGTCTAATAATATTGAACTTCGTCCAATATCCAAGCCTTCTTCTATGCCATCTTCGACAGTACCATTCCCTAATATTTCTCTGATCACTTCTAATCGAGTGATAGGATCTCTGGCACTGACAGTTCGGCATGTGTAAAAATCCAGTAATGTTGATATCACCCCCTGTTGATCGGCGAGCAACGTCTCCAATCTCTCGAGTCGTTCCCACATCCTGACATATTCTTGGCTGAGGAGATCGAGCGCTCGCCAAGCGTATTTGAGTTCTGTTTCGAGAATATTGAGACGTGTGCCGAGGCGTTCCATGTAGTCGCTGATGATGTAGTCGCCGGAGTAGGGGGGCAGGTCGGGAGGAAGCGCGAGGGAGCCGCAGTCGTCCATATCGACCTCGGCAACCCCATTCCCGCCGTCCTCGCTTTCCTCCATCACGCCGCTTGCGCCTGCCCCAGCATTGTCGTGGATATCGCGCATCATCTTCGGATCGGACAGTGGGTTGCACATAACATTTTGCACTATGAGTCATCCCATATCGTTTTATTGTTCACACTTTCCACTCGAAACAGTCCTCTGCCACTGACAGACCTCACTAAAATCATTTTACCACACTGAATGTTCAACACGTCATATTGTTTATTTTAAAGTTCACTTTGTAAATCTATTAATATCTGTTTTCAACACTTTTATAATGTATACTTTGTACTTCGACGGAATGAAATTGATAATTAGTTTACATCAAAAATATACTTTGAGTTTCACTTATCACTTTACTGCAACAAGAAAGATTTTTGTTAGTGGATGTCGGGCTCCACTGGTTTGGGCATAAGACGGCTTATGTGCACACCAGTGGGTAGGAGGCAAAGGAATACCTCGACGGAATATGTAAACTTTGCAGCCGCGACCCAATTTTCTTGACTTAAATGTTCGAAAAATATTATGGTCGACTTTTGCTTAAAGAAAGTTTACATGTTCCTGTGTGAGGCAGCTAAGCGGTTCGTATTTGATTCCACTTGAGCAATTGCACCTCAGAGGTGGAAGGCGTCGCTCGGCTAGGAAAGGAAATAGGATGAACCGAAAGGAAATTAGAGCCGAGTCCCACCACCGCTTCGCTTAGATAAACCGCAGGGTTTTTATTGGATTAGGACAGTACCATTGTTACAAGTGGTAAACAAAACTCCAAAATATTTGTTGCCTAAATTTATGTGCATTTACGCTACAAGAAAGCCACGTTTCCCTCCACACAAACTAAATAAATGAAGAACGTCTATAGGGCAAAACGTGACTAGATCACTAAGAAGGAATGCCTTTGATACCACATAGAGGAATATTTGAAGGAGCCTGTTTATTACACACGATACCTACTCCTATCTAAACAATGTGTGCCGACGGTTTGTCATATGATAAATACTTCATCCAAGAAATATTCCTATAAGTCTTTATGTCCGATATTATGTACGCAAATATCACATACCGTCCTTCGTGTGTTTTCATTTTTATTAAATACCAATGTCTTAGTTATGTGGTGTAAGTATATAAACGATGCTCTAATTCCGGATTGTTCATCATTCCGTTTATTGCTGAGAAGATATTGTATTTGATGAAATTTTATGGAAGAGCTTCATCCAACTTTTATTAAGACCTTTCAATTATTAATAATATCTTCAATAATATTACTAAAGAATTATTATCTTTGTAGGAAAATGGAATAGCATTTTAATAATGTAATAACTTTTCCATGTCAAAGGACACTTGAAAGCCAAGGAAGCTTCCAAGTCGTTAGTCTCATCTATATAGGACCCCAATAAACAATAATGCCTTATCAATAGAACGGAGTGTTTTGATTTCTTTATACTTAGTGTTGTTCAAGAATATCGGTTTCCGATATCGTAAGAAGTTTTTTTTTCGTTGTAGTGATTTCAGAAGACAATTTAGGCTACGCAAGTAACTTGATTCTTTAATATTTTGCACAAATCTAAAAGCTTCCCTTTTGGTTTGATAATAAAATTTAATTTTTGTGTGAGTAGTTGATAGCAATCAGCTGATTATTTTCTTAGTTCCATCTCATTGGAATCTAAGTTAACATTTCCTAAATTAACAAACTTCCAAACGCACTAAAAGTCACAAGGAACAAACTTGGAAAGTCATACCGAAATTATAAGGTCGCTAAAGTAAACCCCAATTTAAGAAACAACCTTTAGGATTGTCAATGCAAAGTAATCACCGACCGATTGTCTTTCTTCTCACGCCACAAAGCTAAATTAGTGGCGATGGACCGACACAACTTAAAGCCGGTTTGCAATCATCAATTGAAACCGTTGGATACTCTCCAAAATCCACCAAGGAACTTTTGCTCAACACTAATTGGATTTGTAGACCTCAATCTATGGCGATCGTATAAGAATTCCTTTGGGTAGTGTCCTTTTACTGTTAAATGTATAGTCTACTATGTGTAGCTTGGCTAGTTTTTTCCTATCAGATAACATGTTTGGGATTGCTATATTGTAGACGAAAATATAATATACATCACCTATATATTTCACACATGCAAAACTTCACGAAGCCACAACTTTCACAACACAGTAAAGAGGTTCAAGCTCATGTGAGAAATAATCCAATAATGATCAAAGGTACGATACTTCAACTTAAGTAGTCGATAAGGTTTGATGGACCTGCTAACATTACTTAAAGTAAAGGGCTTTTGGTAACAAGTAAAATTCGGTAAGCCCCGATGCGTGCGATCAAAGTTTTGCCGATACTTGAAGCAATCTTGGAAGTAAGAGTGCCTGCAAACGTTATGTAGCACGTGAAGGCAGCATTGAAATACCTAGGGTTATATTTCGGTTATATGGCAGACACGTGAGTCCGCGGGCCGATAAAAACAATTATTTTCTCATGGCTTGGGCGTAATACTTCCCGTGGGTGCTGTTAAATGCGAATAAGGATTTTTTGCAGAAAAATGAGCCTTGATATGGTACTGTAGACTAATCAAATGTTCCAATGACTCATTTGTTTCTCCAGTGTGTTAATTTTTTATCTTATTAGAATTATTATCATATATACCAATATTATAAAGAGGAAAGATTTTATTGTTTGTTTGATTGTTTGTACCGAATAGGCTCCAAAACTACTGGACCGATTTCAAAAATTCTTTCACCGTTGGGAAGCTACTCTATCCCCGGGTAACATAGGCTACTTTTTATCCCTGTATTCCCACGGGAACGGGAACTACGCGGGTGAAACCGCGAGGCGTCCTCTAGTGATTAATATATTTAAAAGAATTAACTTCTATAGTATAGCTTTAATAATGCAAAGTTCAACTACAAATAAAAGAGGTTATTATTTCATTAAATCGTGAATTTTGGTTAAATCGTGAATCAGGTTTGTTATGTTGTGAATTTTGTTCACAACATAACAAACCTGTCAGGAAGTACGATACACGAAGGGTTGTGGAACGATTTTCGTACAGGTGCCTTTTCAATTTCAACCCTTACCGTAGTCACACATAAATCTTATGTGTCAACCTTACACAGAATTTATGTGACCATCGCTCTATTAACTTTAGGCGAAAAATGTTGTTTAACATGTTATTTCAAAAATTCAAAAAGAATGTTCGGAAACGAAGGCGTTGAAGATATTTCACAGTTTGGCTGCTTTATTTATGGATTCAGGAATTTAGAGCACTCAGAAAATTCTCTCCGTTAAAGCGATAAAAACTGTGAATATTTAAGTTAATCCTGCGACGTTAGTGCTTTCGAGGTACGACTAATCGTTTTAGCGTCTCAGTATCTTGAAAGAGTAAAAGTGAATAGGACGATAAAGTTGCAGAGTGAAAAGTGGGTGCAAAAGTTTTGCGACTGTTTTATGTTGCGTTTTACCACCTTCATGCAAATTTTGTTTCTATTTTAATTTATCTGGGATAAGTAGTCATAGAGCTAGGCAGGAAACCTGACAAGGTGCGGCGTGACGGAGTGGTATCCAAGGTTTGGGAGAAGAAGAAGAAGAGTGGAAAATGTTTGTTTGTCGTCCAGCAGCGTGATGGGTACTTGATATTGTTGCTATCGAGGGTAGTATCTGGATGAGGCTGGTACAGGAACAGGATTGATATAAGAAAAGAGAGGGCTATGCTCAGCAGAAACCAACCTAAGTAAATCCAATAAGGCCACTGCGAAAGAGACTTATAAATATGTATTTAATGGTCTTTCTTAAATGTGAGCCAGCATTCTATTATCAGAAGCTACAAAGTTTCATGTTCATTGTTTTATTTTCTAAAGTTATTCTTTATTCTTATCGTGGTTACGGATAATCTGCTCAACCCACAAGCGTAATCCGTAAAGTTAGTTTTAGTTTTCAAATCCATTTAGTCTCGTCTAGTAATTAGTGTTCAACGTTTTTATAATTGGTTAACTCATGCCTCGTGAAAAAAGTATTGTTTTTAAATCGTTTGAAGCTTTTAAACTCATATTTTGTATTGTTTATTTTGTAGTTTTTCTTTTATTTGAGCAATATAACGAATCAAATGTATTGGTAACAGCTTCACAGCTGACATAAACTTCCTAAACAATAATTAATCAAAGTATAATAGAAACGGTGTGATCCAACACAAAGTTGTCATGTAAGCATTCTGTTTTTTGTAACAGAATCAAAAGAATCAACAAGCGGCAGAATAAATTCCTTTAAAAAAGCCATCATTTTAAGGCTCGCTACAAGTCGCAAGCCAGTCCAGTTTCCAGCCACAAATGGAGTAGGGATTAATACGGCCAACGGTGCAGCTGTTGGCATTCGTTCAAACACGCCAGATGTTACTTCACGCTCGAATCGTAACTACTGGAACGATCTTGTACATATATTTCATATTCACGAAAAATTTGAAAAAAAATGAAGATGATGAACCTAAATCGAGAAGAGATAATAAGGTGACACTTGATGATAGTTATCGAAGGATGATAATGGTATAAGTAGAGCTAAGAAGATAACCGAATCCGAAGGTCAACCTGCCGATTAAAAGCCAAAAACAAATGAAAAGTTTAATTCTGGCAATAAATCAGGAATTGATGAAATCATTACAGATGTTTAGTTTTATGGATCTAAATCGTAGAGACGACAGAAAACCAACTTGCTAAAACAGTTTTAAAACCAACATATTTGAGATGTCAATGAAATGGCATGAAAATCAAAGAGACCCAGAACTTAATCTACTCTCAAGAGATGTTTTCTTCATCTTTACAGAAGTTCTGGCAGATTTAAAAGACGTTGCTTCCGTATATAACATTTCACGATACAGACTTACTGAACAACTTAATCATTGCAATAGCTGGAGATTATTAGCAACGCGGCAGGATGCAGATGTTGGCATTCGTTCAAATGTAGCAGATGTCACGCTTTGCGCTCCAGATTGTCTAGTGAGAATGTTAAGAGCATATTTAATGTAGCTGGTTTCTGGGGTGAGGTTTTCTGTAATATTTGTTGATTATATATTTTTAGCAGACTGTTTCTTGTTGTTACAATAAATGATGAAGCGATATAATTATGCCCTAAAGTTGGCAGTTTTTCTCCACAATAAATCAGTATAAATAAAATAAGATTCTGGCAATGAAACAGAAATTGTAATATTTTTTTAGTTTTTCAAAAACAAGCAAAACAACAATCGTAGCTACCTATATGTTTCCCAATATCATTGAACGTTTAAACTCCATAGGTATGAGTTTATACCGTTGTTTAAGTTCACCGGTGAAGATAAAACAATATTGATTTAGCAAGTACGTAGGTACTACAAAGGCGTCAGTACACAAATTGAATAAATTATCACCAGTACTTGTAAAGGGCGCTATATCGACCTCAAGATCGTGATTCAAGGTTAAAGAAGTTGTATTAAAAGTTCTATATTTTTTCAAGTAGGTACGGTAGGATAAACTTTAAATTATATATATATATATATAGATAGTGGTCAAGCACGAGACTATCAATAAAAATAAAATTTCTAATTAATTACTGAGCTAATGTATATTTAAAAGGTCAAGTTAAAGTTGTAATCTTAAGTGGGTATTGAGCACTAGCGCTTAAAGAGCAAGGATAATACGAGTATTCCAAGCACTTTCCAAAGAATTTTGACAATACACATCTATATAATATAAAAATCTGTATAACATTAAACGTAATAAATGTCAATAAAATAAAAGATTTCGTGAAAGCAGGTGCTACTGCACTATGTACACTTAACAACAAAAGTAATAAAGAAGTCAATTCCACAGAATACAATAATACTACTCATTCATTTTCTTATCTAAGATCCGAGAATAAACACACAAGGGTCGTACGTGTCCGATCAATAAGATAAATGTGTGTTGACTGTCCCTATTGAAACATTTTGTGCTATTGAAACATTTTCTTTTTAAACTTGGCAACCACACATTGCAGGTGGAAGTTAAATGGGCCAAATAATGGTCTTTATGATTTGGTTGTAGTTGAGTTGAGAGGACGCTTTTATTTGTAGTCAACGGTTTCATGATTTGGTTTTCTAAATTGTATTATATTTTTGGTTTAGGTACTAATTTTCTTTAAATGCTTTCGGTTTCGTAGATCATCATTGTCATAATATATAACCAATGTGAACTAAAAAACGCTACATTGTGTTTAAAATGTTTTCCATTTATTTTGTACTAAGCACAACGAGCATTTTACAAAAGTAACAAACGCAGAAGCACGCTCCAGTTATACCTAAAAGTGAAACGTTATTTGTCTTCTGTAAACTGTTGAAAAATAGACGGCAGGCAGTATTTCAACTTCTACGCTTATAAAAAATTTCCCCGCACTGTGGCTGTTCAAATAGCACAAAAGTTTCAAACGTGGAAACAAGTGAAAAACCGTTTGTGAGGTAAGTAGGTATGTATAAGCGGGGATTGTCAACAAAACGATTTTGAGCGTGAGTGTACGTCCGTCGCCAGCATATCGCCGACTCATGCCCATTTCATTCAGTCGAAACGTTTTTTTCACACCCAGTTTTTTGCAGGTTGCGGGAAAAAAATATTTTCCGCTATCATACTGATGGAATCACGTAACGCAGGATTGGCTTCTAATAAAATCCATTTTTGGATCGAGCGTTACTGTTCCACAAAATTTATGGATTTCAATCGCGAAAGTATGCGAGTTTAATATGTCCATATCTATAAAGATGAATGTGTGTTCGGGTTTATCACTGCAATTTTTCAGTGTATTTTTGTTTCAACGATTTTTCGCTTTTATCGCCTCAGATATTTTCGCTATCAGAATAAAAGCTCCAATTTGGGATTCTTTATTGGTTTGGTTACTCTTTTATATTTTACTTTTCAGTGGTTTAGGTACTTGATGCTCAAAATGTGAGGATGAAACGGCATCAACCTCTTCTAAATAAGGTTATTTTACCTTGTTATTTTAAATACTGGATCCACTTAGAAACCATCTTTTCTATGCCTATAAGTAGACACATACCTTTCACAAAATAACAAGCCTCTCACCGTCTCCTAAATTTTTTCTACATTAAAAAAACCTTTTATATTAAAAACGGGTTCAGGAATCGGCTTTGACACGATGACCCATGCTGTCAGATCCCTTCGTCCATCCCAACCCGTCCCTTTGCTGACGTTTTTCTCTATGTAACAAACCAAGCTTCGCGTTCGGCAATGTCAACAATACGTCTAAAACGACAAATGACGAAAACTGTTTTAAACTTCGTGTTAAGTTTTGTTTGGACTAGCACTTTAGAGACTGGAAAATAGCCATCGTTTACAAATTATAGTTTTTTTCTCGTTTCCGTACTGATTAACTTTAAGTCCTAATATACAATAATATCCGTTCACTGATCTGTGACCAAGTTCACAAAGAGTGAAATAAGCGTCTATCTGTTAAACATAAATTACTTAGAGATAATAAAGTCTGTCCTTCTTCCCCCATGACGTAATTTGGTTCTGCGTAATTTCAGAGTAATCTATTGCTTTGTTCCCAAAGTGATTAAGTTCCAGACATACTTTACCATTACAATATAGCCCAGAATTAGGACAAGCCGGAATTAGTTTAGCTTAACAAATACTAAGTCATGGTCAAATTAAATCTTTGCTCAAACCGTACCTCTAGAGAGTTATCCAGACAAGAATGTATGTAACCTAAATAAAAAGAGAATGGTAATGGCGGACGAATTGGTAAGAGGATCTTTTATCAAGAAATAAAGCCTAACATATATTTTTACTTCATTCAATAAATACTAGCCCTAGATTCGCGTGGGTTCAATTTAATTTCCGGTGGATTTTCTAAAAATGTTAACTTAAACTGGTCTGACAAAACGAAAAATGATTTGCTGGATTTGTCAAACTGATTTCAAGCTGAAATTTATATACGCATCTGACCACACAAGCTGCTCGTTTAACTGTTTCAAAAACTACTCTGAGAAATTCTGTCTTGGTTCATATATTTTGATATAAAAATATGTCAGATAAAACATTAATTATATCGGATTGCTTCGCCCACATCAAAGAGTAGGCCACCCCATTCCGTCTCGTGTATTCTATAAGCGAACAAGCTGATTATATCAGCCGGATATCCGGACTCATCTAACACAAAGATAGCATCTTATTGCTAAATTACTTATATCATATCTTGTATGTCGTCTGAACCTTATTCGTCCAAATTTATGTTTATTTTTCTGATGTAAAATTGTATATTGTTCAAACGATTTACCATTTCAGGCCCGATAGGTGCCAAAAGAAAGCAAGCAAGAATAATAAAAGACCTTTCAAGAAACTAATTCTAAGCATATTTATTAGAATTCATTTGACTTCCAGATTTTCATGTTGGTCTAGAAATTCAATAAAGAATAAATGTAACAGATTGTTGTCTAGACTAGTCGTGCAAGTTCTATTAATAAAGAAGACTGGGTTGCTATGGGCTCCGCAAGTGATAGGCCAGCTACTACTCTACAACTACTACAAACATTTAATGTAACTACAAATATTTTTGAATTGTTGAAAGGGGAACTTTTGAATGAGAAAGTCGGTATCATAAATGTAATAGCTGAAACAAGTTGTGAATTATAAAAATATTTAATATTAGTAGGTTATTTACTTAAGCATAAAAAACAGAACTAGTAATTGCTTTTGTTGGGAGTCATTGAGGATTAGACATAGATATTAGTTCCATAGAACTTACAACAAAATGAATGATACACATATGTTTTGATACGTTGACATGATAATTTCAGTTTCCAAGACTAACTAGGCCAGAAATTGGTAATTTCCTAGTCAATGCATGTTATAACACTTCACAGAAAGCAACGAAATGTTAACCTACACTTAATTTATTTACTAAGAAACCACAATTTGGCACCAGAAATATTTGAAGACAAAATATAGTCAGTTTTCGGCAATATAATGAATAATTCAGATGAACAATATTACTTCCTGCATTTAACAATTGTCGAATCTGGTGAAATATAAAACATCAAGTCGGTTTTAGACAAACTAGGTCAAAAAATCGTCGACGAACTTTATATTGGTACAGAACAAAAGCGGTTTAACGCAGACGCTGAAGGGCGAATAAAATACTAAAGTATTACAACTGTGAATCGTAAAGGGAACCAACCTTTATAAGAACAGAAATGAGGTCAACAATCACTGGACTAACAATATGATAAGTGGAGAATTTCAGACAAAACATTGGGGTGACGGAAATAAAATTCGTCTGTAAAATTACTTTTTTAACATATTTCATTGCTTTTTGCCTATTGTTCTATTGCCATATCATTTTACTTAATAAAGATAAGGATATTTAAAATTAAAACCGTTGTCGAAATTGATACAATGAATCAATCATGCTTCCACCACTTATTGTTACTTAGATTGCCAAGTTTGCACCTCGAAGTGAATTTATAATGTCTGCCGCTCTCTGAACTGCCTTGGCTGCCAAAACGGCTATTAAAGGTCTTTACCCTCGATTCATCTGCCAACTATTATTCACTACCAACCACTATGTTAACATTTGCCTTACCTACGAAAATTCGATCTTGAACGTCGCCCATCGATACCAGAGCCAATATTATAAAATCATTAATTAATTCCCGACAACACCCCAGCTCAACATGAACGCACCTTGTTCTTACCTTAACAGGTCTTACAAAGCAATTTGCTCTTAATGAATAATGTCAAAGGGTTTATTTTCATTCGCTGTCTAGCGTAACGTTTTCCTTCGGTCCCAAACACACACCCTTTGTGTCCCTTGCGACCGGTGCTATCTAGGCTCTGTTTTCTGTGGTGGCAATTTCATAAATTAAACCGCACCGTGTAGAAACGTTGTCGGTAATGTTGTCCGTAACTTGATTCAGGTTTGTTTGTATAACGCATTTTCACCGAAAGACGCTCGGAAGTACTTTTTAACGTATCGATTTCGTCGTCGTATGCCTCATTGATATTCCTTTGCACTTCACTAGTGTTTCAGTATCGTTGTTTCCAAGTGTATTGGACCGTATTTCGGTATAACAGTATACTTTTGCATAACGAGATAGCACTTTGGATACTACATAAGGAGATCGCGCTTCTAAAGTACCTAATATTTGACTCAGTTAAGGTGAATACTGCGATTTTGTATATTCTTTTTAAATTATATGAGACACAAAATCCTATTTGAGGGCTGCGAGGTATGTCATCACAGAGCTCCTTTAACGAAATCGTCAAACATCTTCAAGATTCTATGTTGGCGAGTTTCGCAACTTCAGCTACTTGAGAATCTTTGCAAATACGAAGTCCCTAGCACAGGTAATAAAACTTTCCTGTTTGAACAATTCGTAACATGCAATTTCCGCTGAACATTGCTATAATTCAGTGGTGTATTACAAACTTTATGCGTTAGAGTGGGGACAGTTTGTGAACGGTAAATTATTTCTGAGGGCTAAGTTTTTATCGTCTATTGTGGTCAAGTTATATTACGCGTTGGGCGGATCACGCAAGCTTTTACAAGTTATTTTATAGAGGAATAGATTTTTCGTGCTGTGTTAAGGCTCATTGAGACCGGCTCCTGTTACACACGCGAGGAAAAATGCTGACGTTTTTTTGTAATGTATCCCACCGTATCTGGGTCAATGTTTCCTGACATTTCTTTACTTCCTCCAATGCATTTGAACGATGAGAAATAGGAGCTGAATATGCTAGTAATGAAAACGTTTTGAATTCCAAGAGCCGTTTAATGTTGTTGCTTTAAAATTGTGACACTTTTTCACTTTTTGCACGGTCCTAATGACTGTGGAAAAATATATTTTATATTTTTTGCTGTTTTTGGAAATGGTGCACCTTATTAAGCGTTGTTTACAAACTTGGGGGAAAAAATATGAGTCTCTCATTAAATCAATAAAATTATCTCATGTCCACTATAAAAATTTAGGGGTTAAGAACCGATTTTTTTTCACATACATTTAAAGTAATTTATCAGTATAACGATTAATAATTTAACCGGGTCACATTTAATAGGTCAGGCCACCTTAACATGTCGTTTGTATCAAACGCCAACGTAAGCAAAATCAACGAACGTAACACTTCACGTTTTTATATGGCGACACGGCTTCGCAAACATGTATGGGAATGTCGGAGAGTAACGCAAATTGGATTAATTTAATTAGAATAGAGCATTTAAAAGGACAGTGTCTAAATACTGTATACTAAACAAGTTTAAGAATCCGAAATAAAATATACCAGCTAATTTCAGAAACATTGGAAAAATTATTATAAAAAAATATTAGATTAGAATTAACAATTTCTTTCTGTTCTTATCATAAAGCACTCTTTTGGAGGAGCTCGTGGCTTAATAATAACAGCCGCACTGGTCGATCATCAAGGTTAAGCAAAGCTTGACGAGGTCGGTCCGTGGATGTGTGACCATTTCAACATACTGAGTTTGCTTCGTGCCTCGGAAAGCACGTTAAGCCGTTGGTCCCGGCTGTCATTTGAAGATCTTTGACAGTCGTTACGAGTAGTCAGAAGCTAGAGATCTAACACCAGTCTAGCCAAGTAGTACGGTGTTCCCAGTTAGTCTGATAGGCAGTCGCTATATGTAAAACACTGATTCTCAGCTGAATCCGGTAAGACTGAAAGCCGACCCCAATATAGTTGGGAAAAGGTTAGGCAGATTGACTCTTTTAAAAATGTTTTTGCACTTAAATAAGCTGACTGTTATAGACAAAAGTGTTTAAATCACTACATATTATAAAATTAATTCCCCCACCCCGTCTGTACGCGATAAACTCAAAAACTACTGAACGCATTTTCATGCGGTTTCCACCAATAGAAAGAGTGACAAACGAGGAAGATTTTTGTATATAATTTGTTACGGGTGAAGCCGGGGCAGGCCACTAGTTCAAAAAAGAAAAGGCATCATCATAAAATTCCAACTTTAAATTAATTCCACATCACAATAAGCGGGTGTCAGCGTATTCATTCGTCAGATTCTCGTTAGCTGAAGCTGAAAGTCGAAGAAAGGTTTCCTAGCGGTATCCGCGAGAGGCTTTGTTCAGTAACCGGTTGAATCCGGTTCGGGCCGCTAATGAGGTACAGTCACGAACTATTCACAATCGGGCGCAATCTCGTAGTAAAACTGACCTCGATTGAATTGTTGATGAAAAATAATTTAGTAGGGTAGAAGAGTTATTTGTTTAGATTTAGATCTATTTTGTTATTGTTTTAAAAATTAATAAGGTATATGTAGTGCTGACTCATGACTTTCTCGAAAGTCAGTTTGACCAACGGATTTTTATTTCTATACTACCAAATTATTGAACGAAGTTCCATAACGTGGTTTGCGTAGGAGTTCCCTGGTAGAAGTCATCACGTCACTAAAAAGGGTTATGCCTCCCCTCGAGACATTCGGTTCCATCCCGCGTAGATCGGATATTACCGCGGTGGCTTATAGAAGCGTGGCTTGTTTACATCATGTGTTAGTTAAATGTGACTTGCAGAAGCTTTTTTTTAATAAGTTCGAGAGTTGATGAAAAGCCAGATTCCTGAGCGCACACGGTTTTATTATGTAAATAGGGACAATGCATTCTTTGATTGGTCTAACTATACTAATATCTCAAGAATACCACGAAAATAATGTTTTGATTCTATTTTAATTTCGTCTAAACAGCTTTGTATCTTGTTAAGTAGTGTCAGTGTTTGTTAAAATCTGCTTACTGTTTTATTTCTGTTTTAAGTTCACAGAATGCTAGATAGATATTTAAGTTACTATCTTCCTTTTTTCCATGTGCATTTCGTGTAACTAACGTAAAAATGTAAATATTAAAAACCTCTCTATATTTCAAGCAAATTGAATCAAACCATTTCGTTGGCTACAGCAAAGCAAACGAATTAAATAAACAAGGCCTGCACTGAAACTCTCATCGTACATTCATTGCAAGCATTCCAAAACAATTAGTTTATATCCAGTAGAGCTTTCAACTGTACCATTTCTTTGTATATTTAGAACCTGGTATAATTAAAAATTGAAATAAATTTTGTATGAGAAAATTCGCATTAAGAATGGTCGATTTTCATTTATAAATTCTAGCAGAAAAGTTAAAAATGGTATTAGTTTTTGAAATAACAGCAATAGATGTAATATTGGAAATGAGCTTTTCATGAACCAACCGGATAATGAGGTGCTATTGTGTGTAAGAAATCTCGTTATTATTTTCTATGTTAAGCTTTTTACGAACTTTACTACAAAATAAGAAGTTTGTGAAAAGTTGTCAAGGAAGGAAGTGTAGGGAAAAACATGACACCTTTAATCTATACTAATATTATAAAGCTGAAGAGTTTGTTTGTTTGTTTGTTTGTTTGAACGCGCTAATCTCAGGAACTACTGGTTGGAATTGAAAAATTCTTTTTGTGTTGGGTAGTCCATTTATCGAGGAAGGTTATAGGCTATATAACATCACGCTACGACCAATAGGAGCGGAGCATCAATGAAAAATGTTCCAAAAACGGGGAAAATTTATTCTTTTTGAGATGCAACGTATTTAGAGTAGGTGGGCTAGCTTGGTAGGTAGCCAGTTGACGGGAGCGAAGCCGCGTGGGACAGCTAGTCTTCTATACAATTTCAATCTCAAAGTTCATTCACCCTAGATTAGATAAACCTTATGAATAGACTTGCTGCCCTAAATATGGTGAAGTTAAAGGCCTGTAAAACCATGACATAAGCAAACCGGAGAGAGATGACATCAGAACTCGTTCATGGCACACCTCATTACGCAGGGAAGGAAACTGAACTTGGTCTATTTAGAACATGTTTTTTTTTTTCTAGAACTATAGTTTTCTAAGAAGAATGTACTGCCTTTTTATGACGAAACATTCTGAATAAACAATCGTAAGTAATTATTCGATTTATTTGGGTAGCCTTTGAGGTCGAAAACAAAAGAATAACTTGGAATTTGTCACATTTTTACAATTCTCGGTTTGTGGCCTAATTCTGAGAAATCCCTTTTTTTTTTTTGGCCAAATAACTAAGTCCCTTTATCAAGATGAAAATACAGGTAAGAAAGTCAACACGTAAGAAAAGGCGGTCATTTTACATTAACAATAATTAAAAGTCCTGAATTAAAATACTAATATTTCCATTTAAAGATTACGGAACGAAAAAATCGCGCGCGCGCTTTGGTTTCTATATACCAACGCTTAGAGTCTCTTCTTTTCTCTCCAAACCTCTTGCCAGTTCAGCTGGGGTTGGGTCTCCTTGTACGTCTGCACCAGAGAGCTCTGTTCTGGGCTGTCTGAGTACTCAGAAAATATCAATGCTTAGAACATGATAAGTAAATATAAGTCCACACTGGAGTAATATTATTGACTACTAAGGGTAAATGCAGAAATTATGATAAAATTCAGTGCAATAGATACAATATGCCTGAAACGAAAAATTAAAATCTGGAAGATTAAATATACTTTTACGCTGAAAAGCGTTTGTCAGAACATCGTGTAATGTAATTTTGTTACTGTAAAATTAACTTTTAGGTAAGTATGTCATTGTTTAGAAAAATGGCACTGTTAAAACCAATAACAAAGTTATTCGGCTTCGACAATGGAGCAGCCCTACCTATACAATGATGTGAATGTTGCCGACGAACCAAGAAGATGTCGATTGCAATATTTCGCGATGGATAAATGTGCTTGTTTTAAAAGATAATTAATCAATAATTTTACACCAATGTAGTTACATATTATTTTTTATTGTAATTTGTTGGTATTTAAAAATAAAAGTATATAACAAGATGAATAAAAGAATAGATAAGATAAATAGCTTTGATGTAGGAAAATGTTCAGCCTTTTCATAACATAAGCACTTATTGCGTCTTTAGTTAGATAATATGTAGGTATATCCTCAATCAAGGTTTAAGTACATTCGTACAAAAATATGGCCTTGAACAATGACAATAATCGCACCCAAATATAATACAAACAACGCATATTTACGTACAAAACATAAACAAGGGTGACTAGCATCTTTTCTATTCAAGGTCGGATTTCTTCGCGCTTGTATAGAGATATCGCGACAACTACTCAGACCTATATCTAACTAATTGTCTGCAGAACGGTCAGGCCACATTAATTATACGAGGGGATCATCAATCAAGCCACTCCCCCTAACACCCTCTTTCACCCCCTATAAGACTGCTTCAGTGTCAATTTGATCTTAAACGTAACGGCCTTTGCACCTTAAGAAAGTTGTTAAGTTTCACTGATTGAGAGCGCGGAAAAATACATGAATAAGTTAGTTTAGAATTTTGGGCTAGTGTTCATTTTTTTGGGTCTGTAAAGCAATCACATTTTTTTTTTTCAGTTTGTGAATTCACCAAAAAATGCAATATTCGTTTTAAAAAAAGTAAGGATTCTAAAAAAACACAAAAGCGATCTTAAAACTCAGCTTGAATTTCACTACTTCCGATAAAAAGGTAGGTATATTTTTGAGCCTTTGTAACAAAACATCAAAAACCCCTACAAGCAAATACAACTCTCCTTTTTCAAAGAAATTTCTTTTTGTATCATATGACAACATGATGAATACCAAGGTTTGAAAAGGGATGCCCCACAAAAAACTTTGGCGGAAAAAGTCTTGGTCAATGTTTTTAGGTCTTTCTTTTTTTGGTAATGTTTTTCGTGGTTATCACATATAGCAAATAAGGAAAAAGTTGTTGAATCTGAAATGAATTTGTGTCAAATTGTATGAGAATATAACAATGTTAGGTTTCATGACATTTGTTCGTTTCTTTTGGTGTAAAAAGTTAAGGATTGCTTACTTTGATTGATGATCAGGAAAATTGTCTATTGTCCTCAAGCAGTGTCCGTTTAAGATGAAAACATAGTCCAAACGTTGTTTTCTTTTCTTTAAGTACCTACCAATAATTGTTACCGAATAAATGACTTAGTAATTTATACGAATTTATTTAGTAGCCACCTGCCATGTGTCACTCTACCAGTCAACCAAGGATATAGGATAACCATATCCTATACCTAAGGTATTAAGACTAAATTTCATTAAATAAAAATAATAAAACCCCCTTTTTCTATATGAAAATATGACCGTTAAAAGCTGGAATAATATCTGGGACCTGAATTTCATTTCAATACGACTTCTATTCAAACACTGTAGTAGTCAGTTGCCAAGCACTTAATAATATAATACATGACTCCTAAGCCAATAGACGTAAGACAAAGCCATCGTGATTCAATCAGCTTCAACAAAGCTAATAATACGTTAATATATATATATGGCAACGGCATTGCTGCTTTGTGTGTATATTGTATATCATATACATACAAAATTATAAAGTAGCAATGCTGCCAGCCTTTAGGGCACTTTCGTATTGACAGCGATACGGCAGAATTTTTAGATGAACTTATTTAGCTTAAAAATAAATTATGTATTTTTCACTGCTAATAAAACAATCCAAGACGAGGTCAATATATCGAAATAATTTAATTAGTATGTATAACGTTACTTTTATCCAAACCCTATAAAATATAAATGTAGTATAATAAATTCCTTATTATCATGCCTTTATTAATTAATTAGTCCCTGCTAAGGGCATGATAAGAAACTTGAACAAGAAGAATAAGAATCATTATTATTAATACCCTGAAGAAGTCGGTTACCCTTACTGCTAATACTACTTTAGTAACGACATCATCAGTGCGACCTTATATTAAGGAAAATTACTTGTTATGGTAACACAGTTATTAATTCTGGCAAAAGCTAGGCGTTGCTCTAACAAATTTGCTACTTACATATATTATTTGAGGATTCAGAATAAGATTTTCAGCTAGGATAGTAACAAGAAATATACGAATATTTAAGAAAGTGAGAGTAGTCTTGAATATAAATTAGTTTTACTTTGGGACCTTTATATACAATATGCGATCGTAAGACTCCACCCAAACTACAGACTTTTAATCGGCCGCTAGTTTGGTCGGATTAAAAATAACATTCATTACCGAATCTTTGTAATGCGCACACTTTCTGATTAAAAGCCCGACCATACTATCACCCGATAAAAAGTCTGTAGTTTGCGGGAGCTCTTGATGTTCTGAATTCTTCAGAGTTGATCCTGTACTAAAAGTTGTTTATATTCATTAGACGTAGGTATCTACTACGTCTTCCACCTTAAAATACTGTTAACGGCATGGTACTAATGTATTCGAATTTATTTGAAAAACAAAAGCCCTCTGAAAACCAAAACTAGAGATGCTGTGATCACTCAACAGAATGTTAACTCCACCCTTTTGTGACCCTCAAAAATGACCGGTGGTAATTGTTCAGTGGTCAACTTTGAAGCCATTTACTAAGCATTATGGGGGCCATTTGCCTTCATGAATACTTTTTAGAGGAAGCTATTATCATCAGCTTATATCAGTCCACTGCTAGATATTATTACGCTTCTCGAATTGCATGTGATTTGACCCTACCCTTGACTCATCCAACTGCTAAAAGATATCCTGCGCAGGCCCTTGTTCAACCATCATCGGTTCGACTGTTATATTGGTCTGTCCATCGCCAAAAATCAGCTTGCTTATTCTGTATGGACACGTCCTATAGAATAAGCCTGATAAAAATATTAAATTATTATATTTTGTTTTGTTTTTTAGAATTTTGATGTAAGTCGCATGAGAAATAATAATGAACAAGAAATGTGGCTCTAAGAAAACCCCAAACTAGTCATCAACATCAGCTTTTTTTAATGTTCCCACTGCTGGGAAACAGGCCTCCTCTCTGTGACAGAAGGAATCAATATAATTTACATACCTACGAATATTTTGATATCTGTACCTCCCACGTCAACTTAAAAACCTTTTGTAAATATTTAACTTAATAAGTACGTTGCCAAACGAGGTTCAATTGACATTATGTCATACAATATTGTTTACTTCATGTTAGCACTAAGTAATAATGTGTTAGTTAATACTAAATCTGTGTTAAGTTTTTCGTGCAAGTGGGCCTTAGTATAAACCATTCTAAAGAATTATTTTGTCAAATACATACTCCTAGTTCAAGCCGTGCTGTGATTTACATAATTATATTTTACGTGGTAGGAATATAAAATATGTCTTCGTTATTTTCTTGTCAATAATTATGGCGTAATTATAGGTATTTACAAGACAGATGTGAGAGTAAACGCCAGAAGGACCTACAAGGACACACTCAGATTTTATTGGAGGTGTTTTTAGAAAGGTTAAATGAGTACTAAATAATATATATAAGTCTAGAATCACCAACCCGCCTTGAGCTAGCGTGTTAATTAATTTTTGTGTCTTCTTTGTATGAGACGAGGCGTTTAAAGGCTGGTATTATTAACGTTTAAAAATAAACTTGTTCAAGTTAAGGTCACAATCCAAAAAGTAGTTCGGTCTTTTGGTTGATAGAAAATCTAGAACAGTAAAAGTCAAAGTTAAATCATTTAATTTCAATTAGACTAATAAAAGACACTTTTGAATGTCAAGATTTACAGATAATAAAAAAACTTTTTGCAAAAAAATACTACCGACTTCCAAATACAAAACTACAAAGTGAAAAATAACTTAATTTTTTGAAGGTTGATAAGCAAAGAGTTGTGTTACAATGTTGGTGTGCCGTAAAGTATCTCTTTTCAACTAGCAGGACTTTTAGAGAATGCTGTTTTTCCACGTGAAAACAGTTTTCACTGCATTTAGACAAATATTGTCTTCGTCTTTGTTGCTAGTATGAACGCCATAAAAGTTTTTATACAAAGATGTATGTCTAACTAAAAGTTCGCTTGAGTCTGGTCTACGCATATACCTTATAATAACTATTTTTTCGATTCTATCGATTTAGAATAGATTTCAAATTTTTATTTAAGCTGTCAGATGGTTTTTGGAGGCCAGATAGGCAGTCGCTCTATGTGAAATACTGGTGGTATCCAGCTGAATCCAGTTAGACTGGAAGCCGACCCCAAAATAGTTGGGAAAATGCTAGATAGATTGTTTCCTTTTTATTTAGGCCGTCAGAGTTGTTATAGCCATAAAAAGTGGTTTAAATTAAATATTGTCAGGTCAGTAAAAGGAGATAACATACAAATCATTTTGATTTCTAATATGTCTTGTTTAGGCCGTCAGATGGTTTGTGGAGGTCAAGTAGGCAGTATCTCCATGTGAATTATTGGTATCCAGCTGAATCCGTTTAGACTGGAAGCCTACACTGAAAGTGCTAAGCAGATTGATTAATATATTGTTGTTATTAGGCCGTCAGATTTGTTACAGCCTTGAAATTGGTTTTTATTAAATATTGTCTGAATACAATGTTGTTTCAATAAGTATTCCGTATACATTTCAAACGTTTGATAAATGTAACCTGCCTTCATCATTTACATGTCAGTAAAAGGAGATGACATACACATCATTTTGATTTCTAATACGTCGCTATGTTTATGAATAAGGGTGAATATTGTCTGCATTTTGCGACCCTCGGCACCAGAATCTGGTCAATGTGCGCATGGCTGGGTTCTTTGATCCGTTTAGTAAAATGAATCTTGATTTATATACTGGAATTATGCTTATGTTAAGACTTATCAGTTGCTTTTTCAGTATGCAGAACCTATTATAGTTTATATTAGTTCCTTACACAAAGTACCCCGAAAGTCCTAATATACATACTCTCTAAAATCTCTTCTAGGATTTTTTGATGTGGTTTCCGCCTTATATTATGTGATTATTATGTTGCAAAATATAATAATTACTATATTTTTTGTAGTTTTTAAATTACACGTGAGCGAAAAAAGCTTTACTTTGTTTGAGAATATAATTACACACTCGTGTAGGAAACACGAATGACCTGATTAGCGACTTGAACTAATTTTCAACGTTATAGCGTAACACAATGTAATACGCGAGTAATCAAAAGCCTATTATTACGTTCTTAGCTCTTAATTCGTTTTATACGTAGACGTTTGTATGTTAGATGACTTCTCCATGTATTCCTTTGTGGCGGCGTTACACAGGAAAATAGGTCAAGATTGTGTGGAAGGAATTTGTGGAGTTTATATTAAAACGCCCTTCAATCTACGGGCCTATTTACACGCTACGGAAACTGTAATATTCACTAGTAATATTAATAATTCCCCCGCGTAGCGCTCTCGTAGGCCATATCGTAGCGCAGGTGCTACGAATCGACTACGCTCGCGATAGTTTGAATGAAACTTTGTAACGATATTAGACGGTACACACAGGTAGATATTTGCTCGGATAGCGGATAGTTTATAAAGTGCTAAGTTACCGTTTAGGCACTTATAACGATAAAATGCTCAAAAGTGATGCCGCTGATCAGCATTTTACTCGCAGCATAAACCTATACTTTAAAAACAATTTTCATAAATTACTTTTAGCATTATTTTAATACAAAAATTCTAAGGAAAATAATGTGACCGTCCACACGCCATATAATGTCGTTGAACGTATTTACGCGGGCTATTACCGACACAACATTTTTTAATCTATAAAAAGCTTTCCCCTATATTGTATAGACGCCCATAGCGTTACCACTGAAAAGCTTTTGCCATTACGGTCGTTACATAATTGATTAACTAATTACACTACACGGACGGTAGGTCGTCACGTCGAATTATAAAATCCTCACGTGGCTGGCTACAATGATAAACGGTCACTTCACATCACTATCACATGGGTTTTGTTTACCACAGGATGGGGTGGGTTGTACAGTTACGGGATATGGGTAGGTTCGCGTTGGGCGGTCGGGCCGCCACGCGCGGCCGGTTAGTGCGGCCGGCGGAGGTCGCATGTACCATGTGAACGCGGCCAGCCGGGCTGCTGGCGGCCGGTGCACTGCTGCGCGCGCCGGCCCGCCGCCGCCGCCGCCGCCGGCGCCCGCTCGATACCGCCGCGCCCCACACGACTCATTATACCACCTGTGAGCACCGTCAAAACACCGCGCCATGGTTTCGTGAGATCAACCCCGCGTCGTAAACATGCACCGCTGTATTATAGCCCAGCGATAGGGGGCTCCAACACGTTCACAGATCCAGTAAGATGTCGTTTCAGAATTTCACTACCCAAGTTTCAGAACCGTTTATCATGGAATAAAACTCATTAGAATCGATCAAAAGTTTCGGTTCCGAGTATGTGTTACATTTGTTCAAATATTCTCTTTGATATTCATTTATAATGACTGTTATTAGGATATTAAAAAGCCAATTTTATCAGGGTTTTCTTTGCCATAGCTTGGCAATAAAATTTCCTATAAAGCTCGTGGAAAGAGAAAATGGGGTGTACAGCGGCTGATATAAAAATCAGATCGGTCTTCCTCACGGGTGGTTTAAAAAGCTTCTGCGTTGAAGAGCGATCATCAATTATTTAATTGAGTATTTCAATTGGGTGGAATTAATTAATTTTTGCAGCGATAGATTCTGGCGTAATAAGCTTTTATGTATGATATACTTATGTAGATATTTCATCGCTAGAATTAACAGTCTTTCATCCGGTATAGTATAGGTACTCTTCAAACAAGTTCAGACATTAATTATTTTTTGATTGACGGGCTTGTTGATCTATTTTCTAATTTACTCAGGCAATTCTAAAAAACACGTCAGGAATAACTTTTAAATCTCTTACAAACACACGAATCGAATAATAATAAGATAAACACAAAAACTGTTTATACAGGAAATGTTTCGCCATTTTTTCAAAGCCAAACAAATTATTATAGCCGAAAAGAGCTATAAAAATAAAAGATGAGCAGAAAGTACAAAATATTATGGCCATGTATTCTAAGTATATCGAAAAGGGTAATAAAATCTTCGTCTATGTAACATTGCCTGACAATATCGCACAAACTATAGTGTTTTTATGATACTTGTGCCTTCTAAATCGCTTGTGAATCTAGAAATAGAGGTAAAAAATACCATCAGAATATGTACGAATACAATATTATAAAGAGGAAAGATTTTTTGTTTGTTTGTTTGTACCGAATAGGCTCCAAAACTACCGGACCGATTTCAAAAATTCTTTCACCGTTGGGAAGCTACTCTATCCCCGGGTGATATAGGCTACTTTTTATCCCTGTATTCCCACGGGAACGGGAACTACGCGGGTGAAACCAAGAGGCGTCCTCTATTGTACGAATAAAATGGTTTCTTATTCCAATTCACTGGTTTTATAACAATTGAGAGGCATTATTGCTCCTAAATTACTTATGTATTCGAACTCACTCAATATAAAAATGTTGTCATATTTTGTCCTATCCAGTGAAAACCACTTTCCATTTCGTTTTTTACTAATAGTAAGAAAGTGAATAATGATACGTTTTCTACACCTAATCATTACCTACATAGTGTGGAACAAATTTGGTTTTCGTGTATAAAATCATCATACATACTACATATTGTGGCTGTTTAGTTTTTTTAAACTACACAACGGAGTTTTGATGCCGTTTTCATTATAATTTTGAGGATTTATTCAAAATATTAATTCGGGAATGCGCTGGATGCGAAACACACATGACCGATCAATGTGGCGACATTTGAGGAGGCCTATGTCCAGCGTGGCAGTCTGTCGGTTGAAACGTTGATGATTCAAAATTTGATATAGCATAGAAATGTTGACGACGTTTGACATATCTGTTGCCACAATAGTACATTTAAAAACAAGTAAAATTTAAAAAAATAATAAACCACCCGACACATTTATCTTGCGAAAACATCCCGATACAAACAGTAAAACGCCCATAACTTGTTGTTCAACCGTTGAGGCTCTATGATGCCACAGACAGACACACAGATACACAGCAATTCACGTCAAACTTATAACACCCCTCTTTTTCCGCCGGGAGTTAAAAAAAAAAAATTAAACAAACATGATGTTTTAAACATGATTTTATAATCTATTAACAAGTAAAAGTAGATAAAACCAGTTACTACGAAGCATTTAGACGGCAGGTTTTTATAAAAAGGGCGGTTTTATTTACCGTAGAGAGGCCACTAATATTATAGACCCTTATTTCTCTCAAGATTCATAAAAGGTAATATATGGGATTAAGTCAAGGGGATGATGACCCTCTACTGTTTACTACCATATTTACTATCAAAATCAGGTTAATTATCTCTTTGTCAAGCGTTACTTATAATAATTTTAGGTGACCCCGAAAGCTATACCACTGTACATTTTACGGTTATCCGTGATCCAGATTTCTGGGTAATATGTGTTAAATTAAATCTGAAAATTGAAAATATTGTATTTTACGATGACATGAGAATCGCAGGAGTATATATTATTGATGTATAGCTATATATGTTGTGACAATATATAAAAATATTTTAATTAAGATTGTAAATAAAAAAAATGGAGTTTGATTGGTGGATGTCACGACATGCCGCTTTCCTCACGATCTTTTCCTTCATCATTTTGAGAGATAAAGCGAATAGTATAATACCAGACCTTTGTCTGGTGTTTCGCTTTGGCTATTCCTTTGAAATTGACAGAAAATCCCTTCCAATTTAAACTATTCTTAATAGTGTTTCATAAAATCTAATAAGCATCTAATCTATCTAAGCATCAAGTTTCAAATTAACATAATAACCATAGGCATTAATCCCTTGTCATTGATTGGTCATTAATTGAATTTCAAATTCCGATATACTGTTCAACACTTCGGCATTATAGTCACTTCAACCAGCCATTTTAGGATTTAAACAAACATTTTAAACAAATTCAATGCGAATGAACATGGAAATCAGCAATATTGACCTATAAGCCTAGATTAGATTCAATGTTCAATTCAAATGACGATGTATTATCAATTCCATCAAGTATTGCATTTGTGCGTTCAAAGTTGAACGCCAGTAATGACCTAACTTCATGAACGTGGAAATGTCAAACATAGCGCCTTTGGCGTCGCTGGGAGGTGTTAACTTGCTAATCCAATTGCTTTTGCCTGCATTTCTGTTTGTAAGTCCTAATTGAAGTTACTATATATGTGTTTTGCAATACGGTAGAGGAAACAGCTGCAAGTTCCTGTTAAGAATCTTCATTAAAATGCTAAGTTCAAAATATGAACCTGTGTATTTCGTGAGAAGTTACATTTTGTCGCTGCAGTTAAAACGTTCGATATTTGAACAATTAAGAAGGAACATCTAGTTATAAATCAAGTGTTTTCTGCCTCAAAAAATATAAGATGAAAGAGCGTTTATTTCTCCACTAATTTGTGTTTGTTCATGTTCTGTTACAGTTGGCAATAAATGTTTTCTTTCTTTCTTTCTTTTCTTTCTTTCTTAACATATTTTTACTGTTACAAATGCCTTGGTTTACAAGTACTGATAACCTATCCGTTTGAATATTTGATCATATATATATCATTTTGATCCATCGTACCAGACAGGCTGTGAGTATATCAGATCTCGGTTCAAGGCCTAGAAACTGTAAAAATAGAACAAACATTTATCAGAACTTTTCAAGATATTTTCTGATTTCACGCCTCCATTTCGCTGAGAGTTCTTCGGTTTCAATTTTAGTCTAGATTTTATTGAAATCATAATAGTTTGTTCTCTAAATGGTTTATTCAATGATTTTATGTAAATACAGACTTTGATATAATGCTGAAGCTGGTTGAGTTTTTAACACCGTTTGTCCTGGTATGGTCATGTGATTAGGAGGGATGAAACGCATGTTACTAAAAGAGTTATGAATATAAATGTGGATGGATGGAGAGGAAGAGGAAGGCCAAAGAAAAGATGGATGACTGTGTGAGGAGTGATATGAAGGAAAAGGGAGTCAGTAATAGCGTGACAGGGGACAGAACGGTATGGAAGAAGAAAACGTGTTGCGCCGACCTCAAGTAACATGGGATAAGGGCAGGAAGATGATGATGATGGTTGAGTTTTTAACAATTCTATACTTAAGAATGGGCAATTGTCTTCTGATTCATTTAGTGTACTCTGAAGTGGATTTTGAACTAAGATAAAGTTTCACAAGAGTTATATTTTAAGGTCGATGGGGATAAGGGATAAGGGCGATTTCTTCTACGTAGCATTACTACCTGGAATAGCCTATTTTTACCACATTTCATCTAAGTCGGGTCAGAGGTTAAAGCGTGAAAAGATAACAGACACACAGACAGGAAGAGTATGGGTGTGCTATTCCGATATATAAACGAAATCAGTTTAGTGGGTTTTTTGCATTAAAGAAATAAATAAATAAACAATACCTAAACATCCATCCATCCTCACAACTCTCCTTTACAACTTCGACAACGCTTTGAGTATCTTGTTCCGAGAGGAAAACCTTGTCGTCTGTAATCATCTCTTCATCTTCGTTTTCCTTCCCACTCTTCAATTCGTTTCGGAGGATCTTTTATTGTTTGCGCTGTCCGCCTCTGGAATACTCTTCCACTCTCTTTACGGTTTAGCCCTTCGTTGGAAGTCTTCAAGAGTAGAATTAGGAAAAAAATCTTATCAACCTGACACATTAACTTATGTATTTACAATTGTAATATTTTAGTTATGTATTATATAGTATGCTGTAATGTATTGTGTTTATGCATTGTGTATTGTACACGTATTTGTTTAGTTTATTTAATGAGTAACAATATAAAATTGTTAAGTGTTTTAATAAGCTTTTGTTGTGCTCATGGATGTACTATCCTCATATGCATATTTATCTACGTAACTGAGGTTTTCTGTTAGTGAACCCAACTATGCGTTAAGCTCGCCTTTATACATAAACTGCCCTATTGTATTTGTAAGTTTTGTGTACCATAAAAGATAAGAATAAACTTTCGCGTTTATACTAGTGATAAGATAACCAAACTTGGCATTCTTAAATCTCGCCTAAGGATTCCTCCATAATCTTAAATTTTACATTCTGTTGGTAACATATGTGTATGAACTATTCATTAACAAAATCGTTTTCTTCTCCATTAGATTTATGTAGCCTAGTCTAGTTTCAGGCTAGGCGTAATTAGAGCTAAGTCTAGCATTAATTGGTACTACTATGGTCCCGTTGGGGGTCGTTAATTGTTGTTATAACCTATCTAAATAATTTATATGTTTCTTTGGGTACAAGATTTATAACAGGAGTCATCAATAATTTTCATTTGGGGTCCGTTTTTAGGGTTCCTTACCCAAAGGGTAAAATAGGGTCCCTATTATTAAGACTCCGCGGTCCGTCTGTCACCAGGCTGTATCTCATGAACCGTGATAGCTAGGCAGTTGAAATTGTCACAGATGATGTATTTCTGTTGCGGCTATAACAACAAATACTAAAAACAGAATAAAATAGATATTTGAATTGGGCTCCCATACAACAAACATGATTTTTTTGACGTTTTTTTTTAATTGTTTGGCCGTCGTGGTCCGTAAGGTTTAAAGCCACCTATGTGTATTTACCATACGTGTATTTACTTTGTAAATATTGAAATAATAAACTTAAATAAATGTCAATCAAGATACAATATCAATTAAGATTTTGATTAATGCAGTCGAATCGAGACAGAAGCTTGGGATAAATTACGTATGCAAATAACACAAGAAAATTGTATTGTACTGTTTAGATACTTAAGGTCCACACAGAATACCTCGGCGATCCGGGTCCGGACCGCGGATTTAGAAAGTATGATCTTGTCTGATTGTGTGTATATGAAGCAAGCTAGAATTTATTATTCACATCATTGCACATCATTACCAAAATTTTGAAATTTTGAAGAGGTTTACATTTTGCCAGCATTTTTTTAGATGTTGTTTTTGGCGCCAAATTTTGCTTATAATTTAATCATAAAGTTTCTACCATCCATAAAGAAAAGTTGTTTTATATCCAGATCAAAAGATCAATAGTTTTTTTGTAGTTAATTATTTAAAAACCGGTCAAGTACGAGTCAGACTCGCGCGAAAGGTTCCGTACCGGTTATCGCAAAAAGGGCAAAAAAAAAACGTTTGTTGTAAGGGAGCCCTAAATATTTATTTTATTATATTTTTAATAATTGTTTTATAGCGGCAACAGAAATACACCATCTGCGAAAATTTCAACGGTCTAGCTATCACGGTTCATGAGATACAGCCTCGTGACAGACAGACATATGGACAGTGGAGTCTTAGTAATAGGGTCCCGTTTTCACCCTTTGGGTACGGAATCCTAAAAAAGATTTATGATACATTCGTAAACTGTGATCCACGGTTTTGGTAATTATTAATTTATAATAATAAAAAACAACTAATATATATAGAGAACGCTAATCTAATTTGGTTAAAGTTAAAACTTTGTGAATCTCTCTATTCATATTACTATTCCCAACTTCATTTACAGATGTTGTGACAGAAACCGGAAGCTTGCCAAAACCACTCATTTTAAAAACACATTTATTTGCTACCTAAACCGTTTTGCGCGAACGTTTTAAAAACATAAACATTTCGTAGCTGAACTTTTATACCTCATATAAACACATGTGTTATAAAGCTAATAATATAATACACAAGTATTATATACTCTTTTACACGTATTTTGACTTCCCACGTTCGTTTGTTAATATTTAAATATTGCTGAGCGGTAATGCGCGTAAATCCTTTTGTATTTTACCTTTTATGACTGTAAAAGGACTGCTTTAAAATGTTACAGATTAATATTTATTCTGGTTATCGTGTCATTGGTATATGAGCAAGGATTAGGTCGTGGCTAAATAATAATAGCCGCACAGCTCGTCCTTCAAGGTTAAGCAACGTTTGCCTAGGTCAGTACATAGATGGGTGACCTTCCATTACATATCGAGATTCCTCGGAAAGCACGTTAAGCCGATGGATGCGATCTTTGCTAGTCTTTACGCTAGAAAATATAACACCAGTCAAGTCCAAGGGGTCCAGTGTCGAAAATATGACACCAGTCAAGGTCAAGGGGTCCTGTGTCGGAAATATGACATCAGTCAAGGCCAAGGAGTCCTGTATCGAAAATATGACACTAGTCAAGGCCAAGGGTTCCTGTGTAGAAAATATGACTCCAGTCAAGGCCAAGGGGTCCTGTGTCGAAAATATGATACCAGTCAAGGCCAAGGGGTCCTGTGTCACCCAGTTACAGGATTGTGATCCGATAGACAGTCGCTCTTTGTAAAATACTGTTACTCACCAGCATTCAGTTAGACCAGAAGATCCCGCAACATAGTCTGGCAAATGCTTAGCAGACTGATTTAGGTATATGATCATTTTAAGATGAAGAAACGAGAGAAGAACCTGCTTAGTATCTAAAGGGTTAAACAACATTAAGCTATAAAAAAACTACTACTACTTAGTCAATGGCCAAGTGTTGTTACTTGATATTATGAGTTGAGAAAATCATCATCACCATCAGCCTTTTAATGTTCCCACTGCTGGGACATAACCCTTCTCTCTGTGAGAGGGTATGAGCCTTAATCCACCACGCGGGCCCAGTACCAGCCAGTGGATGTCACATGTCTTCGAATTTTTTGTTCTAAGCCGGTTTCTTCATGTGGTGTTTTACTACGCCGTTTTGAGAGCAGTTGTGATGAAATAGTTTACACAAAGTAAAGCGCCTGTCTGAGTTCGAATCCAAGAACTAAAACTTTTTTGCTGCTCTCTTTATTGAGAAAATCGTTATCTTATGAGCCTCTTATTTCCCCCTGCTGTTCAGGCCGGAAAGGCCTTTTCCACATACATATATAAATGTTGAAAGAAGGACTGGCCCGCAATGAAATGTCAGAGGACATATATCCTCTGACATTGCGGTCCAGTCAATTCGGTAATGAAGTTCATATCATTTCCACCTTCGTCTTGGTCCGCGATCTCGCCTCGTATATGAAAATCATCAATAACAGGAAATCTAAATACGGGTCCAATTTACTTAGGTAGGGCGGAGTCTCGGTGGTTTATTTGAGACCCTAATAATAAGGATGTACCACATGTAAGTAGTCACATCTGACTTTCTTGGCAGAGTGCATGCTAAGATAGATTTAAATTGCCGGTCACGATCTTCAGCAATGAAGAATAAAACTCGAGAGGAATATTTAGAGCAAAAAATACATTGTTTAAAGCCAAGACGATAGCGCACGTTCTTTGCACTGTATTTTTAAGCTTCAGTAATTTAAAGTATTGTTAATAGGAAGTACGGTAATATATGTTACGTCTTTTCTTACAAAATGTATTTCGGGACTAACATAGTTATTAGTTACTAATTGTTTCTACATCGTCATTTCAGCTGTATGTTGCAATTATTATTATTTGTTGTATGTATATGTTACTGTAAAAGCCCTAAGATAATAGCTAATGTCGGGCTTTTACCAGCAACCACAATTTTATCTTAGGATCTCTCTCAGAGACTATTGTAAATTTTGAAAAACTGTAGTGTCTGTCATTTTATATAGTGATTTAAAAAAAATACCAACATGACTTTAAAATTAATTCTCGAAAATGTTTAGAAATTATTTATTTATTATAAACTTTATTGTACACCACAAAAACATACAGGACAAACATTTACAAAAACAAGTGTATAATGGGCGGTCTTATCGCACTATCGCAATCAGTCCTTAATTGTTCTCATCATTTTGTATCATTTACCGCGTGATTGCTTATAAAAACCCCATATTAGCTGTTATTATAGATCATTTCGGACTTTCACCGGTAAGGCTTGGTAAATCTTAGGATTACCGTTAAATCCCATGTTTTCAGTAACATACACTTCTGAATATGAAATATTTGCACGGCTGGGCATAGACCTCTGCCACACATTGACCAGTCGTGTTTCTCGCATTTAGCAATCTCACCGTCTTTGGTCTACCTTGTCCACAAGCTGTTAGGAATTTTCGTTTCTTGGAACTTTTGTGCTATGTGTTCATACCTAGTGGTTGAGGTTATTTTTGTCAGTTATTGAATTTCAAAACGATTGGTTGTAATAGCGTCCTCATCTTTCAATCGAATTTAAATGTTGGTTTATCTCTCTTTACGATATTGAAGTTACGTTTTAATTCATAGCTGTTATGATTTCAGCAGTAACGAAAATAAAACTTCTTCAAATATGTAAAAGATTCGACTATCTTGAAATTAACGCAAAAGTTATACAATTTTTGTTGAAAGTTTGACAACATTGTATAGTTACCAATCTTCTCATGTTTGAGGTACCATTTATTTCACTTGATAATAGTTAGTGTCCAGCATAATTACACGACTGTTGTCCTATAATAATTGATTTACATAAACACTACCTAATTATCCCCTCATTAGCATTATTAGTTACAAGAAACAAGTTTACAGCGAAATAGTAATGTGTTTAACATCCCATAGTTATTATAATAACTATTTATGACGTCATAGCGTGCGCTTAAGCCTGAGTATCTAAATAGGTTATGTAAGATACCTACGTTTAGTGCTTAGTGTCGTATTAAAGTTTATACATAATATAACGTGTGGATATCGTTTTAGGAAACTAATATTTGTGTTGGCTACGTCTTGTTATCGACTCTATCGGAAGTAACTGGAATTAATAATAATAATCAATTGTTTATATTTTTACATTACAATAATTAATTATCTACTCAGTTTCTAAAATAAATGTTGTGCTTTGAGACAAATACAAGGGCAAACTGCTGCCTCCTAAACTAGACCATTTCCATAGACATAGATATTACGGAAATCGTTTATTGGTTTCGGCCGAAAGACGTCCACTGCTCGAGATAGGATTTCCAAAAGTGACACCCCCGGTCCTGTACGTATTTCATTCCGTGGTTTCTCTTTTAGCCAGCTGCTATGAGTAGATCGTCGCTTCATCTAGCCTGAGTTTTCCACGTCGTATTGGAACTCTTAAAACAATTATATATCTATGTAAATGTCAAACTACTGCATAGTATACGAATTTTGAAGATAAATAAAACGACTTAACTATCCTATAAAAAAAAACCAACAAAGGCGGCAAAAAAAGTACCTAATCGGATTATCCTTCAAAAAGTTGTCGAAATAATTCATCTTACTCCCGTTACGAAAGCATCGAACGTTTTTCTATAGACTCATCATAACCCTCCTTCCCCCGGCCGGATTGTGGGTCAAGGCCTGCCTTAAACCCGGATATAACTCCGTACGTACCCTCATTATCTGATTCTTTTATAGGAAATCTAATTTTGTGAACAAATTAAAACGCATATATTTATATATGATACGTGATACGCTGCCTCTGATGAGAGTGTATGCTTTTAACAGAGTTGAGGTAGGTACGCTATTAGATTCTCGACCTAAAAAAATACGGTAGGTCGCAAATGAATCTGCATCACAAATTTACAACAAAATTTTATAACATTGATACAAATTTAGCCACTTTTAATAGAAAAAGGGCATTTTTTTATCACCTTTTCTTGCAGTTCATAAAGTTTATGAGAAAAAATTCAAAAAATGATATAGACTTAAAAATAACAAATCGATTTTCAGTTTCAACATGACTGAAAAATTTTGAACTGACAAATTTTGTAATCTAATTTATCATTAGTTTATACACAGAAACGGTATAAGTACTACGATCACACATAATTGATAACAAAACCAATGGGTCCATACATGAATAACCCATTCAGCTAGAAGTCGTTAAACCGGAGGAATTATCCGATCATACAATTTATTTTCATACTGATCTGAATTGGGGATAAAACGATATCTGCTGGTTATAGCTGTATACTTAAATATAATGCTGTAGTAAGAGTTGGCGGTAACGATGTGAAGCTCATAATGAGAGCGACGAAAGATCGGATAGACTAGGAGCTTAGTTATGATCCACTATGCCGTGATTTTGTTGAATCAATACGTAAAGCTGATTTTAAAGGCCCAACTGCCATAAAGAATTGGATGGTCACCACAACCAATGACGAACAATTTGGATATAACGCCAAGAGAATGATGACTAAGAGAATTTTAAAATTTGAAAGTATTTAGGCAAAATTTTAGATTCTCAGCAAGATTTTTTGCATAAAGCTTTTTTTTATCTTTAATACATATTTTTACTTTCAAAACCAGTCTATTACAGCAGAAATAAAATTGAGCAGAAGCAACAACTTTCCAGATAAACATCACTGAAAGGTTACAACAAAAACACAAATTCTTATACGTTTCCAATATAAAAATTCCTTCAATATATATACCCTTTGGGATGATCGGGAGAGCCCGTACTATCGGCCTATCCACTTGATCCTCCATATGCCTGAACCGGCCACTCAACAAGATATATTAGCGGGTGGAAAAGGGTTACGTTGATAATTTGAAATAATGCGAAAAGCTCTCGTTAGACTCTGTATGAAAAATATTGATATATGAAGAGTTAATACTAGAAGACTTTGAGAAATGTCAACGAATTTGTCCGGCGATTATTGGCAGGCGCTTACAACCAGAGAATGATAAAAGAGATCTTTTGAGCTAGAAATAACTAGACGTTGTAACTCATGCTTATCTACAGAAGCAAGAAGTATGTAATAAACGGTTTGTGAAATCGCAGAGTTCATTCAAATGGATTGAATGAGATTTTTGATCTCGAAGTTTCAACATTTTCAACAAACAAGTAATTAAATAATTTGATGAATAAAATCATGATATTTACGAGGATATTGCTCGTTATATGTTAATTTAAGCACATGCAGAAATATGTGCACCAGAGCTACAACACATTCCTCATTTTCTAGGCACAGTATTATAGCTTACATGCCTGTCTCGCAAATTTTCACTCAACGATGTCACAAGCACTCGCTCGAAATAAGTACGAAAATAAAGACATACCATATGAGTTGGTATATAAGCAAACATTTCTCTTTCTCAAAAACAATGAGCAAAAATGAAATAGACAAAACTACACTGGGTAAAATTGTGTATGGCAGATAGATTATAAACCTAATAAGCGTGTGGTTATGAAATCTGTTAGTTCTTATACCATACTATATTAATAAGATATTATCTATGACCATACTGACAAAATCTTTTTAAATGTATGTAGAAAACTATGAGTATAGAAAGGATAAATGAATATTAAAAATCCGAGATAAAAATTAAAAAATAAATAGTTTTAACTGCAAAACACAAATAATACGAATAATCATATTTACGTTTGTATATAAATGAGATTCCCTTATTAAAAACGCAATATGCACAGCCTGCATTAAATAAGTGATATAATCAGGCTCATATTAAAATGCAATGTGATCGCAACGTACGAGAATGTGGGACGGTCGCATTTATAAACAGCACGAATGAAATAACCATGCCCTGTATGAAATTGAATTGCGTATACAGATTGAATAGTGATGCTGTGAAAATACTGGAATTTATATTGAGCTTTCGATTTATCTGGTTCATATGGCATCGTTGAAATTGGGACTGCTCTTACAGTCTTCTTATCATGCATGTTTTCGAGTAATAATAAAAACTGTTATGCCTGTTTGAAAACGCTAATCTCAAAAAATATTGAACCCATTTTTTTTTTTTTACGAGTTCACAGAATTGCTTTTAAAACTACTAAATTATTTTTAGTGATGATTCTTCACTCGAATTAAGATTAAGTAAATGAATCATTTAAATCTGGATATTTAAAACAAAACTGTACTGAAACTTTATAAATGTATGACAATTTGTGAGAGCATAATATCTGTTATGAGTTTTGGAGTCACCAAAATATACAACTCAGTAGTAATATAGTCTACCCATGTCTGGTGTTAAGTTAATATAAAACCTTGCTATGTTTGCAGAAAAAATGAAACTGTAAGAACCTGCGAATGTCACAGGACTGTTCGAACAAAGAAATATGGAAATTCAGCACTTTCTTAACGGTGTAATAGAATTTGGTAGTAGACAAAGTTGGACTTCTTGGAGATTCGCCAGAATATCTGGCCTAGTATATTGACATAGTCAAGATATGACATCTTAGCGCCCTTAGCTTTCATTATATGGGGCTCTTTTATTAATATGTGCCGTAAATATTTTTGTAGGTACCAAATATTAAGTGAAAGAGCTTTTACTGAGAGTACCTATGTTATCTACTTTTATGTACTTCAATATTCAGACTTTGATATCTTTTCAGTCAGTAAATTAAATTTAAAAACTTGTGACTAGACCTTCTAATCGAATTAGAAAGAACGTTAAACCTTAAATTTAAAAGCTGGAAAGGCAGATCTATAACCCTCAACACTAAAAAAATTAAAAGATAAAAGTCATAATGTCATTAAGTGTTTACACGCTAAAAATTTAATTTGCAAAGTAATTAAAGAATTAGGGTGTGTTCAGACGCGCGTAAAGTTAGCGACTGATTGTACACGTAATTGCTTTTGCCAGCGAACGTTAACGTGGATAGTTGCGTTTGTTTTAGTGTAGACAATATGTGCTTTGTGTGATGTTTAGCTGAAGATTGCTTCCTTTGGTTCTTTTAAAAGAGATATGTTACAAATAAGAGATTCCTAAATTGCATGTAAGTATATTTTGTTGAATATGAAGGTTCTGGTTGTGTCTGGTAATTTTTTTGAGCAATATTGGGCGAACGAGACTTTCTGAATATTCATCCTTTTCTAAGCAAGTTGGCAACATTTTGAACACAAATGTCAATGAACATAATTTAATCGCCGTATCTAAATACAGCATATTAAAGTGAATTGCTATCAAAATAATTTTGATTTTCAATATGCAGACAACCTCTAACAGCTTAAACCTGAGACTCTAGACAAGTGGAATTGATGTCAGCAATGGCGATGGTTGTAACGCCAAAATTTAAGGGATTGAAACGAGACATTTTGATACCGCTTGAGAATCCCATATATTACAAGCTTTTATTTTTAACTTTCAAAGTATGTATGTATGTTCGGGTCAAATCTTGCAACTGAATTTTAAAGCAGTTATCCTTCACCGATTGAGATGAAATTTTTGCATACTGCGTTGAGTTTTTATGATAATGCATGGTTAGCTAAGTGACGTCATTCTAAATCCAATATGGCGGACGGCCCAAGATGGCGGACTAGTTATTTTTTGTGCACTGCATGATATGGGTATCAAATGAAAGGGTTTGCAGAGAAGAGTACGAAAAAAGCTGGTTGTGCTTGGAAAAAGTTTTTTTGTGAATGTTTTTAATATGTTTCTATTCACTATAGCGATGCTTTCATTGATAAAATGTACTTATTACGAACACACTTATCTAGAGTCTCCGCTTCTCCCTAATAATTTATTCCTAAAAAGCAAACCTATTTGACCAAAATTCTGATCTAAATACGATCAGCGATGAGACTGATTTTGATTAATTATTTATAGTCATAAACAGCTGTGAAAGGCATCTCTGTTCTAGCTAATTAGCTGACAAAATTTTCCTCAATTAAGTAGCTGTCGCTATCACTGAATTGGGTAGTGATCGGCTGATCGATTGCTGTTGTGTAACCAGGGTTCTTAGAAAAGATAATCTTTGTGAAAGGTTTTATTCGATGATTGAAGATATTGCCTTACACTGCGGTTTGATTAGCAGGCAGATTGTTTAGCCTTTTAGGTCCACACATCTTAGGTTTATAGGAAAAATAGATAAATAAAAATATGGATATTAAGAGTTATAAACTCAAAAATAAATTACTGAAATTGTATTTTAAGAAGGTTCAACGTACGCCTATTTCAACAATCAAGCGTCGTATTGGTTATTGGTCTTGTACTTTATGCAATTGAAATTAGACAGCGATTCATGATTAAATTTCAATAAAAATCATTCTTGCAGATATTTCACCATCACCAGCCTTTTAATGTTGCCACTGCTGGGACACAGATGACACATGTCTTCGAATTTTTTGATCAGATATTTATTAACCTTCTAATAAATTATAAGATCCAAGCAATCACCACCTAATCCGATTATAACTTATCTGAAATACATTATTTTTCTTCATGATAAACTGTATTACAAAATTTATTTTAACCTTCAACCATGAATCATGCCGAGTGACGACAACCTATCCTGGATATCTTCTGTAATACCGAAATCCAAACGTTTATTAGGTCACAGGTGGATTGAAATGGCAACCAATCCAACTTCATCACTCCTCTCCCTTTCCATCCTTCCACACTTATATTCATAACTCTTTTAGTAACATGCGTTTCATCCTTAATCTTCACATGACCTTCACATAACATTAATAGTGTAGGAATCTCAATTTAACTCCCGTAAAAACTTTCCTGGACCTAAAACCACGATGTTATATTTAATCTAAAATATTGATGGCCATTCTAAAAACAATCTTCTTTCTAAATATCGCGTGTTGAAATCTCATAAAAAGCTCGTCATTACTCAATATTTGAGCTTATCTCGTTTAATAACACCCTGTGGGGTAGACTGTTTACGGGTCATTAAAAATAATAATATATTAATGTTTTCGTCTATTTTGAAGGGATAGTGTTGAAAGAGCTTTTATCGGATGAAAGCAAAATCTCATTGAAAAGATTTATAGCAAATAAGGAATCTTGCATGGGCTCTAGATATATGCAATTCACGGATAGCGATTGTCAAAAGTTATATGGGAAGCTATAGAAGAAACTTGGGCGATCACAATGGATTTTATCAGAAAGGCTTAAAGTCACCCTAAGGACAATGAAAAGGGCTATGCTCGCTAGGGCTATGCTCGCTACGGCTATGCCTTGCTTGCTAAGTTACCTTGCGTGCTCGAACCATAAATGAAGGCATCCGCAAGAAAACCAAGGTTACCGACATAGCCCATTGTTTTTTTTTAAATAAGGGCCGAAAAGTTCTGGGGGAGCGCAAGCGTACCGGAAGACGCAACGTTGGAAGGCCTCCGAATCCTCCAGAATACGGTGGATGAGACTCGCACAGGACCGATCAGCGTGCCGATGCTTAGGGGAGGCCAACGGACCCACCCGGCCAGTGGACGTATTTTGGCTGAAGTGATGATATGGAAAGTTATAGGTTATATGGGACATTTCGGTAGCGCATGACAATCCGTGGTCAATTCCATATACCTTGGACTTTCTGAAAAACGTTATTGCTGATGGAATGACAGTTTGTCTAGGACTATCTCCTTATATTCGCGAATAAAGTTTAGAGAAGTTAAATATTAAAAAAATTCTAAACGATAAAACTGAAGCTCAAATTCAGCACAGTGAGACTATACAACAGACATAGAATGTATGCGATGGAATTGCTTGAACTAATTCTGCCCAGCCCGTTCCATCATCGGACTAGAAGACGTACGGCGATGCGTCATCGGTACATAGTTGACATCCCACCCATACGAACTAAACGATTTGGGAATACTTTTATTAAACGTACAGTTAAGGAGTGGAATTCCCTGCCGGTGTCTGTATTTCCTGATAGGTACAAATTGGGAATCTTCATATCAAGAGTGAATAGGTTACTTCTAAGCATACGTGCCTCATCGTCGACCACATCATCGTTCACCATCAGGTGATATGTTTATTATTATTATTATTTATTAAATACTTTATTGTACACCAAGATAAAAAAACATTACACACGGAAACCTTAAAATAACAACAAACATACAACAGGCGGCCTTATCGCGTTCTGCGATATCTTCCAGGCAACCCAGAATGGGGAGAGATAGCCTGGACACGACATGGGGTTGCACTTGGTGCAATTTAAAAATTAAATAAGTTACAAATATAGGAAGCACTAAATATAAAATACTAAAATAGATAAATAAATATATAATACTAAAATAGATACATACATACATTTATACAGGCAAGAAAACAATACAGCTCCAACAAGAATAAGATCACAGTGACAGGTAGTGCTCCTTTACCAGTCTTTTAAAGATCGGTAGTGATTGCGCGCGATATAGTGGTCAAACGCTAAGCCTATAAATAATAATAATTAAAAAATAAGAATATAGGTACTCTACCAAATAAATGCAAGCTCAGCGCTAACTCTCAGCGAAATTCAAGTAAAAATATTCTAAATATTATTTCTAAAGAACCGAGTATGTCAAATAGTTTAATAAAACAAGTTATATTATGTTTGTCCAGATTATAATAAAAGTCTTTTACTTACAGTAATACAATTTGTCAACATCGCTAACAGGTGCCCACATAAAAATATAATCAAATTCATTTTACTACTTGCACGTAAAGACCCTTCTTTCAAAGCTTCATAGCTCTTCGCCGAAACTTACTTAATCTTTAGTGGTGTCTCAAAAATATGGCCAGGGAAAGCAAACCTGACGTTGAAATGACTGATTAGTTTGAGGTGTCTAAGGATTTTTGGACGAGAGTGACATATGAATAGAAGAGTACACATATATGAAGTATATAAGGTTTTTTATTATTTCATAAGAGAATATTTTAGTATTGTGTAGCGTGGATAGGTGTTTTATGATCTTACAATGTCATATTTTGACTTTGTTAGGCAATGAAGCCTAAAAGAGGAAGACATATACAAAGCCTCCACTGGATTTTATGTTCAAAGCTAGCAGACTAATAGAAAATCTATAGTTGCCCTGTATCTTATGGTAGAGCACACGAGTACATTGATCGATAGTTCACTGAAGTATCAAATATTTTTAATATAATATTATTGTCACAAAAAAATAGGGAGACAGTAATAGCGTGACGGGGGACAAGATGGTATGAAAGAAGAAAACGTGTTGAGCCGAACCCAAGTAACATGGGACAGGAAGATGATGATTATGGTCACAAAGACATGAAAATATATAGATTTGATTACGATTTACCCAACATATAATTATTATAAATTTTTATGTACCTACAAATTGTTTTAATATGAACGTTGTGATAAATTTTACTGATGATCAACATCGAAAGATTAACAACAGACATTTACGAGAAGAATACTTTACTCGTAAATCATATTTATCAAAATAAAAACCTTTACAACGAACTATTTTTACAAGCTTGTTATTAACTTGCAATTTGTATGTATGTATGAAAATTCGGGTCAAATATTGCAAGTGAATTTTAAAGCAGTTATCCTCAACCATCTAACATGAAATGTTGTATACACGTTTTGTTTGGATGACAATGCACGGTAAGCTGAAAAGCTTGTTGGAAAATACAAAAATGGCAAAAAAAATATTTTCTACAAATTCCAACTAAATACCTCTAAGGATTCCTGCCAAATTACAAACGTATCGTATCGAATCTCTTTCTACAATCGTTAACGCCTTCTATTTGTATGGTCTGACCACGTGACCTAACGTTCAGATGTGTCATTCCCATACATTGATTCGTTTTCTACTAGCGTTACCGATTGTAGATTGTCAACCTGGCTACAGGTGCTGGTATTCCTTAGCCTTTGAAAAATAGTCTGCATAATCTTTTACATATATTGGAGTTGGCTCAATCAAACCGGATGCAGCTAGATACCACTATTTGTCATGAAGCGACTGCTTACTTGATCTCCACTACCCAGTAACTGGAAAACACGATACCCCTTTACAAGACTGTTACCAGATTTTCGACTACCCGTAAAGACTGACAAAGATTTATAAATGACAGCCAGGACCAACGGAGAAATCTGGGTACGCAATGGATGTTCTATCCGTGGATTGACCTCGTCAGGCATTGCTTAACCTAGAAGATCGATCTTTGTGGCTGTTATTATTTAGTCATAAGCTCAGTCTCTTAACAGCAAGCTGAAAATTTAAACAAATGTTGTTTGCTACGATATTTTCCCAGCGAGTCGAACATTTCAATTAGCAACGTAAGCAGGCCTCTTTCCTTATCTGCAGGGCGACACTCTTGTGGGGCAGTACGATTTATACGCTTAGGCGGTGGGTTTATTGAAGTGTTGGTAGTAGTAACTGGACTTAATAGTTTTGGACAGCCGTTGAAACAGACATACAGACTTGAAATTATGTAGTTAGTGTAGATTTATAATACGTACAGCAAAATTAGGTAGGTTACAATTAGCACAGAATTTTGATCTCAATTTAACGATCATCGTTTTTAGGATTCCGTACCCAAAGGGTAAAAATGGGACCCTATTACTAAGACTGCGATCTGTCTGTCTGTCTGTCTGTCACCAGGCTGTATCTGATAAACCGTGACAGCTAGACAGTTGAAATTGTCACAGATGATGTATTTCTGTTGCCGCTATAACAACAAATACTAAAAACGGAATAAAATAAATATTTAAGTAGGGCTGCCATACAACAAACGTGATTTTATTGCCGTTTTTTGCAATTATGGCACGGAACCCGTCGGCACGAGTCCCACTCGCACTTGGCCGGTTTGTAGAGCTTTGAATGGATAACGGGGAAAAAAAACCTACTCTTATTTGTAAATAATTATTGTCTAAAGAGAATTATAATAAAAATATCAGCCTATCTCACTGCAGAGCAAAGTTTTCTACTCATAAAGATCAAGCTCGAAGTGTAAAAGAGCTAAATAAGAGTAAATGAACTTATTTTAACCTTTCCTAAATAGTGCTTTAACTTAAAATATTCAACAATCACAGCTACGCTATTAAAAGTCCAAGAAAAATCAACCCAACTTTATTTATTTATTTATTAGTTTATCCTCGCATTGGAACGCTTTGCAGCAATTACACCAATGGAGCACAATCTTATAATAAACTCACTATAAATAAAGTACCAACCCAGTTTTAATTCTACTCGAGTAAGACCAAGCCTTAAAATAACAACTTAGACAGACTTGGTGTAAACTCGAATCGATAAGGCCCGTATTAAATTAGGAACTACTACCATCTGTGGGCCCCGATTGGCCGAGATAAGCATCACAGCAGCTGCCTTAGAAACATACTTGTTAAAAAACTTTCTACAGGAAACTTCCACTAGGAGTCCAGTATAATAACTTGATGTTGTTAAAAGAAGTTTTTATTGGTATTTTGAGTTTGAGTAAGTTAGTTTGACCTTTGTGGAAGGTTTTCTGTGATGTATTTATAATATATTGATGTTGTCAGCATCTTAGTCAGTTAACTATAGATACATAAATATACGTTAAAATTTAGAAAAAATACTTCTTTGTTTGAAAGGATTTCTATGTATATAAATATTTTATACTAGCTTTTTCCTGCGGCTTAACTCTCGTGATCAACCCCACAGGACCCGTTTTCGGGATACAATTTCTTATGTCATTTTGGAATAATGTAGCTTTCCATAGATGAAAGAATTGTTAAGATTGGTTAAGTAGTTTTTATGTTTATCAATTACAAACTTACAAACAATCAAATCTTTTCTCTTTATGATATTTTTATTATTATATAGTGCAGATATATGTTTCATCTGAGCATGAGTGACCACTGCCCTGTATTCTTTTTAGATTTCAATCCCAATACTCTGTGAAAGATTGATACATGCCTCCAGAGAATCATACATCTAACATTTACAAATGGATGGTTCGGAAAAGTGATTATTGAAAAAAGTGTATTACACCTCCACACCCAAGAGGGTACAGGTACGTACCCTTCGAACCTCAAGCCCCAAACGACGGACAAGGGAATTCGAATATACAAGGGAAAGCTCAGACTCAAATTTTTTTTCGATCAATTCCGCCATTTATGAGGAAACGAAATTTGATATTTACACAGTTCTGTGACACGGGGGTTATTTGGCATCGCTGGCAACGCAACAAGTGCCAGATGTGGCTGTGACGTTCGTGCCAGTTGTGGCACTGTTGCCAAAGAGCCCCAAAGTCCCCACACCTTGCCAGACGCTTTTATTGGGCTTGTTAACGGCACTGTAAACACGCGTGACTTTTACGACGCTGTAGTCTTGGCAAATACTTGTTCCGGTCAGATTATATGTTGGACGAGAAAAGACCTTTGTGTGTTGTGCTTGTTCTAGTTTTTAGGTATTTTCTACACTTAGGACCTAAAACTGGAGAGGTTTAAGGATTGTTTATTTGTATCGTCAATCGAAATGGTAGTTTTAGCTTGAAGATAATCTGCGGCACAAAAATTTTATTCTATTTATTCTTGGTGACGTAACTATACAGTTGCAAATATTTTCGAAACACTTCATTCTCTTCTTCTTGGTCGCGTTCTTCATTACTGAAGGTCGTGTCCCTGAAAGGTTCTCGTGGCTTTATGCACGATGTTCTTCCACTTCAATCGGTTCTCAGCTTCTCTCAGGGCGGTTGTAACAAAGAGTCCAGTGAGGGCGGTTACCTGGTCTGGCCAAAGGTTAGGTGACCGGCCGCGGGGTCTTTTCCCATCTACCTTGCCTATTACCACCAACTTCTCTAGATCGTCTGGTTCCCGACGGGCAATGTGACCAAAGTAGCTGAGAATCCTTTGGTAGCAGAGCGTGGACTTCATTCTACTCTTGCATAAATTAACTAATTTTTATTCTTAGCCTCAATTTCAAACGCATCACATACATAGGTACCTAGTACATAAACTCATGCATTTTTCTTATGAAGATAGAAACAACAGATCGTCAACGGCTAGGATCATGCGCGTGTAATCAAATGTGTATACGTAAACGACGTATCACATACCTACATCGTTTACCAAAATTGCACCACCCATCAAATAACCAACCCCCAAAAATACAAACACACCACTTTACAGCAACAATTAACTTATCAAAGCCATAGAACCGTCAGAGCTGCCTTAATTAGTACATTCAGCGAACTACGAATAAATTCATGGACATAAATTAATTAAGCAATCGGAACAACAAAGACATTGTCACGGATATCCGAGTCGCGTGACAGTTTACCACCGACTATTAAATTGGAGGCCTAGCACGAACTTTTGCCTTGACTTTTATCTTCAGATTTGAATCTTGGTTATAATGACTGTTTGATCTAGCAAGTTGCTTTGTTCTTGTACTATTGGAAATCAAATCGTTATCTAGGCATCACAGCCGCCAAACTGAAATTGAAAAGGACATGGAACTGGGCAGGCCTCATCTGCCGTATGTCGCAACAGAATTGGGCAAAAGTAGCCACTGACTGGATAGCGAACAACAGGAAAGGTACGGTAGGCCCAGAAGGAGCGTGACGGTGGCGTGTTGAGTTGGACTCCTGCCTAAAGGATTGGCCAGATGCAGCAAGAGACAGAAAAAGAATGGAGGGATTTGTCCTGTAGTGGGACACAACAGGCTCATAATAATAATAACACAAAGCGGTAATTCTGGATATAGGTTCCTCTCTCAGGAGCTCTGATCACCGGTAGCTTGGACCCTGTTCCCGATACCGGTGGTTTTATATTTTTTTATTTTTCTTTATATAAATATTTAAAATAAAGATAATAAGAAAATTAATTGATGAAAGGACATCGAAGTATAATCACACAATCATAAAGGCGAAAGTTTGTGAGTATATTTATATGTTTGTTACTTCTTCACGCCAGAACGGCTGAATAAATATGGATGAAATTTGGCACAGAGATAGATTATAGTCAGGAATAGCACATAGGATATTTTGTGATCTTTTATCCCGGGAATATGTTCACTCTGGATAATTTTCACTTCCACGCGGACAAAGCCGCTAGCAGAAGCTAGTAATAAATAAGTATTTCTGTTCCTTTGAAAATTTGGAAAATGCTAGATATGTAGTTTTATAATTATGATAGAGAAACCTGCTATGAAATGATGAATGTTATGAAACCGTTTGTACAGTTTAGGTCGTACGTATTGCAGTCTTGAACTCAAAGGCTCAATTATTTCTACCCGATATTAGTTAAATCATTATTTACAAAAGCTTTGTGTGACATTGCACAATAGCAGTAGTTTTTATAACAAAACAGACAAAGAAATTATTGAAATGTCTTATGTAGGTAATTAAATAGTTATATACACAAGAGAATCCGTGGTTCATTTTGCAGCTCTAAAATAATTAAGACTTGAAATTAAATCGCATATATTTCAGTAAAAGAAAACCACAGTTAGGAAGTTTTGTATTTACGTAAAGTTCCGTAACAAAAGCCGGATAATACGAAACTGAGCCAGTAAGAAAAATAAAAGAGGATTTAGTTTCACTAGACTTGCTATGAATAAAGAAAATACCGACGAACTATCTGCTTTGAAAAATATTGTTTTAAAGTGTAGAACGGGAAAATAATATAAAATTGTTTTGTTTTTATAGGTATAGTATGTGGTTTCATTTGGTGTGGCTGGTTAATATTAGGCATCCCGTATTCAGTATCATACCTAAATAATAATAAATAAATAATAAAATCGTTTATTCAGGAAAAACACATGTACAGGTCCAAAGAATTAATACAAACATTTTTAACAGTGAACACGGTAAAAGAGAATCGTTGGTACCTGTACTAATGAAAATCATTGTATCACAGGCACCAACGTCTTACAAAGTAGGTATAAATATAAAGCCTAACTAAGGCCCTAATGGTGGTATCACGTTATTGAGCATAACTTTTGAAGTATAATAATTTCGGTGAATGTGAAGTTTTGAGTTTATGTTGTTGATTTTAGCGAACGTTTATCAAGAAGTAACCTAATTTCTGGATTTCTCACAAAAGTATCGACAATAGTTGGTAATATAGGTAGCCAGGTCAGTCCGAGTATATGTCCTTTATTGTCTCTCGTGGAAGCTATTTTGATGCGTAGCTATTTCGAGATTTCTATCGAACCGTAGGTTCTGTTTGCGACAACGTTGTTTCACAAACTGTCCTGCCATTCGAAAACATTTCTCCGACAGACGGAAATGTACACAGACATACTAATGGAGAGTCAACCGTTTCGGTAAACGATAAGGTCGCTTCACATATCCATTTCTCTGTTGATAAAACCATTCAGATTGCAGTAGGATGCTAAATGCTAACAGTCGTACAATCTAATGTTGGAGTTAGCTTTACAGTGTTGGCGCAACTGGTAGCTCTAGTACATAGTTAAATGTAGAATTCTATTATGTTGGCATTACTGTTACATCTAATTACGCTTCAATATACGTATTACACGGTTGAGTTGGCACGCCCGTATTGTGTTGTTGCTAACTCAATCCATTTATTCATGTTTTATAAGGTTGATCAATTTGTTAGTTGTTTGGGGTAGGTATTTGTTCTCTTTGTTTCTCCCTATCTAAGAAATTCGGTAAAGTATACTTTGGTGTCTCATTTCCTCATTTTAGGATAAGTAACGTGAAGGTTAAATGCGCTAAGAGGTAAAAATTAACGCCATAGTTCAAATTAAAGATAATTAAAAATGTTATTTTGTAAAAACAATTTGCAGATTTTTGGTTTATCAGTGGAAGTTACTCGCCCAAGCGTCATCAGTCTGAACCGGATGACAACCGATATAAACAAAATCAATGAAGCAAATAATTTGCAAGATAATTAAAAATGTTATTTTGTAAAAACAATTTGCAGATTTTTGGTTTATCAGTGGAAGTTACTCGCCCAAGCGTCATCCTTCTGAACCGGATGACAACCGATATAAACCAAATCAATGAAGCAAATAATTTGCAATAAAACACATACTGAACAAAGGCGCATTACACTACACTGACAGGATAGGAGCAATAAATTCATAAAAGAGGTCATGCTTACATGGATTAATATTGCGTTTATCATTTCTGATGTAAGCAATGGGGTGATTTTCCAAGCGTGTGAACACATTGCTCGCTATATGAGAAATGGCGTAATTATCATCCAATATCGACCCAGCAATGAAAGAAAAATAGAACGTCACTGTAATAATTTACCCAGTAACGACAAAATTGCTTACGAAAAGTTGTTGTCAAGAGTTTCGTGTTATTTCAACCTAAAATTATTTGATTAAAATTATGACATTGTTCAATAAATCGGGGTTGAGCGTTTTAAAAATTGATCAAATCACCTAGGTAAATGAATTTCGGAAATCAACAGTAATTATCTTATTTTGATTTAGATTATATTCAGCACAGGTGGAGATAACAGTATTGGTATCCATAAAAAAATTAAGAGGTATAAAGTAGAAAAATACAAAGATTTTTAGATGTAGATGATAGGCTGACTATCCATTAAAGTTTTTGCTGATGTTCGTCCTAAGCACCCCCATAACAACTTGCTGAAAATTTCATATTTCATTTATAATATTCTCCTATGCATAATTTCGAAATAATCTTATGCAAAATACTTCTTAGAGCAACAACTGCACTACAGGGAATTTGGTACTAATTATATGAAATCTCACGAGTAATGCTTGCAAATCTCTTGCACGAGCGGTATACGACGGTATTTGAATACTAAACGTAAAGCAATACGACAGCACTAGGGGTATTAGACGCATAACCTTGCAAGGCTTAGTCTCTAAAACTTATCGAGTGAGGTTTATGACGTCATTTGACGACGTTGCTGTGGAAAAAAGTATTGTACAAAGCTTCGAGTTGCTGAAACTTGATAAACAATGTAAATCTAAGATTTCTGTTTCAGATAGATACTTTGAAATAGAATGATATTGTTTCTATCCACCTTTTTTATGTATATAAACTAGGCTTGTATATTAAAATGAGCATTGAACGGCATCGATATTATTATTACCGTTTCCTTACAATCCGATCTTTAGAACAATACTCCTCCAGGGTCATCCCATAAAAGCATTAAAATGAAATTGTATTCTCCCAAATGTTTCTCTAAAGGCTTTTCGCGAGTGGGCCGAGTAATAACATTCAAAGAGACCGCTATGCCAACTTGGAGGGTGGAAGAATGGTTGGATACAGCGTAATTAAAATTTTAGGGACCTCGCGAGTTGTTAGGAATTCCCAGAGTGTCTCCGGCCCCGGTAATTTGAAGGATGACCTCGGAAAATTTCGGGTGTTGCTGCCATGCCTCGCTATTTATGTTTTCACCATGAATTTGGTATAGTTCTTGCAATTCACGTGTGGGCGTTAGGTGCCTTATGAGTTAAGTCATTGCAATGACAGTCGCGAGTTAGTAAAATGTAACAACTAGCGCGCGAGTTAGTAATATATGTATATACCTATAGTTACAATTTTGGTGACAAGGTTGATGGTGTTTCAAGGTCTATTTGTGAAGAGACAATTTAACTAACGATCGTCATAAATACATAATCAAGGCTTATTTCAGAGAAATTTCATCGACTCAAATGAATGCTATTTCTTGGTATTGATGCAAATGTACGATATTATCCTTAGTCGCCATTTTAGGTTTAAATCATTTATTCTCATAAAGACAAAAAAAAAGCCACTTACATGAGAACATACAAGAAACATTCGGTAAACTTATTTTAGGTAACCGTTACAAGAGTATGTGTTAAATAAAATTACTCTAATATTATTATATTAATTATTATAACTATTCCATACTCATTCAGCAGTTTAGTCTCAACCATTGTGATACACCGGAGGACGTTAGTCAAGGCAGTTTTCCATTACGTGTTTCAATAGCCGAGATTTAAAACTGCCGAGTGAGCTAACACTTTTTATAAATGTGGGTAAATTATTAAATAGTTGTGCCCCTTCATATGTAATATTCCTTCTAGCGTAATTAGTGCGTATTCTTGGCAAAACAAGCAGACTTGGTCGACGAAGACTGCGTTTAGTAATTTGTGATTTTTTAGTGAATGATACGTTAGTGTGAATGGTTTTGTCTATAATTTTTCTAATCAGAACGCAAGTATTGTATGTGTGGAGTTGTTTAATATTCATCAATTTTGTTTCGTCAAAAATTTTAGAAGTTGGTGTTAGGTATGGATAGCGAAATAATATCTTTATGGCCTTATTTTGTACTCTTTGTAGTTCTTGTAACTTCGTTTTTCCGGCGCTTCCCCAAATCTCTATGAGATATAACAGATGTGACTTAATAAGAGAGTTATATATAGTATAACGTATTTTTCTAGGTATGCACTTGTTTATACTATGAAGTTATCCTGTAAGTGCTGATAGTTTAGTTTTAATATGGTCTATTTGATTGTGCCATGTTAATTGATGATCTATTCTCAAGCCAAGATACTTTTCGCAGGTTTTTTGATCTAGTGGGATGTTATTAATAGTTAATGTGTCGTGCTGCGGATTTTTTTTATTCTTAGCTTTAAAAACAACGTAACATGTTTTAGCAATATTTATGGTTAATAAGTTATATTTAAACCATTCGAATAGAACGTTGAGATCTTCTTGGGCTTTTGAAATAATGTCGTTCATATTGGCTCCGAAATAAAATAAGCACGTATCATCTGCATATAAAGTTATATGACCATGCAAGTTTAGTTCTGTGATGCTATTTATGTAAATCAAGAACAATAGCGGCCCCAATATAGATCCTTGCAGGACTCCGTATGTGATCGGCAATGTACTACTCTCAAAACTATCTATTTTAACTATCTGAAATCTATTTCTTAGGTAAGATTTTAGCATTTTAAGTGCATTGCCCTTGATACCTATGTTTTCTAGTTTTTTTAAATTCTCTAAATTAGAATTATCTAGCCACCTTTTAACGATAGATTAAAATGACTGAAGTTCTGGGCCAAACAAATATGAACGACTGTCGTGCCAGCGATATGAAGTATGACCGAATATGTAATTATATAAAATAAACCGAAAGACTGAATGAACAATTCAAGATCTATTTAGATCAAATGTTTTAGGTACTATAAGAAAGTTAAGAAAAAAACGAAGAAGATAAAAAGGTAGATGGCCTTTGTGAGGAGTTATATGAAAAAGAAAGTGATAGCGTGACGGGGGACAGGCCGTAATGGAAGGAAGAAACATGTTAAGCCGACACCAAGTAACATGAGACAAGGGCAGAAAGATTATGATAAATTTTGTTTGAGGTCTTGATAATTCAGTTGAATTTATGATATGTTTTCCCTTATTTTAATATTTTTCAAAGCCAATTTACGCTAGCATATAAAGCCTTAAAATAACTAATTTGTAATAAACCACTATGTTTTAACGGTCCAATTGGGTTCCAATAAAACGTGCATAGTAACTTTATTACGGGTGACTGTTGAATAATTTACCGTCGCTTCCGATGGCCCGACCAAACTGACATGTCACACTTTCCGCCACGCTACACACTCGTGATGGGACACAATCGAAGCTATTCTCTTCACTATGGAACGAGTGAACGACTGAATGGATTTGATTTTATTGTTGTTAAAAATCGATGACTGTGGTTTAATTTTGGCATCGGTGGAAGCGATTTGAAGTTCGAATATGTTGTGTCGTTTTGTTTGATATGAAAATAGAATTGATTGTGTTTTGTTTTACGTTGTAAAATGGAAACTTTATTCAACGTTTCTGAAGAGTTTTAAACTCAATCTCAAACAACTTTATCTTAGGTCGACCGAATGTTTCGAACGTATGTATGTTTCATTCTTGTTAATTTTACCAAGAAAGCTAGAATTATTCCAAATTCTTTTTTTTTTTTATGTTCCACTCAAAAATCAGTGTATGAATGAATTGAATAGCACATTATACCGGGAATAATATGTTCTCTTGGGGTAATTTTCGATATTCACGTACACTATTTAAACGACTTAATTTATTAAAGAGTAGCCGTTACTACGTCCATATTCGTAAAATGGAGCCGTTCGTGTCCGGCCGTGTGTTACAGCGGAGTCCATAATGCGCGGCGTTTGCATTGTGGTACAATCTGTCATGACCCGTGCGGTTTATAGAACTCAACTTTATAAGAAGGTTCAAGTAGTGCTGGAGGCACGCTACTTTTAGCAGCTTTATACTTTGGTTAAGTAGCTTTTAAATGTTTTTTAACTCCACATGCAGACAGACTTTTAATTCGTTGGCAATCTTTCAGGAAGTTCAAGTACACAAACACAAATAAAAACAACCATGGGATGAACTCTGTTTATTTAGTTTTTAGGGTTCCGTACCGTAAAAACGGGACCCTATTACTAAGACTCCGCGATCCGTCTGTCTGTCTGTCTGTCCGTCTGTCACCAGGCTGTATCTCATGAACTATGATAGCTAGATAGTTGAAATTTTCACAGATGATGTAGTTCTATTGCCGCTATAACAACAAATACTAAAAACAGAATAAAATAAATATTTAAGTGGGGCTCCCATACAGCAAACGTGATTTTTTTGCCGTTTTTGCGGTAATGGTACAGAACCCGTCATGCGCGAGTCCGAATCGCCCTTGGCCGGTTTAAAATTTCACATCTCGACAAAATGTAGAGAACAGATGATCTTGATTCGCGAATTCAGGGTTATTCATATTCACACGCACTTTCAAACCGCGAAAGATTTCTAAAGTATTAAAAGAAGACAGATATATCTGTTCTGTTTCTTCAACAGGATCAGAAACAAGTAACGCAAAAGCTTCGTCTAAAACCACAGTCATGTTTAACCTCAAACCATTGCATTTACCTAGCACCTAAATTAAACTAACTAAACTAACTACCATGTCCAGAGACGTAATTTATGAACTATTTATTCTGCTTACCCAGAGGACTGGTTTTAGTTTCACAATATTCTCTAAACACCTCTGGGATAGCCGAACCGAAATATGGATCGCGATCACGAGAAGGTAAAAGGAGAACAATTTAAATTATTCATAAATATTACGACCCGTATCTAACATATTGAGATTTTAGAGAAAATGTACCTGAAATTTAAATGTAACTCTTAAGGTGAACGTACAGTACTTAAATAGTGGAAAAGGGTAAAATGAAGTTTTCTTTTTTTATAAAAAAGACAATACTATTATAATTAGAAAAAGCTTGATATAGTATTAGGTCCACATATGTATGAAATCGGCGTTATTTGAAACAGTTGAGCTGTGATTGACTTGGAATTGTAAGTTCTTCGATACGAAAAATAAGTATTTGTTTTTCGTTTCGACATTTGATTAAACTATTTGGGCCCATATAGTTTAAAGTAGGAGGCTACGGCTATTGCCGCATCAGAGGCATTATACAGATCATCCAAGGTGCAAGTGAATGGGCAGTCGGGACTCTGCAGCAAGTGGGGTATAGTCTGTACAGGAGCACACACATAAAAGGCTTGTTATTACTCTTTAATAGTTTGCTAATCATGTTTTTTTCGTGATAACAATAATATTACAGAAATAAAAGTTTATTTTTTATAAGTGGTTGTCTTGCAATTAAAATCGTTTACCTACTCAATATATATGGTTAAACATTGTATTATATGTGCAAACCCCCGGTTCTGCACAATCCCTTTGCTTGTCTGGATTATCAAGCTATTAATAATTGAAATGGCTCCGAGTTAAATATTCAATGTTATAGTTAGATAATCCAATGTCAACATAGGCAACTGCAATAAATATATCACCGCAAAAAAAACCTACCTAGTACCTATGACAAGATAATCTAGCGTTTCATTCCCATGCCTCAAACCATATTCGATTTCCATCTGCCATTATAGTTTGCGTCAAATTGTACCCAAAATTGTAGCAATTTGTGGAACATTGCTCTTGGGGCAGCTGATAGGTGTCAATAAATAAATAACTATTATATTAAAATTAAAACGATTCGGATTGAAAGCTTCTGAATTGTTGCATGAATGAAAATGAATTATGAATATAGCTGTACTGTTTCAATTCGATTTCGTGGCTGAGTGAAAGCAATTATTATCTTCCGTTACATATTTTTGTTGTAGCTTTTATTGGATTGCTGCTTAAATGTACTCACGTAGTTCATTGGATAACTTGCAACTTAAAATGCCAATGCATTTCACCACTTTCTTCGATAAATATTTTACTGTCCTAGCTGCTCGGCTGTGGAATGCATTGCCTGATCCAATAAAACGCGCTGAATCGTTGCATGTATTTAAAATACTCGTAAAAGAACATAACCAGTCGCTGTTATTGTCGTTAGTCAACATTTACTTTCATTGCCTATACATATATTGAGTATGTGTGTGTTTATGTATATATTATATAGCTTATGTATGTATTTGTGTATCTATTATAATATTATTGTATATTTAAAGTATTTATTCGTATTTTTTTGTGTTACACCAATGTCAACCCCATTTCATGTCCAGGCTATCACTGCCCATTCCAGGTTGCCTGGAAGAGATTGAGGTATGCAATAAGGCCACCCGTTGTATGTATTTAGTTTTAAGTTTCCTTTTATATATTTTAACTTGTTGTACCTACAATAAAGTATATATAAATAAATAAATCTGTTAAGTTGAAAGGATAATGTTCTTGTTCTTGTTTCTCGCTACCAAATATTGCGAACCATATTTAAAAACATTACCCTCTCCTTGCAGTCGGGTAAAAAGAGTACCTATAGAGTTTCTTGTCAGTTGTTCTCAAGAATCTAACTTAGAGAATCGACAACTATGTAGAAACAATCAATCAATATTGATATAAGAAAGTGCCTTTGAATAAATGATAAATAAATGATTTGACATTTGACCCCTTTTAACCGACTTCAAAAAGGAGGAGTTTTCAATTCAACTGAATTTATTTTTATTTGTTTTACCCGAGAACTTTTTACTAGATGAACTGCTTTTGATGATTCTTATTTTATTTGTAAGCTGGTGCTTCTCATGTGGTTAATATATAATGAAGCATTTCGGAGATATACAACATAACTACTCGTATTTAATAAATGACGGAAAATCTCTCGAAATAGCTGCAATCGCATGTCTGTATAGTGTTTACACCATTTTTTTGTATTTATTTCATAACATAACATCACGCCGGTACGCTTTAAAGGGGTACGCAGATGTGTACAGTTCATCATGGTACACTCTAATTCCACCGATTTTGTTCAAGTTTCATATTATTCGGGTAATCTATTCTGGCATTATAGGTACCTTACAATAGAGCTTACCCATTATGTACCAAAACATAAATAATAAAATTAAAACTTTATTATAATAAAATACAATCGATTGCCAAATAAAAACACTACAAAGTGAAAAATAACTTCAGTTTTGGAAGTCGGTGTCAAAAAACGAAGGAACAAATAATTGGAACACCGATTACCGAAATTTAAGTAATTTTTCACTTTGTAGTGTTTTTATTTGGAAGTCCGTTGTATTTTGTTAGAAACAGTTTTTTATCATATTGTGCTATTATTTGAAAAGCTTTCTTGACTGCCATATTTTTTTCAGTGAACAGAACAGGTGGATCCAGTCCTGAATAAACAATCATCTACGTACATATTCTCCTATTTTACTCGTAAATAAGGAAAATATTTACTCTAATATTGTGTTGTGTTGCCTCATTTATTCTGTTTCCTCCATGGGATAAAAAATGACGTTTATATAAAAACATTTCTGTTATCGTACCTGTGAAGGGATTTCACGCTACTTGAAGTTTCTCTTCCCTTTGATTTAGTTTCAAGGGGCAGAGTTTGGTTTTTCACTGATATATAATATACGGTGCACAGACCTATATTTCAAATCTAACCTATATTTGTTGTTTACTGTTTGGATATTGACACATGAATGCTAACACAAAGACATGTGTGCTAATATTGACGATCTAGTAGCGTTGTGTGTGTGTTTTAGTAGGTTCGATAGTTTTAAAAGGATTATATATTTTTGTTGTTTATGTATTAATATTAGTAATATATTATAAAGCATGTATATGCATTGTGTGCTGTACAAGTATTTGTATAGTCTATTTAGATAGTTTAATTTAATCCTTTCAAGTGTTTTGTTGTGCACTTTTGTTAACTGTCTTAATTGTGTAAATCTCTCTATAACACTGAGGTTTGCTGTCAGAGAACCCAATTATGGGATAAGCTCGCCTTTAACCTTCTGTATTTGTTTTTTGTACAGTAAAGAATATGATTGTGAAAAATCTGTGACTTTGTGTGATTTTCACGTTTGATATTACAATGATTGAATTTGTTTTGTTACAATGGCTAAACTAATTTCGGGTAGAAATATAAATAATTTCCATGAGTTATTAATATTATTATTGCAGGAATAAACATAGTTAAAGTTAAACAATTTGAATTGAATTCATGATGAAGTGACTGCAATCTGAAACCACTACAACTATGGAACCTTCAAAGATAAAATAGGTGACGTATCAATTTTTAGCACCGATAATTGAAGCAAATGATTTGGTATTTGGTCATTAAGTAAAAGTAAAATTAATAAATAAAACGGTACCACATATTGAAAAAAAAAAGACAAACGATGACTTTTCTGCGACACCGCATTTTGAGATTATTGGAGTTGTGGAGGGAGCAGAAAAGCAATAAACTATAGAAAAGCAAGTGCCGAATATCGTTTGTAATATTTTTACCATACGGTATCTATAATGTTTTAATAAAAGTTTTTGCAATGAAGCGTGACGTAAACTGCATACACACCGGACGTGATAGCTTGCAAACAACAAGATAATTTAACTCATGCTGAGTCATTTTTTAATATTTATATGATAACTGGCCATCGACTGAGTGTAGTTTCAATAGAGTGCAGTAAAGATTAAACGTGTGTATTAGCGAATAAAGTTATTAATTATAAATTCATATTGAACTGCATTTTCGAAATATTAACTAGTGAAGCATTATAAACAGGTATGTTGTATTTTTATTGATTAATAACGCGTTATGTTCTAAATAATAGTTTTAAAACATTTATGACAGAAACTGAAAATGAATTAGGTAGAAAAACCAAATACAAAAGGCAATAATTGAAAAATAACAAATTATTTCCAAAAATTGTTCACTATGTAGCACAATGTTTAATCGGACCCAAAAAAAAACCTATGATATTTATTATGGAAACTGATCAAGAAATGCATTTTAAATGCTAGAGTAGAACACCCAAGTAACAATTTCAAGTACTTTTTTTATAAAAAAATAATAAAACTTACGTTTACTTAAAAAAATGTTTAAAAAATTCTGTAAAATTAACCGTCCAAGATTATTTTTTTTAAATAAATTCCGTCCAATGAAGGATTTTTAGACGCATTATGTTTGTTAGATTTTGTTTTTGAAAAATCACCTCTATGGACCAAATAATGTTTTTATTTTTTTTCTCCATAAAAAGTCGAAAGTGGGATTTGTGACTAACAGATAAATATTTCTCGTAATATTAATATTTTTCTATCACTGAAAAAAAACCACAAACCACTATTACGGCCTTTGGAAAAATATGCAATTTAGTTCAAAGGTCAAATGGTACTGAATAGGTTTGTCGCGTAAAGGTTAAACAAATATATATTAGAAACGTAATAAATTAATTTGAAAATGGTACTTATACTGAACGTCTTTAACACATCATAGTTTTGAAAACTTTTTAGTAACCAACTGCCGATATCCGTTCGTTTTCCCTCGTAGAGACTAAACGAGTGGATGTAACCAAATGGAAAGAAAAGTCATACTTTTGCAATTGAAAGCCCACATTTATTTTAGATATTTTAACGTAAATTGAATCCGCCTCTATCAAATAAATACAATAATTTAAAAAAATTACGACAAACCTAAATTGCATACTTTTCCCAAAGACCACAATAGTGGAATGTGCTTTTTAGGGTTCCGTACCCAAAGGGTAAAACGGGACCCTATTACTAAGACTCCGCGGTCCGTCTGTCTGACTGTCACCAGGCTGTATCTCACGAACCATGATAGCTAGGCAGTTGGAATATTCACAGATGATGTATTTTTATTGCCGCTATAACAACAAATACTAAAAACAGAATAAAATAAATATTTAAGTGGGGCGGGGCTCCCATACAAAAAACGTGATTTTTTTGCCGTTTTTCGCGATAATGGTACGGAACCCTTCGTGCGCGAGTATGACTCATACTTGGCCGATTTTTTTATCAGTGATAGGCCTTATTACGAGGAATATTTCTCTGTTAGTCACGAATCCCACTATAGAATTTTGATAGAGAAAATAAAGAAAAAAATATGACTTGGTACCTAGAGGTGATTTTACAAAAACAAAAACTAACAAACATGCGCCTAAAAATCTTTCATTAGACAGTATTTATTTGAAAAATAATCTCGGACGCTTAATTTTACAGAATTAAAAATAAATATTGCCACGTAAGCTTTATTTTTTTTTTTATAAAAAAAGTACTTGAAATTGTCACTCGGGTGTTCTACTCTAGCATTTAAAATGCATTTCTTGATCAGTCTACATAATAAACAGCATAGGTTTTTTTTTTGGGTCCAATCAAACACTGTGTGATAAAACATTTTATTGTTTAATGAAAAAAAAAAAAACTACAACAGCGTGACACATTTAACGATTAGAACGCCAATGAGACTAAAATAGTTAGTAAAGTTAATTACAAAGCTGCCACTTATTGCTAACTTGGTCATTCTACTTTAATGAACTACATTGCATTGTTTAAATGGTTTTAGTAAAATATTTCTAAATTTGTATACATATTTACCATGACCACTATACATTTGTTTTCAGGATAAAAATTGCAATAACAATGGATTCAAACACCTCATCAGGGTCCAATGGTAAGATCGCGTCTATTTTTGTAATAATTTGTAACATTTTTTTTTATACATACTTAAAATTATACGGGTCCGTGACTAAACTTAAAAATTGCGGTTAGCTAGCGAATTTTAATTGTTTAAATAAATGTCCTTTCATGCCTCGAAAAGGTCCCGTTTGACATTCTCAGACATATTTAACACTAGCTTCTGCCAGAGGCTTCGCCCGCGTGAAAAGTGTTTTCTTATACCAGTTTTTTTTTACTATTGGTAGGTTCGCACTATCTCACATTCTACCGGGATGCGAAGTAGCTTATGTGCTATTCCAATCTATAATTTATATCCATGCCAAATTTCATCCAAATCCGTACAGCTGCTCTGGCGTGATTGAGTAACAAACATACATCCATCCATTCATCCAAACTTTCACATTTATAGAATTAGTAAGAAGTAAGATTGGTTTCGGGTAAGCCGAAGCCTAAAAGTCTGACAACCAATCTACGTACCATAGGCAATCGTGTTACCCAGTGTCTGGGTTGAGAAAGTCAGCCAAACTGTCGCTTCATGCAATTTTTTCACGGAACTCATTGGTTTTCAGCTACGTCTGGTTTGGCTGGAAACTAACACCAAAGTTCCCTTCCCATCATCATCCTCATCCTAAATGCTAGTGAATTCGGCAAGGCAAAGGGTTTGACCGCCATTAATCGACCAATCACACAAATGGTTGGGTTTGTTAATAGAGTTTGCAGAGAATTTAAGGGAACCGTGGCCTTAAAAGTGTTATATAATGCCTTTGTGCGCAGTTTAGTGGAATATGCATCTCCCGTCTGGAACCCTACTTACAAAACCTATGTAGACCGTCTAGAGCGCGTTCAAAAAAAGTTCACTAGATGCTTGCGGTTCAAAGATCAGAAATGCCCCTATAGAGCTGATTACGTAGAACGAATGAGTTTTTTCAAGTTAGACACATTGCAGCGACGAAGGGCTCTGAATGATTTGTTATTACTCCATAAAACCGTAAACGGGATAAATTCAACGCCAGGTCTACTTGCTAAAATTAGCCTAGCAGTCCCTCGTTACTCTCATGTCAGGTCCAAGCGCACCACTAAATTATTTGTTACGGAGACAAGTCGCACAAATCTGGGCCGACATGCTCCATTAAACAGAATGTTGACTTTGCACAACAGAGTTTGTTCTGTCAAAAACAGCATCGATATCTTCTTTGATACTCTGCCAAAATTTAAATCTAAAATCGTGAAAATTGATCTGTAATCAGCTACCTACTCTTGCTGCTAATCTATAATGTATACATTCAATTTTTTTATTCCATTTTTTTATTTTATTTTTAATAATGTAATATCATTTGATAAAGTAATTTTAATTAATGTATATGTGTCTTATCAATGATTTAAATAAAGTAAGCAATTAGCAATATTGCAATATTGTATTTTAAATCGTTCTGTGGAAAAGTTATAATGTTAATCTTGCTATATTTATGTTAATAATGTAACTTGACATTTTATTATAATTTCTGTTAATAATGTAATTTTGTTTTTAATGTAAATTTTATTGAATACCAATTTAATCAGCGACATGTATATTTAAATTTAATTTATTATTTCGTTTTGATTTTATTTTGACATTATTTTCTTTGATTTCACTTTATGTTTGTTTAAATTCTTATTTTATTTTATGCGACTTATTATGATAATGATGTGCATGCCTGTAAGTGACTTGCTTACACAGGATCTTTTCTGAATGTTATTTTCTAATATTAATTTGTAAATGAGTCGTTGGTGTGCCTTGCTCAATAAATAAATAAATAAATCACATAGACGGAAATTCACATCGCGTCTTTTATCTCGCGTGTGATTGGTCTATTAATGGCGGTCAAACCCTTTGCCTCACCAAATTCACTTGCGCAATTAGGCTGCAAGTCGCCCTCAGGTCAAAAAAAAGATGAATAAAAACTTAAAAACAAATATAATATAAAAATATTTTCAGAGGAAGGACAATTCGGTGATGCTGAAGTCGTGATTTTTAATCTGGATACGACAGAAGAGAGTTCTAAAAAGAACGAAATATGCCAAGTAAGTTTGTTGCTTTTTTAAGTGTATTTATAATTGTTGTGAGGTTAAGCGTTTTATTTTTGTGTGCAGATTGCAGCTTGGTGCAAGGGACAAATATTTAATGTATATATATTACCCAATGGTAGACCACTATTCAAGAATATAAATGGATTTAAAAAAATCGACAATAAACTATTGCACTATGAAAAGGAGGTGGCGGCAGTCTCTCCGAAAGATGGCTTAAAATTCTTTTTGGATTTCTTGAGCAGCCTAACCGGAAATTCTCGCAAAATTCTATTGGCTGCTCACAATTGTTTTAGGTGCGTATCTCTAGTAATATTATCGTTTGTTCATCAGATGAGAGATGAGATCTCATTATTAATGCCACCATTGAATAATATTATGTAATGTACATGAAACATACGTCAGTTTTGTTTATTATTAAATATACAATCAAAAAAATCAGATGTGATTTGCAACTGCTGTGAATAGACAGATACCACCTTTAAATCTTTTCCTTGTTTTTGAAATTAGAATGAATAGCTTGTCAAGTTAGTAACACACTATTATTATTATTTTTAGCTTCCATCGCCACATAATTATACGGCTTATGAAACAGTATGGTATGTTAGATACTTTTAAATCGCTGGTTCTGGGTTTCATTGATACTATCGATGTCTTCAAAACAAAGTTGCCAGAGCGCGAAAAGAATGCATTTGGTCTAGAAAAATTAGAACAGGATTATCTTAATACAATTCAGCAACCAAAAGACGCTGTGGTAAACGTTAAAATCTTAGTGGATCTACTTGAAAAGATTGGTTGTACTGATGCAATTATGAAACAACATGCAAAGGATCTTGATGAGTTTACACGGTACATTGATTTGCAAACCGATTTTGATAGTGCTGTAGCGGATGATACTCTAAAAAAAATTGCAAAGGCTGGAATTACAACCGATATGTTGAAAGTTGCTTACAAAGCCAATTCGGATGAGGGTGTTGCGATTTTGTTCGGAAAAGGAGTAGATGGGAAAGATCCAGTTAAGATGATGAAAACCACAATTAAGAAAATATCTGAAAGAGTAGCACAATTATGTGCTGAAAATGAAGAAAATGGTACAGTTTAAAAATGATTCGACACTTTTCTTGACATTAACGTAGACGTAACAACTATAAAACCTCTTATGTCTTGTGAAGTGTTAAAAGTAAAATAAAACCTGTCACACTTATATGGTAATCAATATAATCGATGTAATCAATTACTATTTAATCAATTATTGTACCCATTATAATCAAATATACAATTTACTGCATCTTTTAAATCTCGTGTTTAATTTATATATTTTTTCCCTATTATATCACTGGTTTATGAGCCATCTTAACTTTAATAAAATGTTCACAATACAAGTCTGCAATGCTCACCTATGCAGTTGTTTGGTCTCTCTCAATCAATTCGACAGTTATAGCTTTTCATATAGTGAAATTACTTGTATTATTTAATTTTTATCCTTAGTTAAAGCAACCGATTTGATTGGAGTGGAGAAAGTTTCCCTTAAGAAGACTTTATCACCTTTAAAAACCAATTTCCATACAAATTGTCCTATGGGCAATTTATTTGTAATTTACTTTTTATGCATTTTAAAATAATATTTAATGAAATTGTAAAGTGATTAAAAATACCAGGTTGGCATGGGAAATAAGAACTCCTATCAAGATATATGGTTAACCATAACAAATGCGTCCACTTGTTTAAAAATTTATTTTCATAAAATATCTTCTTACAAAGTTTACAAAATATTATTCAACTTTGAGCTGACGTCAGAGTATATGTTAAAGTTATTTAACCCCAATATTATACTAACAATATACACATCGATAGTTATCTACATAATATTTTATATCTATCTATGTATTTTTTGAAGGCGCATAGAACAAGTTTTTGAGATAATGTCTAAGTTTCTTGCACTACCTTAAAACAAATCCGTTTCAAATGCTAACTTGCCAATCATTTGTCATTTCGGCAAATGAAAGCTAGTTAAGTCATTGTATTTTTTTTTTAAGTATTCACATATCGTAACTTCTTTCGTGCTACATAATAATATAAAAGAGCTAAAATTCTAAGAAACTCTTAACATACCTAAACATTTACAGCTATGTATATTCTCCATTTCTTTATTTCTCTTCCGTTTTACGCCATCCCTCTACCCAATATTCCTTTATTAGATAGCAAGAGTCCCATTTGATGTAATCAAAGATGTGGCAAGGCGATCGTATCTTCTTACAAAGTTTACAAAATATTATTCAACTTTGAGCTGACGTCAGAGTATATGTTAAAGTTATTTAACCCCAATATTATACTAACAATATACACATCGATAGTTATCTACATAATATTTTATATCTATCTATGTATTTTTTGAAGACGCATAGAACAAGTTTTTGAGATAATGTCTAAGTTTCTTGCACTACCTTAAAACAAATCCGTTTCAAATGCTAACTTGCCAATCATTTGTCATTTCGGCAAATGAAAGCTAGTTAAGTCATTGTATTTTTTTTTTAATTTTTCACATATTGTAACTTCTTTCGTGCTACATAATAATATGAAAGAGCTAAAATTCTAAGAAACTCTTAACATACCTAAACATTTACAGCTATGTATATTCTCCATTTCTTTATTTCTCTTCCGTTTTACGCCATCCCTCTACCCAATATTCCTTTATTAGATAGCAAGAGTCCCATTTGATGTAATCAAAGATGTGGCAAGGCGATCGTATCGAGCGTCGTGAATAGAAGAAATGAATGAAGTCGTCTTTCTCTGCACACTGACTTATTGACGCTAATGAATTTATTGACGAAGCCTTTGTAATATCAGTTCCTGAATATCTGAGGAACCAATACGTTCTTTGTTCGAAAAGTGCCGAGTTAATATCATAAGTCTGGTAAAAGGTCTGTTGGAAATCATGAGATGCTTTTTTCAACATAATTATTTTATTTAAATAAGTAAAGTTTCCACAAAATAGAAGCCGGCCTAGAAGAAATGAGTATTTACAAATATCCTAGTGGTTGAGAACCCCAAAATGAATATAATTGCACAGTGTCGTTTAAAAAAACTTGAATAATTATAAATTATTGCAAGGAAAAGTTTTTTTTTCAAAATATCATGGAATTCCAAATAATGGGACAGGTTCTAGACAAGTTACACAAATAAAACTTCGTCTAACCTTTCCAAAAATCTGGCCAGATTTTATACAATTACAATACACACGGAAATTATTCGGGTTTCATTTCAAGAGACTATCCTCCTTGCATATCTGACATGCTCCTTCCTCCTCCTTCTGTACCTACACAATATAACCGTATTGTCCTTTGTACTCTCAATCATGTGTCTCAAGCTCCGTTACTATGTCCTGTATGTATGCCTTTGTACAGCGTCACGATGTTTCCTATATGGGAAGCACAATTTGTATGTACAATGTCACATGACACATCTGTTGTTCGTTCTGTACTGCTATGTGAAGTGCCGACATTTTGGGCTAGTCTTGTTACTGAAGCAATCGATTCCCACCTTTATCTATCTACCTATATATTGACCTATAACAGTATACGCTGACAAAAGTTAACCAGAAGTGCGTTTAAATTCTCAAGAAATTAGAACCAAGACAAAATGTTTCGTATTTAAAATCCGAGTCTATTATTTCTTTATTTGGCTTAATCTAAACTAATATTATAACGAGGTAAAGTTTGTGAGGTCGTAGGGGGTAATCTCTAGATCGACTGAACCGTTTTAGATGAAATTTGGCATGGCGATAGTTTGAGACCCTGGGAAGGAGATAGGATAGTTTGTATTCCCTTGGGATGGAAAAAACACTTTTTAAGCAGGCAAAGCCGCGGGCAGAAGCTAGTTATATATATAAACACGGTATAGACACATAATGTTTTTTTTTTTCTCTGGGCTCGCGTATTACCACTACCTCGCCTAATGATAAGGGATGATGTGGCCTACGGTGTAGCCTATTCTATTCAACTCTTTATTTAAAGTCCCCAAGGTCAAAAAAAAAATAACACCCTCAATTCGCGCTTTTCTCTGATGCAAAGACAGAAACTTGAAACGTGTGGAGCCGACCCCAGCTAACATGGGACAAGGGCAGGTAGATGATGATAGCCAGAAACATCAGGGTAGAAACTCAACCAGGCTAGTAAAATCCTGTTAAATTTATAGCAGGGTAACACCATCTATTTATACTTAATTTGTACACAATTGTGCAAGAGAACTCCAGTCATAAGACCACAGCACGATCACCATATGATTTGATCTGTAAGTGTCCAATGTTTCTTTCAGTATCATCATACCTACATGATGGATTTTCTCTCTCAACACTTTACTTAAACAATAACTATCGAATCCAGAAGCTCAGTAAGCAAGAAGCGTGTTAGGCATTCAAACATTATGAAGTAGGTTTGTGTGTGTATGCTGCCTCATTTATAATTCAAGAGTTTCGGTCTATAAATACAACGAAACATCGTAGGAAATCGTACCACAGCTACGACATTTGCCTAAAATATGTTCCGTAGTCTAGAATTTCGGAGTATATTGAGGACATGTAGGCACGCATTTCACCGTAATTACAGAGTTTTAAAATACTTTATTATATAAACAAACATTGTAAATATGTAAAAGTAAAATTGTAGTTATCTGTATGGGGGGTTATGACATTACAAACGACTTCCCTAAAAGTTTCTATGTTCAACTGTATTTTTTTTATATATTGGTTTCAATATTAACCTAAGGTTAAAGATTGTAGTCGAAACCAAGAAAAAGGTACCAACACCCAGAGAGTTATTGAGTTGTTCAAAGGTCGCAGGTCATAGGTATATTTTAGAAAATCAGTCCTGAACTGACACAAAATATTTTAAGTTAGTTGGGTCGAAAATATGATCATAAAAGTCAGTTTTAATTACTATTAATAGATGAGCGTGATGAATAGTAAAATAACGAGCCTATAATTTCGCTTCATAATTCAAATTTACAGCTACAAAGGTGATTAATTGAGAATACATAACATCAATTTTAATTGAAACAACCCGTGACACTGCAGAATTAATTGAATAATAATTCTGTGACTTTTGTAATTGGAACGCAATCGGACTTTCATCAAAGCGATTCGGATTTGTCGTTATAAATATGGAAAATTATAACGAAGGCACTCTTCTATTTTATTTATTTATAACCATTAAAATTTTTCTTCTTTCTTATAAGGTAAGATGCTACCGATGAGTGTTTCTGAGAAATCTTCTTTGAGCCCCAGTAATACGAAACACTTAAAATTATAACGACTGTTTATTGCAAAGTATCAAGAAGTGGCGGCGAATCCTTAGAAGAAAAGAGAATATTAACGAATGAATTAATTTCCGAATAATTATCAACCCATAGAGAGTGTCTGTTTTGTATTCTTGTTTATTAAACTAATAAAATGTTTTATTCAATTTTCTACACACTTGCCATTTACATATTTACTTAAAAAAAACAAATCATTAAAAAAATCTTTTATAAGATAAAATTGTTGTCCGCCGGTGTCGGGAGCAGGGACCAAGCTACCGGTGGTTAGGGTTCCAGAGATGAACCTCCTCATAACGCAGCCGTCTCGAGGATTACTGCCTTCTGTATCAGGCCCTTGATCCAACCGAGCAAAGACAACCCTGGCAGATGGTCGTCGAGGCTCTTGACCATCAGGCCGTTGGCCGTAACGACAATTGGCACAATGATCGCCGAGTCCACATTCCACATGTCGTCAACTTCGTGTGCTAAGCGTGTGTGAACGCACAGAACATCCGTATTTCCAGGATCATTTTTAACGGATCCGTCGCTACTGCAGATGATGTTCACATTGCATTTACCGTACCGTTTTAACGGATCCCTCGCTACTGTGGGTAATATTCACACCACTAAGTCAGTGTACCACCAACTTTCAAACAAAACAGATAAGTATTTTAATACTGTTGTGTGTGTTAACGCGCTCATACGACTGCCAACGCCATTGCCGAATAAAAACGTATACGATAAACCAGACCTGTAAAACGGACTGCTTTACATGTTGACGGATCGGCATTTTTTATTATACATTTTTCCTTGTTGTCGGCATTCATCCAATGACTCTCCCGCTCTGGGTGAAGCGGGAGGGCGTGTCAGATTTTACTGACTAAAACCCACCCGGCAACTCTCTTTCAAATATAATACTGTTATGTGTGTGAACTCGCTCATACAAATACATACGCCATTGCCGAATAAAACGTACACGATAAAGTGGACCTGTAAAACGGACCTCTGCGGGAACGAACACTTAGATGATTTGTTTAATTTTTTTTATTATTCATTGTTTCTTTGTTTTGTGAAGTAAACGTTGCGGTGTAGTCCAGCGCTACTGCTGAGCATGAGGTCATAGGGCATAGTGATAGGGGCAAAAGTTTTGTTGGGTTTTTCCTTCGGCAATTTCTTTTTGGCAGCCCGAAGTGTGGGTGTAAGTAATATAGGCTCTTTTTCAGTCTCTCTAGGGATGTGCCCCAAAAGGCGATGTACAGAGGAGCCCCCTCTGTGTATTGCCTTTTTCATTCATTCGCGGTGGTCTTTTGAGAAGTCACGGGGCCCCTTCTACGTGCTGATGGTGATCACCGGGGTGAATCCCACACTCCCTTTTCACACTTTTCCCCAAAAGTCATAACCCCTTTTGAAGGTTACCCACTAAACAAAAAAATAAGCTAGTATAAGTGCACCTCTGCCTTCCCCTTCGAGCATTAAAGGCGTGATGCTATGTTATAAAGAATCAAAGCAAGTAAGTAACAATATTACCTCCATTAAAAATTCTGATGCGGACGCATTTCTCCTCTGAATAGAGTTAATTATTAATTCAAACGTTGCTAGTTAAATAACGGGTTATTTGCTTCGACAGTAACTTGTTTAATCACCTTAAACTTTGACAAGCGTTATTGTTTGTGTAAGATTAATTTGTTAGTCGTTTTGCTGTAATTGTTCATTTTCGGCAGCTAAATACATGCTAAACTCTCTTTTAATACACAGGGAGAAATAACAGAAAATAATCCTTAGAGAGACACATCCGATTGATAAGCTTAATCAACCTGAAACTTTCTCATTGCTGGGACATCGATCTCTTTGTGAGAAAAAGTGGGCCACAATTTCAGAGCATTTAAATGCTCTAAGGGCACAATGCACCACGCGATTCCAGTGCATCTTGGTGGATGTCACAAATGATTTCGAATTTTGGTTCTTTATCATGCCGCTGGCTTTTTACGTAAATGTCTAAAACTTCTATATTGAAGAGCAATTATTGCGCAAAAATTGCTATCGTTTTGCTCTTGCAGGATACGTAATAAGCATGCCGGATTCATCATGATATATTCAGGGTGGATGAGGGATATAAAATCAAATAAATATCATGATTAGATTAGCACAGTCATTTAATTGTCCAAATTCAAAGCATACAACCGACATAAATAAGTGCCCGTGCCTTTTTTGTTTTGTTGTGTGTGGTAATCTTCACAGATGACCTCTAGGAGAGGTCAGTTAGAGTCTTATCTACTGACTCAACCACACGGTATTCTGCAGCTATCTATCGCAGCTATATATAGGATCATGAATGCACACAAAGTTAGCTTACTGCAATGAATATATTCACGTAAATAACAAGACATATTTCAATCTATACCAATATTATAAAGAGGAAAGATTTTTTTGTTTGTTTGATTGTTTGTTTGTACCGAATAGGTTCCAAAACTACTGGACTGATTTAAAAAATTCTTTCACCGTTGGGAAGCTACTCTATCCCCGGGTGACATAGGCTACTTTTTATCCCTGTATTCTCACGGGAACGGGAACTACGCGGGTGAAACCGCGAGGCGTCCTCTAGTGTGTGATAATCTTCACAGGTGACCTCTAGGAGAGGTCTGTTAGAGTCTTATCTACTGACTCAACCACACAGTATTCTGCAGCTATCTATCGCAGCTATATATAGAATCATGAATGCACACAAAGTTAGCTTACTGCAATGAATATACTCACGTAAATAACAAGACATATTTCAATGTGGCGACGCTTGGGAGAGGCCTATGTCCAGCAGTGGACGTCTTTCGGCTGATATGATGATCATGATGAAATACCAAGAAACAAGTTAGAAGTCGATTTCAAAAACAATAAGACATTTTGAAATTTAAAGCCTCTCTTTCTAAAAGTGATTGGCTTCAAGTTCGACTATCTGTCAAAAATAAAAGCAACAGTGATTTCTTTAATCTCTATAGGCGAAAAGACTTCTTATCTTTCTTCCTAACTTTCTATCTATGGCTACCAAAGATCAAAACAGGATAAAACAGACATGTTAAATTGCCGCAAAATAGAACCGATTAAAAAAAAACATAATTCAAGACACCAAAAAACCCTACCACGCAGTAGAAAATCACACTATAAGTCCAAAACAAATTACTACAAAACTTTATTCAGAGCCACCTTATAAATAAGTAGCATGATGGTGTAGAAATATCTCCTAAACGTAAATTTACTTGGCAACACAGGACAGTTTCTCTCCCACACACAGATCATAAAAAAAATCGTCCCATTTGCCGCCGCAAAAACAAACGAACTGCATTCCGTATTTCAAAAACAACAACAGACTACCAGTAATCGTCATTTTGCCGTGTCTTATCAGAGAAACTCTGTCGTATTTTTACCCGACCGCGGCAGAGAGGGTAATGTTTTAGACTATGCGACGCAAGGAACGGAAAATAACGGCGCTGACGTACCTTACAGGATTCGGATCAGGTTTATCTGCCGTGTCAGATGAATCCCAATGATATAGGGTTAGATCTGGTCGTTGTTAGGACTTATTTGTTACCTTCAAGAAACAAAGCACAGGATTTTGTACCTATTTGTCTTATCTATCGGTAATAGATTGCTTCTGCTAGACGCATCTGTAAGTAATGTGTTTTCAAAAATGTTTAGTTTCTGCTTTCATTCCTTGATAATGTATAATATTATATACTCGTACCTACGTTTGCCCGTTATAAGCGTTAAATAAGTATGCAGGTGTTTCGATAGCGCTTGGCATTTCTTTATTTTTTTGACATTTTTAACCCCAGACGGAAAAAGAGGGTGTTATAAATTTGACGTGTGTACCTGTGTTTCTGTGGCATCATAGCTCCTAAACGGATGAACCGATTTTGATTTCGTTTTTTTTTTGTTTGTTGATCGTTTGACTTTCTCGAGAGTGTTAGAGCTATATTTGACAAAAATCGGTTCAGCCGTTCAAAAGTAATGGGCGTTTTACTGTTTGAATCGGGGTATTTTCGAAAGATATCGTGTCATAATTACGGATTCAATTGATTGTCGATCGAAGCGTGTCTACTACTAGATAAATTATGTAGTTTAAAAAGCATGAATTAAAAAAAATGTGGCGGTTTTAGAAATTTTTAATTTTTTGTTGTTATATTTGAATCGGGGTGTTTTCGCAAGATATTGTGTCATAATTATGTGTTCAATTGATTGTCGATCGAAACGTAGATAAATTATCTCGAATATTTATTTTTTCCTTGTTTACAATTGCTATTGCGTCGTTTTTGTTGGATATAGGACCTCCGGCAGAAAGCACTGTTATGATAATTTTCTTGTCACAAGGGACTTGAACTCTTGTCTACATTGCAGTATTGCTTTACTGCATTCGTGTTTAAAAACGATGACGTGCCTTAAGTCAGTATAGTACTAATAAATACATCAGTTTATTGAAAAAAATATCCATGACTAGACCACCTACAACTGAAAAGTAACTTGTTTAAATTCAACATAAAAAAACCTCAATTGTGAACAAATTTATTTAAAAAATAAACATACTGCACAAGAAATACTTGAGTGCTAATCAAGTAAAATAAGAAAGAAATGAAAGCAGTGAAATCTACCACTAAGCTTTAAAGCTCGAATGGGACTTAACAAGAGCGCTCTGCAAAGCATACGAGCTTCTTTGTAGATAGTGAGCACTGGCTTTTAGAAGAAATGTATCTCGTTATACCTGGAATTGTGGATTTTATTCTGCTTTTTATAAGCCTTTTTGAACAATAATAAAATTGTATCAATAGAGTTGTTTATTGCAGAATATTGTGAGTATTTGACAAGCTTCCTTTTTGTTAGTTTGTTTGTTAGTAAGTACGTGTGGCTCAAATCTTGCAACTGAATTTAAATAAAATAGTTACCCTCAAACGATAGAGCTGAAATTTTCAATACACTTTTGGTTTGGATGAAGATAAGTTTGATTAAAAAGTTGTTTTAAATAATAAATGTTATTTGTTTTAAATTAACCATGCACACATATTTCAAACATTCAAACTATTAATATTATTATTTATTTTTTACTTATGATTTTTTTTTTATTGGAAAAAACATTTAGGGCTTGCATTCTACGTTAATGTAATAAATAATATTCAATTATGTGGCATTTTTTAGTGTTGTTGTGTGAGCAAGTGAACAAGTTTGTATATCTGATAAGTATGTTCACAAGGGATGGAAAGATTTAAGAGGATGTGGACAGAAGAGTGAATGCAGGGAATAAAGTGAATGTTGCTATAAATGTGGGAGTGACCAGCAAGTCGAGGTTTCCGTAAGCTCGACTCGCCGTTCACAACAGCGTGCTGGAGCCTACACTTATGTATGGAAGTGAAGGTTGGGTATGGCAAAAAAGACATGAAAGTAGGATTAACGCAGTAGACATGCGCTCTTTGCGAATTATGTGTGGTGTAACTTTAAATGATAGATTGAGGAATGAGGTAATAAGACAACGTTGTGGTTTAAAAGAAGATGTAGTGACTAAAATTGAAAAGAGTATGTTAAGATGGTTTGGCCATGTTGAGAGGATGAATGAAAGGCGACTAACGAAAGGTATTTTCAAGGTGGACGTTATTATAAATGCCGGGAGGGAACGCCCTATAAAGACATACATAGACTTTATTGGTGATGTTCTTCAGAAAGGCCAGGTGTGCAGTACTCATAACCGGTGTGTGAGTATGACTAGATGTATGAATGTGAGTGAAGCAAAAGAAGTATGTAAGGATAGTAGCAGGTGGCGTTCAGTAGTTTCTGCCTACCCCCATGGGAAAAAGGCGTGAGTTTATGTATAAGTCTGATTTGTCAAAATAGTAGTAGAAAAATAAAGGGTCAACAAGCAGTCGGGTCTTAAATATCTCGCAGTGAAAGTTTACCTATACCTAACCGAGTCACGTCTAAGACCATTGGAAGAAGACAGTGTCACGCTGTTGACATTCATTAAATTTAAGTGAAACAGCTCCAAGGGGTGTAATTAAGAATTTATTTATTTACTAGCCTCTGCTATTAAGTGTTTTATAATCCCAAGAGAACATTATACCGGGATAAAAAGTTTAATAAATAATATTCAATATCAAGTGTGGAATGTTTTAGTGTTGTTGTGGTGTCTGATAAGTGAGTCTGATTGGTCAGAATAGTAGTAGAAAAATAAAGGGTTAACAATGAGTCGGTACTAGTGGTTAAATATTTCACAGTGAAAGTTCACATATACCTAATCGAGTCACATTTAATACCATTGGGAGAAAAAAGTGTTACGCTGTTGACATTAATTTAAGTTAATGTGAAAATGTAAAAAAAAGAAACAGCTCGAAGAGGTGCAATTAAGAATTTATTAAAAAAAACTAGATTCTGACAGCGGCTTAACCCACGTTAAAAGTGCTTTTATCATACCAAGAGAACATTATAACGGGATAAAAATAGCATATATGCTATATGTCAGACTATAATCTATCTCTGTGCCAAAGTTCATCCAGATCTGTTTAGCCGTTCTGGCGTGATTGAATAACAAACATACATCCAAAATTTTTGATTGTACACATTTATGTCTTTCCCTTCGTTCTAGACTTTGTCACTATATATGTTGATTAGGAAAATAAGTTTATTATGTAAGTCAGGCAAAGTTCTCAGAAAAAATAATCTGATTTTGTTTCTATTTGCATAGATATGGAACCCTAAATGTACAGATACAGATGTACTTGAAGTCTATCAAGTACTTTTGTTTACCTTCCTTCAACGATTTGTTACAAAAGAAAAGTAGGACAAAAGAAATATATTAATGTAATGGGGAAAAGCCTCCAAAGACAACTTTTCAGAACTTTGGCAGTATTATTTAAAATGTTCCTTTTTCTTCGCACGAATATAAATATTTGTTTACATTTGAGCTTGAAAAATGTTCAGTAAGTTATTATTCTTATACTTTTTAAAAATTGTTTTTTGACAGTTGGAATCGTGAAAGATTATTGTTAGTCAGAATTTTATAGAAGATTTGAATATGTTTTTATCAAGAATATTTTATCAAATTACATAGCTTCAAGCTATCATAATATGGCCTGGCATATTTTCTTACAAAATATAAGCGTATTTTTTAGAGAACCTGGCTGAGATGAAACGTAGGGAGAAAAAGATAAAAACATTCGGTCTAGAGGTTGTGATAACAGTAAGGTCAAAAAAGATATTCTTATAATCTGTGCCCGCGGCTTCCCTCCTGTCTACTGCCTACCATATCCTACTTACATTTCTGTACCTACCCTAGACGAAAAAATTTTAGGTTGTTACCTACCTACCATTTTTGCACAGCAATAAAGGTGTAAATTTTTGGCAAGGTGTCAACACGCTGGCAATTTTTTTTGGAATTTTTTCTATGTATAAATTGACTTTTCTACAGATTTATTATATTATGTAATGCTGATTGATTATATTAAAATAATATATTACCCTACCACGAAGCTTGTCACAAAAAATCTGTTTTAGAATAATAACGTATATTATGGTACAAGTGTGTAATGTTGGTGATTACCGCTGAGGCGCCATTGAGACCCGAGTCGTTATGTGAGAGTTTTAAGAGAGCCGAGGACGGTAATCATCAATACACACGTGTATCATACGACGTTTTTCAACACACTTGTAAAGAAAATAATACTAAAAAATATTTGCAACAGTCAAAACGAGTTGTGAATTTTTTTTCGCAATAGCGGGCAAAATTAATCAGTTTTACTATGCGCGCGCATCTAACAATGGTGATTGGCCATAGACTAAAAAGAATGTTGTGTGATATGAAGATTGTTGAATGAAAGTTTGCTTTTTTCTGGCTTTTCGCGGATAGCGTTTTAGCCACGTACAAAATGGGGAATTTCAAGTTTTCTTTATTAAACACGTACAAGTTGAAATTATCTATTTAAATACGAAGTTGCATGAAACGTGTTGCATTTGTACTATTGAGCGTGATCTTTTTTGTATCGATTTTTTTTTTAAGAACAAAGCAACTCAACCAATAAATTAAAAAATAACTCTATAACTCTCGCTCTATAGCAATGAAAATATCACAGTTTGATAACAGGTGTCATTATGTGCCTAATTACGGTGAAATTAGAGCCACTTTATGAGCAAGTGTGTTGAAAAACTATTTATCTACACTCACAAGGTTTATACTTCATTTTTTGAATTCATATTTAGAACATTACTAAATATGAATTCAAAAAATGTAGTATAAACACGTACTTCATACTCGTGGATAGGTAACATTTAAAAAAAACCATTGCAGTGGAATATTTTCCATCGATTTTCAAACATCATAAAATAACATTTTAATTTTTACAGCACACTTTTACTTTTTAATTTATTGGTGCGTATGGGCTCATTGATTTAATGTAGAAAAATAGTATCGTACCACATATTTTTCCGTTTCCACTTTTGTTTTATTTCTTCTATATCAGTGAAGATAAAATAGTGTATGCAACGGCCTATAATTACGTATTAAAATACTCGCGTGATATTATTATCACAACCCACGCTCGTGTTTTAATAACCTCTATTATATAACCGTAGCATGAACTACTATTTTGTTTGAATAGTTATAACTCAATTACATCTGCGATAGCCAGAATAATATTTTCAAATAGTTTTTTCCCATGGCTTTGCTCCCGTGGTTAAATATCAGTAAACGGATTTTCGTAATCGGAGGAATACTATTAGAGATTACCTTTTACATCAAATAATTTGACCTCTTTGCAATATTTTATTAGATATGTCACATAATAAGAGGCAGAGTTGGATGATATATAATGCCGGCTGTACGCTCTCGCGCGAGAGCTCAAGGAAGCGCTGCTCATTGAGTTTTTGAACAAAAGACTTCTTGATTGAACTCATTATTGAGAGCAATGTACATCATCCTCGCTCTTGCGCGAGAGTGTACAGCCAGCACTAAACTTGACCTAGGCTTACCTATAACCGGGGATATGGATCTTCGCGATGATCTGTGAGTGCGTTCCCGCGAGCCCCGACACACGGTGTTGTGAGATGGAACACCGGAATGGGGTAGTCAGTAGGAGACTGACAGACACCTCAGGGCGGAGGACATCCAAGATTATTTTCCACCCCGGAACAAAAAAAAAGGTATACCGAAAAAGGGCTAGTCAAATTAGATCATTTCGTTTATTAAGCTTAATAATTTAATCGTATTTATTATCTTATCCATTCTATATAAACTGGACAGATTAATATTGCTACGAGACCTAATGTCTCCTTAACACCAAGAGCGATGCCAGCCACGTCTCAATGTCAATTGATGAGCCAATTAATCAATTTCTTGTATGGAAATGAATCATGAATGTCCAAGTTTGGCCAACGTGGACCATTGTGCAAAGGGCCATTACGCAATGACCCAAGTACTTAACAAAGGCATCTAAAAACAATGTCTGGATGAGACAACGCTATTCGAAACCTAAGGCCTAGAAAGAGAAATACGCCTCACGTTCTAACACTTCATAATATATTATTTAGTTTTTGTCCCGCTGTTCGTTAATTTTGCGAGAGAAAGTTAGCGACGATAATGCCAAGAAAATGTCATTTTTTCGTCAAGTCTCTTGAAATTCTTAAACTTTCTGGAGATTAAATATTCACGCGATGAAAACATTTTTGAAGCGTCAAATGCCGCCTAATATAACAGCTGGTAAATAAATAAAAAACTCTTGACTGAATTAAAATTTATTTAATTTTAATATTTAGGCACCGTTCACAGTACTGGGCTTTTGTGTTGAGTTTGTAACATTTACTTAGCTCTATTTCATTGTTAGTTAATGATTTATTAGTTTAAGTCTAGATTTCTACTTAGGAGTGAATAATACAGGGTTGTAACTCTCACAATGGAAGGCAAGGGCCTTTTACCATACAGTTAGGTATGTAGTGTGGTTAGGAGTATTGATTAGCTCACTTTCTAATTGCGTGTTGGGCATTTAACACTAAGCAAACGGAATGTTATGCTTGCTTCTTGTTTTTCAAAGTACAGAAAAAACTGCGTTCTGAAATCTTGTCACCTCGTCATCATCATCATCATCATCATATCAGACGAAAGATTATATATTTTATTTCACCGATCCTGTGCGTCTCGCATCCAGCGGATCCCCGCAACCTTCACCAGGTCCGGTCCGTATGGTGTCGGACGTAAAGAATTTCACCATCCCATATCTTCCCGTGGGTATCTTAAAAGGTGACTAAGGGACACACCAGTGAATGGGCAGCAGCATTCTCTGTCCATTTTAACAACAATCTGCAATCGCCAACCCAAAATGAATAGCACTTGTCACCTTACATCCGAAGTTTTGAAAACACAACCTGTAGACGGGTTTATAATAAACACCACATTCTAAAGCAGAAAGAAAGACTACAACAAAATTATCGGACAAAAGACAAATTTAGTTGACGTTGTTAAGAGGATAAGGTTACTCAAGTGGAACTGGGCCGGTCATGATTGCAAGTTAGAAAGTAGCCGATGGACCAAAAAAGTAACAGAGATCCAAGGATACCAAGAGATCAAAACTGAAGTAAAGGTCGGTCAAGTAAAAGATGGGAGGACCTATTTTGGGAGAAAGGTGGAACTTTTTTTGTTTCGCGTGGATTAATACTCATGCAAACTGTGCTACCACAGGGAGATAGCACAGTTAAGTTGGACTCCAACCCACTAAAACCCCACGGATTCCTTCTATGCCGCTTCTGGCAAGAACACGGCCACGCGTTTAGCACTCATCTATGAACCTACCACGGCTGTCCGTCACCGGACCCTCCTCTGGGGAGTACCTTCCATCACCAGCGCACCAGAACACATTGCACGCCGTGAGCACCCAGGGACCAAACCAGCACATGGGGCCGAAGAGAGAAAGGTGGACCTGGTTAGATAACTAAATCTAGGGATATGAATCAGTGGAAGGAAATGTGAGTGGCCTACGCCAAAAGGCGACTACTGCTAAGAGCCGTGATATATACTCGTACAAAAATTTTATTTAGAAATGATTTAGAAAATATAATCTAGTATAAGTAATTATAGGACAAAATTAAGAACAATAAAGACTTTTTTTACATTTTATCTCAATCTTAAATTGTATCTAGATGAAGATCTTTTTTTAACTATGAAAATCTAAGAGCAGTGGTGGCCCAGTGATAACGGCCCCAACATACGTGTATTTCGTCGGTTCGAACCCAAGCAGGCGCTCTACTTTGTGTAAATTATTTCATCGCCACTGCTCTAAAACGGTGAAGGAATACATCGTGAGGAAACCGGCATGTCCCAGAACCAAAAATTCGAAGACATGTGATATCCACCAACCCGCATTGGGCCACCGTGTTAGATTAAGATCCATCCCCTCTCTCACAGAGTGAAGGCCTGTGTCTCAGCAATGGGACCAATAAAAGACTGATGATAATTATGAACATCTGAAACAGAATACAGAAACATCTGAATACAGAATACAGAAACATCTGAATACAGAAACTAGAGTGAAGTTCTAAGTGAGAAATTGCTAAATTCTGAATAGTACTACTTACCCACTGATGATTATAGAATGTGGTCGTTTGAGAGGCTTACTAAAACATATTATATCGTAGCGTAAATGAAGTTGGTACTAGAAACTTTTAATGGAACATTGCATGACCGTGAAACTCTGCAATAGAGCTTTCACGGAAAAAGAGATAAGTTTAGCTTAATCCCGTTACGTAAGCTTTGTGGCATAAATACGGAAGTTTTCTCATATAATTTAATAAGTATTATCCTCTGAGAACTTTTAGGTTTTCATAAACTCGTCCTACCAACCTAAAAATATGAGAATATTTGGCTACTTAACTCAACTTTTGTTTTATTAAGTCCAATCTTAATGCAGCCAGTTTTCAACAAGGCAACGAAATAATAATATTCATAACCAACGAAACAGAAATAAAAAAAAACACAACAAAGTTCTTAACTCGAACACTACCACATCGCATGCAAAAAACATTTTAACCGTACAAAACCCGGAATTAAAGTGATTCTCACATTCATGCCGTACAAACAGCCAGATTCCGCGATTCTCAAAAGGGTTAAATTGCGCTAGTGTCAAACGTGCGGTGCACCGGACTTGCGAACAAAAGGTGCACTGTGTTATTGCGCGGCCCGTGTCCCGTCACTATTGTGTCCCGGCGACTCTTTTTAAGGGTTAGTTATGAATAGCAATGAAAGGAGTTAATTGCTTTGATTTTCATCTTAGTTTAACGGTTTAGTAAAGATTCGTTAACGACATTCTAACTTTAAGAATCTAAATTCGTGTGCTAGAAATAGATGAAAGTTGGATAGGCTTTGAAGGATGCTTAAGGTTATATAAAGTGATTTAATACTGAAACAAAATTGCATCTTAACCGTTAGTTTCTCTTTCAAAATTACCTAACAAGTAAAATTTCAAAATTTTAAAAACTCCCGACATATAATTATTTCATGCAACATTATTTATCTACTACATAGTAGATACGCTTCGATCGGCAATCTATTGAACACGTAATTATGACACGATATCTTGCGAACCCGAATCAAACAGTAAAACCGCCCATAACTTTTGAACAGCTGAACCGATTTTATTCAAACATAGCTAAGAACACTCTTGACTAAATCAGCAGTCAAACATAAACCAAATCAAAATCGGTTCATCCGTTTAGAAGCTATGATGCCACTGAAAGACACACAGATAGAAAGTCACAGACATACGTCAAACTTACAACACCCCTCTTTTTCCGTCGGAGGTTAAAAAAATCAAGAAGATAAATTTCTCCCAAACCAAGCATATAATTATCTTTTGCAGTGCCCGACAGGGTCCACACTGGTCTGAATTTGTAACCTACCATCTAAGTTCACATGTGGAAGCAATACATGTATTGAGTATTTTTTATCGCTACGATTCTCTCCGCTCGAAGATATTCATTCCGCACTGCATTCCAACTACAGCATTTCAAAAAATACGAAAGTTAACCCTACACTGCTACTGCCCGAGTGACAGATGAATACGCCACGACCGTCCGGATTTATGCTTCAAATTGGAAAATACGCCGTTCCGTACATACCAAACGTCATTGTTATCGTGATGGTTTTTATTAGCAACGGAACTATTTTGGGACCAAACAATACCTTTGTGAATGTTATACCTTTGTTTTTCATGTTTTATGCATTTCACGCTGAAATTTATTGGAACTGACGATTGACGACGCGCTGATTTGAAGTGGTTTGTTACTGTCTACTATCTGAAATTCCACTTTATGGCTTCCCGACATTTTTGTAAAGGTTTCACATTGTTGGAAACAATTAAAATGACACGTAGAAATATAAAAGCGTTTATCTACTCTCATATCGTAATATTCGAATTATAAAATTCAAAACGAGTTTATATTGGCATACTTTATAAACACAATACCGAAATTTAAAAATAGAATCTTATTATAACACTATTTCTCTAACAAAATAATGCTATAAAACAATTTTTTTTCTATTACGATACAGGACAAGTCCAAGAAGTTAATCACTAAGGAGTTTCCATCATTTTTTTTTTGTAATGCCATTTTATAGTACCTATTAAAAAAAGATTTGATTCCAATTTTAAATTGTCTATGACAATGCCCGCTTTAGACTTAGCACGCACTGCGATTTTTCTTCGCGCGAATTTTGTTTCCTTATACCTGTTCATAGAGCTCAAAATATTCGGGCGAATAAAATTCGCGCCGTAGTGCGGTGGATTCTGTGGGAAAACACGGATTTCTTGCGGTATTATTTCCGCACGATTTCTTTACCGCAATGCGAACAACTTCATACAATTCCATAGGTCGCAGAATGGGCGGAAAAAATCGCGCGAATAAAGATCACAGTGCGTGCTAAGCCTTAGCGCATGCGCGGTTAATGCGGTGATGTGCTGGGTTTTGGCGCCATTCATACGTTTTGCAAGTTTTGTTGTACTGAATTTCATGAGTTATTTAAATTATTGTTTAAAAATGTCTGATATTAGTGAATGTGAAGAAAATTTGACTCCACCCGATATTTTAGATGCGGCGAAGGAAATTACTATTAATTTATTACCAGCAAAGTCGAGAAAAGTATATGACAAATGCTATCACGATTTTATGGCATGGAAAATGCAAAAGGAGGTATTTTGTAGGTTCAATCCCAATTTATGAGTGTAGATAAAGTAGTGTATGAAACTGCACATAACTAGGTATTAAAACATTCGTGTGAAAACTATTAAAAACCTCGCCTACGGCTCGGTTTTTAAACACACACTCATGTTTTAATACCCCTCATTATGCAACAGTTTCATAAACTACTATTATAATCCTATAAAATTTCAAAATATATCAACTAGTTACAACTTGTAACGTTACAGACTGATTTTCATATTTATTACAGTCATATCAGATGATGTTATAAAATGTGTCCTATAAATACATTGTAGTGGGATTTATAGGACACATTTTAATGCGTTCTTAAGTTCCCCTTCCCCCTCCACCCCCACCGAGTTGAAACGGGGTTAAACGTACAAAGTTGCGGTCGAGACGAAGCAGATTGAGAATTACGTCATAGCGTTGTATTAAAAGGAAAACTATTCGTTACAAGCGAGATAGAATGAAATACAACACGACTATTCTCGCTTCGAAATAAAAGCTAGAAATAGGACTGTGAAACGAGACAAATAAAATACACAAATGCAAATGTATACGCAACATAATCACAACAACGCGAGGAATTGAGTACTTACAACAGATACTAGTAAATCTTTAGGTTTACGGCATCTCGCTATGTGGGACTTTTGAGCATCTCACATCTGCAATCGTACCAACATTATAGCTTTTACAAGATGGCAATATAGGTCTCGAACGGTGTTAAGAAGACGATTCGTATTCATGCGCGCTTTTATTTTGGCATGAAGCGTAGTCCCATGTCGTCAGTAATTCACCCAAATGACTGGATGTCCTCATATTCCGATACTAAATTTCACAAACGTGTGACCTCTTACTTAGAGACTTTTTAGTGGTCTTACGTGTTCCTAGAGCGCTAAAATTCCGCATTTTAAAACACGTTGGTTTAAAACCATGTACCATAACTTAATATTTCATATTTATATTTCAAACAAAAAATAACTAAACCAGGCATTATTTAATAATATCCTACTTAAAGTCAGACTATTTTAATATGACGATATTCCTTTAAGAACTGTCGTTACTATTGTGCCTTGAAAAGATGAGCTCCGACTATCAAGTTTACGAGATGAATTTATGTTTCTCGGTGAAAGACGAAATTTTATTCTTACGTCGGTAAAAAGCAATAAAACTGATGGAAAACTTGGTCGTCGAGTAAATCTAGATGCAGAATAAACTATTTCACAACAGTTACAATATTACTTTGACTTAGCTTTTAGCGGGTTCTCCGTCTGCTTAGTGTTTTGATAAGACCATTTTCAACCCCCGACGGGACAACAGGGGTGTTATAAGTTTGACGTGTGTTGATGTGTATCTGGGTATCTGTGTATCTGTGTGTCTGTCTGTGGCTCCTAAACGGAAAAACCGATTTTAATTTAGTTCTTTTTTTGTTAGAAAGGTGATTTTGTCGAAAGTGTTCTTATCTATGTTTGAATAAAATCGGTTGAGCCGTTCAAAAGTTATGGACGTTTTACTTTTTGAATCGGGGTGTTTTCGCAATATATTGTGACATAATTACGTTTGAACACGTAATTATGTCACAATTTATTGTCACAAAGATTGCCGATCGAAGCGTATCTACTATGTATTAGATAAATAGTGCTTATTTAGCACGATATAAAAATCGTCGGGGGTTTTTTAAATTATTTAATTTTACTTGCAGCTTAAGAAAATATATACCAAATGTAATTGCTATTTTTGTTTCATGCCAATGCAAAAAACATACATATAGGGTTTAAAAACAGATTCTATAGTATATGATATGATACTGAATTTCGGATTAAGATTCGTAATAATCCCTGAATTCCCAAACAAGAAGGCCTAGTTTAATTTATTTTTCGACGATATAATAATGTTACAAAAATACATGATCAGCCATCGATTGTTCTGAAAGCTGCGGTCGCAAATCGCGATGTATCAAAATTGGCGGTGTCACCTAGAATCACGATTTATTACTCGAAAAACAGTCACGATATCTTGAACGTTGTTGCGATCTTAGTGATAAAAAATAAAACACGGTCTGTTATTTCTGTACCTGTTATTTCTGATACCGTACCTGTTATTTTTAAACTGAATACGTTACGACTGTCTGTGACGGGAAGTCACGACGGATGTACGATGGAGCACTGAGTGAAATTAGTCCAGCGTAGCACTTAGACTTAAAGCTTGAGGCTCTATTTTTGAATCGGTCGTATTGCTTTACCGGTGCCACTGGTTGTAGCTTATCTAAACAGCTAATATTTTTGATCGTCTACTGTTACTCTGCACTATAAAATGCTAGATATCTTACACCACCATTAAAAACTTAATCGTTTCGTTCCTCTTTCAAATCAAATTATGAGTTTGTTTCAATGACTATGAATGTGTTGTTTCACAGTAAATACGTGTTACTGAAACGGCATAATAAAACCTTTCCTTTTTCAAATGTTTGACTGAAAAACAATACTAAACACAAGTTTTAAATTAACTGCCAATATCAGAACCCTTTAAAAGAAACTCGAACCGTAACAGGCAGCCATATTGAATTTAAAAAGTTTTAACCTCCGACCCAGCAACGTATCCCTTTGAATATCTTTCTAGAAAGATATTTTTCAGAAGCACCTCGGATTTCAGCTAAAATTGTAATATAAGAAAGAAAGATAGAAAATACATTTATTGTCACAAGCCACTAGAGCACACAATATAAAAAAAGGAAAAAGCAAAGAAAACTTAAAACTATACAGCAGAATAATCAGCAAAATATATCTTTGCAATAGATAATAACTACATCCCAATCTCAGAAACCCGCTTATATTCAAGCTAGTAAATAGCTTGCGCTGAGCGCTTCTTCTGATGGAGTCGAAGCTGATTACTGAGAACTACTTTAGTAGTTTTACCACCACAAGTTAGAGACAAAATCTAAATAAACTTTGTAAGAAGTGCGAGAGACCAAATTCAACTTGCAGAGCTGTTAGACGCTTTTAACGAAAGGAGATACTATAAAGTACAAAATAATAATTCACGATTCATTTTGGACCAAGCCATTTCTACTCTTATTTAGGCCGGATAAGGCTGCGTTTCCACCAAAGGTGTCTGAGGTAGCTGGGTGGTACGAGGATGCGTTACGTGGCTTTGGAACGGTGTGAGTGTTTCCACCAGAGATGTGCCAGGCCGCTGAGCGATGCGATTATGCGTAGCGACGCTGTGAAACTGTGCGCAGATGGGCGGTGCGTGTATGTATAGCGGTTCACATTCCTCGCACACATTCTTGGCAACACATCCCTCGCACACATCCCTCGCACACATCCCTCGCACACATCCCTCGCGAATATCCCTCGCAACATATTCCATTGTTTTGTAAGTACAAAAACGTCGCGCGGCTTTGCCGTTTCCACTAGAGCTCCGCTGAGAGAGGCTAGGTAAATGAAGTGACTCTATTGGCTCTTAACCAACACATTCCTCGCTACGCATCCTCGCACATCTATGAAGGAAACGCAGCCTTTATCTCTGAACAGATGTGTCTATTAAGTCAGAATTAAACATAATCCTTAAATTCACTAGTATTTTAAATATGAAATTTCCTTTCTGCTATTTATTTTCATAGTGTGAAAATAAATCTCTATGTATTTTCTCATTACTCTAAAATACATTTAATAATAGATTATAAATCATCCGAAAATCTAGACTCGTAATTCAATGAGTGTGAGCAATAATGTAAGGCCTTGACATCTCCAGTCCAAAAATATATATTCAGACTCATATCTCATCTTGATGCCATGCGAGAAAATATTCAATTTATCTAGATAAGTTTGCGTTAATGTGATATATTTTTCGTTTATTGGATCAATTCTATTTTCACTCGTGGCTAAATAATAACAGCCGCACGGGTCGATCTTCAAGATTAAGCAACGCTTGACGAGGTCGGTCCGTGGATGGGTGACCACTTCAACATACCGAGTTTCCTCCGTGCCTCGGCAAGCACGTTAAGCCGTTGGTCCCGGCTGGCATTTGAAGATCATTGACAGTCGTTACGAGTAGTCAGAAACTTGAGATCAGACACCAGACTAGCCAAGGGGTACCGTGTTACCCAGTTACTGGGTTGTGGAGGTTAGATAGGCAGTCGCTCATGTAAAACACTGGTACTAACCTGAAGCCGGTTAGACTGGAAGCCGACCCCAACATAGTTGGGAAAGGGCTAGGCAGATTGATTGTTATAAAATAATAACATAAACTCGACCTATATCCCTCGAAGGTTTAGGCAGGGGTACACTTAATGGGGACCCATGTACATGTAATAAGCAGCAAGTCAACCAGGACCAAGTCCAGACTCCGAGCAGTTGCTTAAATAAATCCAGAAGGAAAATCCCAGTGTTGTGTGTTGAGTGTTGTGTTGATGAGTACTTTAACGAGGTTGGGTATTGGCTGCATTCGCTTTATTAATTTGTTACTGGTTGAATATACTTTAAAGACCCATTAAATGTATTGAGAATAATTTGATTGTGAACAATTTTCAGATGGCGAGAGCGTATTGGCGCAACATATTGATAGAGAATGTAAATTATCTCATCATACTAATATAATAAAGGCGAAAGTTTATGAGTGTGTGTTTGAATGTTTGTTACTTCTTCACGCTCAAACGGATTGATGGATCTGGATGAAATTTGGCATAGAGATATATTATAATCTGGAATAGCAAACAGGATACTTTGAATCCCGAAAACATGTTCCTTCGGGATAGTTTTCGACTTTCACGCGGGCAAAGCCACTGGCAGAAGCTATTTATCAAATAAATACAAGACATAACGAAAGTAATGCGTATTATTTAATAGAATACCCTACGGGTAATAACAGTACCACAGCAAGGATTGACCCACAGTAAGTATGCCTTGCTGGGGTCACCCTGCAATATACATATAATTTGATTCATAATATTTCAAGACGTAGCCTTTCAGTTGTAACCATATTTCTCGCTCTACTTTTGCGACATTCCAAGGATGATAGCTGCAGATCTATCAAACTCGTTCAATTTGTTTTCTTTTTGTAACTATCACAGATAGAGGGAGACATCCAAGGGCCTGCTAGCAATGCACTGATATAATGTGGGCATTGGACTTCGGTGTGATTTCTCAATCTGGAACTCTTCTGAATTTCTCTTCAATTTGTGCCTGGTTGATAGCAATACATGTGACATCCACCAACCCGCATTGGGCTCGCGAGGAGGTTTACGGCCCATTACCTCTCTCAGAGAGGAGGCCTGTTTCTCAGCAGTGGGAACATGAAAAATCACCTCTTAAAACCCTTTATTTTGATACCCCACACGATGGGTTTGCAAGAAAAAAATATTTCCCCCCCTACAAAATGGCGCCCAAAAGCCGCCATTTTTTTCTTATCCAATTTTTATATAGTTTATGACACTCGCAGGGTTAAGACGAATCGATTGACTTAAGAATCATCAAAATCGGCCAACGCGTTTGGTCTCTAGAACGCCACATAGGAACAAACATACATACATAGACTGGTAAACACATTACCCTCCTTCAGCAGTCGGGTAAAAAGGCTTACGATGATGGCAATAACTTAAACGTTCTTGGCGAGCGACTGACCTAGTAAAAGTTGCGGGGATCCGCTGGACGAGAGACGCACGGGACCGGCCAATGTGGCGACGCTTAGGGGAGGCCTTTGTTCAACAGTGGAATATTTTGGGTAAAATGATGATGATGATGAACTGGTGAATGAATGTGGGTGTACTAATAGGTGCACATCTCTATAATCTTTTGGGGAATAAAGACTTGATATTGTTATGTTATGGGTATGGGATTTTGGTAGGTCGTGCGCCTTGCACACATACATAACACTAACATTATTTCTTCAAAGCCCTTAATTTATATAGTGCCATTAGCCTTAGCCATTTTGCATCTCACATGCTAAGACACAATTAAAAACTAAAGACATGATTCAAAATTATCTCAGTCACAGAACAATAAACCAAACACATTTTCTGTTTAAACAACCACAGTCAAAATGACCTTTTGTATGGGTAATTACAAGAACAAAGCCCATTTATTGTGGCCAAGCAGTGTACAACGAGCCTTTTTGTCATGTCGTCCTTCACAGTGCATACCAATGAATATTTAAAAAGTTCTTTCTTGGAGCATTGGTTCAAACAGGAAAATATAAATACGTTTTCTTTGTAAATAAAGTGCCGGAGATTCAGTTTGAACTTTGATTATTACAATTCATATTTTAATTGCTTCACTTGAAAAGGGCTCTTTCAATTTAGACGTTTGTTGCGAGACTGCTGCGGTTCGTTTGTCGCACTGCGCACGACCGGTAGATTTAGTTGGTATAGTTGTCGGCACGTAACTTGGCCAGAATCTTTAGATGCGCACAAAAGTCTTTTTTGAGGTCTCTTTGGTTACCGAGCGGGACGCGGGGAACGTTTTGCACCGTTCCGAGCGCGCGATTGGTTGGTCAGTTGACACAAGGATCGACTGACCAATAGCGTCGCGTCCACGTTCCGTTCGCTCTATATGGTGGTTGGTCAGTTCACAAACTATGCGTGTACTTTCCCCCACTACGCCAAAATCTTGCCAAGTTACATGCCGGGGACTATACCGCGCACGCACGACATCAGGACGCCAAGTGTGTGCCTAAATTATATGAAAAAATCAACGGGTCGTCTATATTGGAAGACCGTAAGCCAAAAGGAAGGGTTATGATTTTATTAATATTCCATTTGAGATAACATTAGACATTTTAATGATCCCATTTTACAGCCCGTTCAACCGATTTTGATTTCTATTGCGTTAGTGATATGACAAATGGCAGCTGTATTAAACGGTTATTTTTGGTAACAGGTTTATGCTTTTTATGCCATCTTTATATTTACGGGATAGAACTCAAAATCGGTTGAACGGACTGTATAAAAGGGTTGTGAAAATTTCTAATGTTATTTAAAATGGAGTATAGGAGTCTATACTTCCACCATAGTGCCTAAACTACTGAACTGATTTTGATGAATGAGATATATATTTTTTTTTTTTTTTGTTCTCACGCAGGTTCTAACGGGGCACGGTGGGTTCTCTGAATACTTGAATCGCTTCAAGTGTAAGGAGAGCCCATCGTGCGTCTGCGACCCAAGTGTGGCGGAAACTGTCCAGCACATACTAGTAGAATGCCCGTTATTTATCAGGGAGCGCTACCAACTCGAGTGTGAGCTGGACAGGAAGCTGACGAGGGAGAGCCTGTGTGGGTTTATGTCAAAGAAAACCAGGGATTTTTTTTTGATGTACTACATAAAATTGGCCACCACAGTAATCTGTCGAAACAAAATTTAGCAAACACTGTACTTCATTTGTACTATGATAGTATTTTAAATGTAAGTATAGAAGCAACAGAGCAAAAATTAACAGCAGTAGATTAAATTAGTACCTAAGTTATTGTATATATTGCATAAGAAAATGTGTATTGAGAAATCTGTAAATAAAATCAGCACTAAATTGTATTATTTGCCCTATCTGTGATAATAAAGTATAGACTAGATTTTAAAAAGTGGGAGTCCTACCCACAGAATGCATGGTGATGGATGAAAGAAAGATACAGTATGAAGGATGAAAGTGCGAGAGGTATACAAGTGAGAACTGGAATGAGAGAAGTTGTGCACAGAATAGGCGCCACAAAAACAGTGGTGGGATTAGTACTAAGTATAAAAAAAACAAAACCTACCCTAACCTACCCTACCTAACCTACCCTACCCTCGAAATAAAACCTGAAGCGCACCGTGCTTCATTAGTATTTTGCACAATATTTAAATGTAAGCACGGAATGCAGCAAGGACACGTATAGCCGACAGTACTTCATGTTAGTACCTAAGTTTTAATTTGTTGTTTGTGTTTTGTTTTATATGGTGTGATAGACTGCATTATTGTGTTTTCTATCCCTAAGTGTAAGTCCCGTATTTTTCGCTGTGATAACCATTTGGTTACTTTGTGATATACAGCACTCTTTGCACCATTTTATAATAGCACCTTTTGCTCAAATCTTATAGCACTATTTGCACTATTGTTAAGATTAAAACTGTGATAGATTAATTTTTTCTGGGATAAACAGAAATGTAATTTTACAAAAGACTTAAGATTTTAAACTATAACAGAAATAAAAATGACCAAAGAGTAGTTAAATAAACCCACACACCGTATAAGAAGATGAATGCAAGAAGAAAATTAGTATGAAGAATAAAAGTGCGAGAGGAATGAAAGATTGAACGGAATGACAGTGGTTGCACTCAGTAGGCACCAATTTTGTTGGTGGGGATTAGTGTTAAGAAAAAAAAAAAAAAAAAAAAAAAAAAAAAAAAACCTACCCTACCCTATGTCCGTCTACTGGCTCTAAGCTACCTCCTCACACTACACACTACCTTTTCAGCCATATCGGTAAAGCCGTTCTTGAGTTATAAATAGTGTAACTTACACGACTTTCTTTTATATATATAGAAGATAGGCTCGCGCTTGACCACTATCTCACCTGATGGAAAGCGATGATGTGTTCGACGGAATGGGATATGATATGAAATAAATAAATACTGCGTAAAAAATATTACTTAATACATCAAATATAATTATGACTATATATCAAAATATTGTATCAAGGAACAGAAAAATAACTATAAGTACTTTATTGTCACCGTTTATTATATAGTACTACTAGCGTGACATACTTCTGAATATAAATTGTGGTTTTTTTCATAGCCGAGTTAAAAACATTATATTATTTCAGCTTGTGTTTAATTGCGTAAATAATATTCTTATCTCGGGTTGAAATGCTCTTAAATTAATATGGTTTATGTTAATACCTACATGAGTTATGTTGTTTCCTATTATTTGTTTCCCTCTCAATAATGATAAGTGTGCTATTATTAATTTAACATTGACGTCACGGAAATTGTTAGTTACAATAATAACAATTCATTATACATTGTACCAATATATATGTAGACCGTAACTAACGAACAATAAAACCTATTTCTCCAGTGAACAATAAATATAGTACCGCAAATAAAATCAGGACGGCTCGTTAAGTCTCACGAAGATTTGATACTACCCCCATTTAGCAAAGACTTATATTTACTAACAGTGCATAGTTTTCAGTAACGCTGAGCGCACACCCACATATTCTGCTTGCTTTCATCCGTCACTGCGACTGACAGTTTCATTCACAGCATTTTTTCACAATATTTCTACGATGTTGAGTTTTCATTCGAAATAGTGGAAGGGAATTTCGATGTTCCATTTCATTTTTACTTCTCTGAATCCTTAATGGCTTTTGTTGTGGCCTATCTTATCTATACTTCTATACTAATATTATAAAAAGGAAATTTGTATTTTTGTATGTAACGAATAAACTTAAAAACTACTGGACCGATTTCAAAATTTCTTTCACCGTTGGGAAGCTACACTATAGCCGGTTGACATAGGCTACTTTTCATTCCTGTATTCTCACGGGAAAGGGCACTACGCGGGTGAAACGAAGCGTCCGCTAGTATAATAATAAAGTTGATAGAAGTTGATAAAGATCTAGGGAATTTGATGTGAGCTACCAGGCTTAAACCCGAACTTAAGCGTCAGACCGAAATGCCCTGGAAAGTTAAAGAGACTCAAGCTAGGCACTTTAATTTAAACCGCATTTAATTGTGGATTAGAAATTCTGCCGCTTAAACTAAAGTTTAAACTAAACCTCAGTACCCACACATCGATAGAAATCAAGTGCTCATTGGCATTCAGAGAGAGCGGTGGGAGTTGATAATTTTGTAAAGTTTCCTTCGACGGACTTTTGTCGGAGAGAATCGTACGATGCCGGTGGTGTCCGCACGATATTGCACGGTGTCTTCAGTGTGCACTGAAACTAAACCGTCACGTAAACGTCTACGGTATATTACATGGAAGTTTAACGTTCGTTGGTAGCGGACGAGGCGAGATAATTAACAAAGTTCACGGGCTTGCTCCGAGTTAATTCCCTTATAGATCGTCGGTTAGCTCTCGTCACTCGCAAGATAGTACGCTGCTTTAAAAGGTCAGCGGAATTTGTCCTAATTACAGCTTTTATTTCAATTTTTTTCATAATTCCGTGTTATATTACGGTAGCGCTAGTTAGGGCGACGTTCAAACCATCGCTTTTAAGTTAGCTCCGTTTGGAATGTCGTAACAATCGCGTAACAAAAATAAAAAAACTTTTTGCAAAAAAATACTACCGACTTCCAAATACAAAACTACAAAGTGAAAAATAACTTAATTTTTTAAAGTCGGTGTCTTTCGTAGGTACCATTTTTTTGCATTATGGACACCGACTTTAAAAAATTAAGTTATTTTTCACTTTGTAGTTTTGTATTTGGAAGTCGGTAGTATTTTTTTGCAAAAAGTTTTTTTATTTTCACTTTTTAGTTGTACGTACCTAATAGGCAAGTTAGTAAGGGAACTATTTCGCCAGAATAGATTTCATGAAACTTGAACATAACCGGTGAAATGAGAGATCTGCTTACTCCTTAAGAGCGAACTGGCGTGATGTTATGTAATGAAATGTTATAAACAACAAACAGACATGCGATTGCAGCAATCCCGAGAGATTTGCCGTTATTTATTGAAGAGTTCTGTTGTATATCTCCGAAGTTCTTCATCAGATCTTCACCAAATTAAAATGGGACCAATTTCGGAACATACTTTTTCAAACAAAAAAAGAATTTTCAAAATCGGTCCACAATTGACGGAGTAATCGGTGAACAAAAACAAAAAAAATAAAAAAATAATAAAAAAAAAACAAACTTGAAGTCGAACATAGAACCTCCTCCTTTTTGGGAAGTCGGTTAATGACTACAGCAATTGACTCTTCAATTACAGTAAGGATCTATTTAGTAAGATTTCAGGGTCACTAATTCAACTATGTAATTTAGAAACGAGATAATCTAAGAACGAAACAGGATGCCTGTAACCCTGTCTTATAAAACACGTCGGCATTGCAAGGTGAAAAAATCCAAAACAGCAATTTCAAAAGTGAATCAATTTTCATTCATATTCAGCATTAAACGTAAGATAATATTCCAATTCCAGTCTCTGAGTTAAATCCTAATTCAGACAGCGTATCGATTAACGAACTGGCAGTCGAGGCGGTGACCGTTCAGACTAAATCTCCATCGTACCGCAAAGAGCACGTTAAGCTCTAGCTTCTCACAAACTAAGTCATCCCATCAACTTGATATACATAAATGAAACGTTAGACCGATGACGTCAGACGAATCGGAACTGGTTAATACCAGTTTTATAATCTACTCTTGTTTTGGAGGTCACTTTATTATGGAATGTTTCGTAGAGATTAATATTTATTATTCACACTTTATGCACAAGTACAAATACGGACTTAATGGCCGTTGGTCTTACCAGTTGATCCTAGGGTGATCAGTTTTGTATAACCGGCGTGCGTGTATGACTAGATTTATGAATGTGTGTGAAGCAAAAGAAGTATCTAAGGATCGTAGCAGGAGGCGTGAGTTTATGTATGTATGTATATAAACGTTCTATGTACCTTACTGACTTATCTGATTCTTGAAAATTCTGCGACAGGGTTATAGGAATAAAATAGAACCGTTTCACTGTGCTATTTCTTGGTATAAAATATTTGGAAAAACAAAAAAGTCAAAAAGGGCAGGTGCGTTAGTATATGATTATGGTTGAGCTGAGTAGTGCCGATCCATGCGTCATGTTCGTGAACGGGCGCCATCAGCAGCGATTGGTCATAACTTAGCTGCCTCGGCCTGTCATTGTAATTTTTTTTATTGGTTTTTTACTCTAGAAGCTTTTACGTGCAAATCTTTTTACCAAGAATGATGTAACCAAAAACTTGTAATTAAAACTGATGGCTTGCAAATTTGCAACTATAGTCATCTTTTTTGTTTTACAATTCAAAAGTACCTCAAAGGTTTACTTGAAATAAACTATTTGTTTTTTTATTTTTTTACTAACGAAATTGAAGCAAAAGGGTTAAGTACATCAGTAATATCACTTAAATAAAGTGCTATGGGGAGCACAACGTATATATTCCTTTACGAATACATCGAAAGAAAACCATACCAGAGTCTACAAATCCGTTTAAAAGATTAGCCTGAACGTTAAGATTTGTTGTGACTGGGGCAGACTTCAGAGTTTGATACGAAAAGCCTGAACTCTGAAACTACTACCAATTATTATTTTTGGTTACTACAGTTATATGTATATTGAGCAGCATAAGGAAGGTTGAACGATAAAGGGGAGACAGACTGACATATTTCATAGGAAAACTGTTTGAAGTACCTCCCGTTTTATGATGTTAACAACAAAGGAAAGTGCTCTGTATTTACAACGAATTATGAACATCTTAATCTGCTTTTAAGTATAATTTATATTATTACGTTTCATAGAAACGTTTCCAATGGTTATTAAAGTCACAAGTACCTACCTATTATTTTGTTTCTTTGATGCTTAAGCTTATCACTTTATTTTCCACTAATCCCTCTAATATTTATACGAAAACTAAGCTGGTTTAATATCTAATGAGTTTAGAAGCTATTTTAAGCTTGATAAAGTGGAAACTTACACCGAATTATATATAAATTATTATGATATTAACTGCAACAATGCTTGTAATTTTTCCAACTTTGAATAGGAGTTTACCGATATGAAAAGTACGCAGAAATTCGCAAATAAAAACGACTATATATTGACTACTACCTATATACGTGGATGTCGAAACTTATCCTAAAGGAACATATTCCCGCGATGAAAAGTATTCTATGTGCTACTCCAGACTATAATCTACCTCTGTGCCAAATTTCATTTAGATCCGTCCAGAAGCTTTTGCGTGAAAGAGTAACAAAAATACAAACACACTTACACACTCACAAACTTTCGTCTTTATAATATTAGTGATATAAGTAACTAATTTGAAGTATTTAACATTTCAGCCAAAGACTTCCCCTGCTGAACATAGGCCTCCCCCGAATGTACAAATCAACCAGTCATGTGTGTCTCGCATCCAGCGGAATCCCAATAAAGTATATGATCATCTATAATAATAATACCAACCTGCTATATGCCCCACTGTCTGTCCCTTCTCATACAGAAAAGGGACGTACAAAATGGAGATTGTATGTATTTTTCGGGCTCATATTATGGGGTCTAAAACATACACGACATTCTTACTAAAAGCATCATTTATATCCCATATATTTATGCCCTGATTTTTATAGAAGTATTTTTCCCATATGGTGTTTATGCCTAAAGGAAGTTTTTTAAGTAACGCTATATATTTAAAAGCATGGCTAAACGATATGTCAAGAAAATAACGCCAAGAATGTAGTATTTTCCGGTGATAAGAAAATCATGCTATGCAGTCAGAGGATACATGTTTACGAGCTGGCTGACAAATACCATAATTATGTATCCTCCGGCTGCATAGTATAATTTTTGTTTGGTTTACACCTTTTTAGTTCGCTTCTTACGCAGCCGGGATTTTGATTTTTTAATTCACTTTGTTAATTATTTTTTCTCTCGTGTCACCTGTGCGACATTATACAACAAAACCAGCCAAGTGAGAGTCTGACTCGCGCACAGAGGATTCCGTATAAATAGCTACGTTCACCAAAATCAATAAGTAATATTACTAACGTTCATAAACAATGAAAGCACCGACCATTGCTCTAACGAAGGGACTAAATTAACTTTGTCGTTCGAAAACTGTTGTCCACATACATCAATATACAAAATGTTTACTTTTCCAAGTACGTTTGATAAGTTGGGCGAATTACTCTTAAACTTGTAACGCCTACTTAGCTGTGACAGTTTTCCTTTTAATTTCATTAGATATGCTACTGCCGTGATTTTTTTCACATATCCAAAAGCAACCATTTAGCTGGAAGGGTAGGACACTCTAACAAAAATTTGGCAGTTTGAGTTATGATTGCGGCCTACCCAAATATCCTTTCTTTGGTATTGTTCGTCGAATCGATGAGCTCCTTAAATTCTTAATCGAACTGCACGGTTACTGACAAATGCGTGCACTGACTGGACAGTTCCACTCAATCTGTCTGGTTCTTTCCTTAAATGAACATTTCCGACACCAATCTACATGGTCTTCACATGATCTGACCAAGATTATCTCTGGACTTTAAAAGAGACTGTTATCTCTGAGTTTGTTTCGGCCTTTCTTCTCAGAGTAGTCAGTTAAGAAACGCTGACCTCATCTAGTTTAATAAAATATGATTGACGTGTAAAAGTGTTTGTACAAACCAACTTACAGAAATAAAATCATTTATCAAAACTATTAAGTTACATACTTTCAAGAAATCCACACTGCACTAGAACCCGAACTTGCGTTATAGAGTTTTCTGCACTAAGACAAATAAAAGTTAAAATGTCTCATTATCCCGATGAATAGTTTAAATGGAGTCAAGTTAAAACTTCTTAATGAAATTAAACGTTCCATTGCCAGTGATAAAACTTTTAAAATTAAAAAATTCTAAAGGATTAGATATATTTTAATGAATTAACTATTAGTTTTTAAGAAAAGTAAAATCATTAGCTGAAATGCTGTTTCATTTTAATTATAAACTGTAATTTTATTATTCAAAGAGTTGTTAGAAGACTCTTGGATATTGCTATTAAGTAGATATTTTATGAAAGTTTTAACAATGATTATTAAAATAGCTGATGTCTTGAGACTATAGTCTCTGAAAGATATAAGGAGGCGTATAGGGATGGCTAAAAATGCAATGTCCCAATTGCAGAAAATATGGAGAGACCGAAATATTTCACGTAAGATAAAAGGAAATTGGTCAATTCCCTAGTGTTCTCAATCTTCAGTTACGGGGCTGAAACGTGGACTTCAAAGAAAGCTGACCGTGACCGCATAGATGAGATGTGGTAGTGGAGAAAGATGATGCAAATCCCTTAGGCCGCATTTCGCACCAACGAATCCATCCTCCGTGAGCTGAATATCAAGATCAGACTGTCCACAATCTGCCTCCGTAGGATATTGGCGTTCTTTGGTCACATCGCCAGAAAGGATCGAAAAAACCTAAAACAGCTGATGGTTACTGGCACGATTGAAGGGAAACGTCCTAAAGGTCGCAGTTCAATAAGATGATCAGACCAAGTCCGCACATCGTTGAACATCAAACTGCACGATGCTCTCCACGACGCAAAAGACAGGCATAAATGGCGAAAATTAGTGAAGGAAAAGTTGTTTCCACGACAACAGGGGAATCACGACCCTCAGTAATGAAGAACACAACGCGAGGAGGGTGTATAGTCTCAATTCTGAACTGTCGATGGCATAGAATGATCGATTCAAAAATAATGATTTCACAGACATTCCACGTACGACTATATTTATCAACTGACATATCTACAATAACAGGCCATATTTGGCAAATTCAAATGATTTTATTTCGCATTCTACGAGTGAACTCTCATTATTAAGGTACACGATTTTAATAAAGTTTTTTCTTTAAATAAGAAAAACTAGAAATGTTTATCGTTTCTATTTTTTTTTAAGAAAGCTCTCACATACTTATTATTCGTCTAGCCTTTTCTTAACAATGTCAAGCTTAGCACCAGCTCAACAAAGACACTGCAAAATAAACTCCCAGCAAAAATGCAAATAAAAAAAACGAATACACAAGTATGATAAGTGAAGGTCCATATAATTGCTTCGCTGTCACTCGTAGGAAACCTAGAGAGAATGCACTTTTATTACTGTTCCTCGAAAGTGGGTCAGGACGGGAATAAAACCTCGGGTAACTTCGCTATCCTGTGTATATTGCCAATGATTTATATTATAGTCCTGCGCAAAGAGATGCGAGAATAGCCATTGTTATTTACGAAAAATATGACGGTGAATTATCGTGGAACGACGGTGTAAAGTTTGAGTGTTTTCTAAGAGGTGTTATCTGGTTTCAGTAGAAGGAGGAATTGAGATGTTTGTTAGTTTAATTGAATTGAAGTGTAATTATAACGAACACGTAATACTATTGTGAAGAAGCCATCAACTGTAGGCGATTTTGGCATTGTCAAGACTTAAAGATATTAAAAATATCCGATGAAACTTAAATAGTATGTTTAGAGATGTAAATTGAAAAAAATGTTTTTATTCACAATCTTGATAAAAAACATGAAAAGTAACTTGGCACCGTCGTTTTTTTCTACATTTTTTTTTTTTAGGAAAAGTGAAACACCTTATTTGATTGTTTTGTTTTAATTAATGTCAAATTATGTTTTTATCAATGGGTACCTATTATTATGGACTTAGAAAATACATAATGTTACAATCAGAATCGTCTTTTCCTTGTAATCAGGAAAATCCCCGTCCGTAAATTGTAAACTTCAGTGGGTGTTGCCAATTATTTTAAGACATTTTTGTACTATTTAACAAAAAACAAATGGTATTTTCTTATTAAACAAACAAAAATGTAGTATCAACTCATATACGATAACCGCCTTAACATATTTTATTTTCGTAATCTTGAAAAAAAAAACCTACTCTAGAAAAAAAAACTGTTTTTTTTTCATGCTTTTTTTAAACGTTTGTTTTCATCTTAGAAAAAAACCGTTTTTTTACAACTCTATAGTCCCGCATCATCTTCCTGCCCTTATTCCATGTCATTTGGGATTAGCGCAATATGGTTTCTTCTTTCATTCTGACCTGGCAAATGGTTTCAGTAGAAGGAGGAATTGAGATGTTTGTTAGTTTAATTGAATTGAAGTGTAAAGAACACATAACGCTATTGTGAAGAAGCCATCAACTGTAGGAGACTTTGACATTGTCAAGCGCAATATGGTTTCTTCTTTCATTCTGATCTGGCAAATGTCACGCTTTCTATCTATTATCACTGATGTTTTTTACCCAACTACGCTGGAGCCAAAAGGAAGGGTTATGATTTTAGCAGTCTATGTATGTTTGTATTTACGTATGTTCCTCCGTAACGCCTAAACTTTGATGAATGAGGTGTCTTTGGATTCGTTATTTAGCCCTGGTAACATAGGCTACAAAAATGTCTTTAGTCCGGTTATATCATCATTTCAGCCAAAAGACGTCCAATGCTGGACATGGGGGTTCCAGTTTTAAATAAACTTTTTATAATTAATTTTCATACAAGACATCCATCCTTTCTTTGTTCTGTCTATCCTTTTAAACTATAACTAATTTTTCAAAATTATTTTTTGCACATTATATGACATCTATTTTGAAGGTGCTAAGTATCGATATAATACATCTAGTAAGTGGCAGAAGGCTGTAATTTTGTACTAAAATATTGATAGCCATATTAATAACAAATTGGTGTGATACCCTGAGAATGACTTTCACCAAATACACATTTAATAACCCCAAAATACCCAGAGTGTCCTCTAAACAAAATATCTTAATCACCCAGAAAAAGCCACAGTCATGCATAGGCAATTAATCTCGGTACCAATGGTTGCACAAAAAGCAACCTAACACACTGAATGTAATAAATCTTCGAGCTGAGGCTAAAAGGCTTCGATTGCATAAATGAGAATAGAGATTAAAATCGTCTAGCAAGTTTTTGCTACTTATCCTACTCATTGTCATATGCATTGGTTGGGATGATACTTTTTATCATGAGGCCGGATTACAGCTCAATCATCTTGAGTAGGTTCTTACTATTGTGACCGTGATTTTGACTAGAAGAAATTGTTATTTGAGAGCACACAGAATTATTATTCTAAAATTGTCTATCATTTCAGTTCTATTTAGAGGAGTGTAACGGCATGGCCGCCCGTCACAGACAACAAATACATTGGCTTTCTAATACCGGTCTGGAACCCTCCAAGAAATTCCTGGGCTCGGAAATGCATTTGGAATATGAGCAGGGGGCAAATCCGCTACCTGCTTGGGGCCTTTACTGGCCACTTTGGAACCAACGATATGCTCATGAAGATGGGTCACCCATGTGCAGGTTGTGCGGGGAACATACGGAATGCATGGAGCACCTTCTGTACAATTGCGATGCACTGGCTGGTAAGCGAATGAGTCTTCTAGGTATAGGATAACCAAGATCAGAAGACTATAGGCTCGTATCTCCTAGTCTCGTTGTAAAACTCATGAAGAAAGTTTTCAACGAGATTGGGAAGGAGTAGCGTATCTAGGGGACCATAAAAGATCCCAATGGGTCGAAGTGTCCGAGTTATTTCTCGGCCCCTCCACAAGGTAAGATAAGATGGCCGCCCGTTGAATGTTTATTTTTAACCGACTTCAAAAAAAGGAGGAGTCTCTTTTATTTATGTATGTTCCCCGATTATTCAAATACGCCTGGACCGAATTGAAAAATTCTTCTTTTGTTTGATAGGGTTTACTTCACGAGTAGTCCCATGGTCATCATGTCAGGATCTGATGATGGGCTCCTAGAGAAATCGATAGAACTCCTCAAATATTGTGGGCATACATATAGCAATTTTGGTATTTTCATCAATAATGCAATCATTTGCACTCACAAAGTATCATTTGGTGAAGTGGAACAGATGAAGAAGACCACAGATGGCCACTGGAACTCTGAAATAAAACAATGTATCCTAGTCATATTTGGGCTTATTGGAATCGTCATGAGATGTACTTCGGCTATAAATAATTTTCATGTTTATTGGAGGTACTTAACAAAACTAAAAAGAGGAAAATAAAAAGTTTCTAGCAAAAAATCAAACCGACTTCCAAAACAAAACACTACAAAGCGAAAAATAACTTTCTTTTCCAAAGTCGGTGTCGAATAACGGAAAACAATGGGTACAAAAGACACCAACTTCGGAAAAGAAAGTTATTTTTACGTCATTTCACTTAATAATTTGAACCCACGACTATTTAGTTCCGCTGTAAATAATAAAAGAGCAAAATGTGCCTCCTGGGGACTTTTAACTAATAATTAGGTTTCATTAGTGCTTCCACTTTATTATTAGCTTTTAGAAAAACTATATACAAGAGACTTCTTTAGTTATTTTGATTTTATCACTATTTCAGTTATTTCCTTTGGGAACGTGATGCTTTTGTGAGAATCTGTATTTAATATTATACATAGACTTGCTTCTGCCAGCGGCTTCGCCCGCGTGTAAGTCAACAATTATCCCAAGGTAATATATTCCCGGGATAAAAAGTATCCTATGTGCTATTCCTGACTATAACCTATCTCTGTGCCAAATTTCATCCAGATCCGTCCAGCTGTTTGAGCGTGAAGAAGTACCAAACATACAAACACACACTCACAAACTTTCGCCTTTATAATATTGGTGTGATGCGATAGTAACTCTGTTTGTTGCGTTTTCACAGCTAAACCGATAAACCAATTATAATGAACTAGCTGTTGCCCGCGACTTCATCTGCTCAGCGTTAGTACTTTGAATAGCCTATTTTTCTATATCGTGCCATAATATTGTAGGTGTGTGGGCTGTCTTTCTTGAGAAATTATTAGTTCACCATACAAACTTCCACCCCACCTTTCCACCCTCTTAAGGACGATTTCAGGGACAACAACTAGCCTATGTCCTTCTTACTAACTCCTATTTCTGAATTAATTGAAGTTAAGTTTTTGTGTAACTCTATTTTCGCCTGGAAACACGTCAAACTTTGTCCTTAAAAATTGTTTGTCACTTTCTTAACTCCAAATTCTCAATTCAGAAACCGGTCTTTAGTCATAAAACCTGTGTGAAAGATTGCGGTAAACCAACCAGCAATGCAAAAAAAAACATCAGTATCTTTAAACATTTATTGATAAAAATACATAAAAACAAAGCATTGTAGTTTGTAAGACACCCTAAAAATAAAAGATATCACACAAAAAATACACCGTTATGAATGAAGTTGCGCTTTTAAAGCATCATGGCCTCACTAATGAGAAACTTCGTGAACTAAAACAATAATTAAGAAACTCTAGCACGAGTCACAATGGCTGAAAATGTTTTTCTGTATAAATTTTGTTTAAAAACTTGGAGCACTACACAGCCGCCATTAATTTTATTTTTTCATTGAGACATAAATTGTATGAAGTTTGTACCTGTAGGTACGAGTACTTATAGTTATTAGAGTAAAAATATCATATTAAATTATATAAAGTATGGTCATAACGAAACAAGTATTTGTATGGCTTACAGATAGTTGTTCCAGTCTGGTTGTTTGTGTATGTTAGTTTACATGTTTGTAAATGCACCCACGATACAGGAGAAATTCCTAATGTGGGCCAAACATTTTAAAAATAAAGAAGAGGCTGGTTCGATGTATCTCAAGAAAAAAACACCTAGAAGAATTTAGGGCAGGCCTATGCCGAGCAGTGAGACAAAAAAGAAAAAAAAACGTGACATAGAGATCACCTTTTAAGCAAGAAGATGCTTGTGATAGGTGACTCCGCTTTTCAACTTAACATTATACAGAGTATGCAATTGAAAACAGAATAACAAAATAAAAGAAAAGAAATACAAAAATTAGCGTGCTTGTAATTTAAATAATCTAAATAAGTCAAATTAATATAAATAAATAAAATAACAAACGATCCAGTTGGGTGGGGCCAACTTCGAGAAAGAGGTAAACCGTCGAATTTGACTCGGCTGGGCAGCAACAGGAAGTTGCGCGGTATCTTCTCGTCCAACTTACCAAAGTGTCTCAAGACGAAGGTCTTTTACCAGTGTATGTTGTCAGTGATGATCTATGGCTCTGAGACGTGGTCGTTCACAAAGGACCTCATCAGAAAGCTTACAGTCACCCAAAGTGCAACGGGCAGGGCACATTGCTCGCAGAACGGATGGCCGATGGGGCCGAAAAGTTCTAGAGTGGCGACCGCGAACCGGATGACGTCGCGTTGGAAGGCCTCCCACCAGGTGGACCGATGACCTGGTGAAGGTTGCGGGGATCCGCTGGATGCGGGACGCACGGGACCGGTAAATGTGGCGACGCTTGGGGGAGGCCTATGTCCAGCAGTGGACGTCTTTCGGCTGATAAGATGATGATGATATGATGAATAAAAATCTATTCCTAATAATATCGCTAATTCGTGTTCGGAACTGTGATTACGGCAATATCTTCCATTAAAGTTACCCAACAGAAGTTTTATTTACCTGTAAATAAGAAGAAAAAGATGAAGAATATTTCCTAAACGCAAAAGCTAGGATAATCTCAAAAGAGTGATTTACATAACACCATCACATTTTCATCTCGAAAAGCGTAGAATTTCACTTCTCTTTGCATTTTATTTTGACACAAAAGTAACAAAAGATAGTTAAATGTTCCATCCGACCTTCCCACAATGCAGCTCCATTTAAATTTGTGGTTTAATAAAGACATTTAAAGTACTAAAAGTTAAATAAAAAGTATTTAACACAATGCAATTTGCATCAAAAGTTAATTTGGTAGAATGCACCTTAATTTAGAGGGAGAAATAATTGGAGGAAATTGTCATGTTCTGCTTAGAACTATGCGATTGGCACTCTTTTGCAATAACGCTCAAGATCAATTGAACTGCTGTGAGTTCTATTATCGGAAAACGGGAGAATGTAAATAGGCTATTTGTCACTTGCAACCGAGTCTCGCTCTGGGAACGATTAAGTGGTGCTATTATAAAGTGCTGGTTGGAATAAAGTTTTTGCTTCTGTAATTGGGTTAGCGGAAAGTTTTTCATGTTTTGTACCTTTCTTTGGTTGTATTTTGGGATCTACGTTATAAATAACGAAACACAAATTATGTTGTCTTTTTAAAGAACTTTTATTTCACTAGGGTTACAAAAAGAATTCTTGCTGATTTTAGTCCTAAAGTTTGGTGAATAAATGTATATTTTAATTTAGCTATATTTCTATACATAGAAACAAAATAACGTAAATAATGTAATACAATTATCCGTATTACGTTTCTCATATGACGTCAAATATTTGCAGTTCTGCAAATATAACTAAACAATGTAATTAAGTCTAGAAAACTGGTGTTATGTGTCCAGTCATAAGTGCAACAGATCTAGCTGCATTGTTGCAATATAGTCTTTAACACTTGCGGAATAAGATTGGAAGTTGTGTGGAACTTGTTATCTCTATAGTTTTAAAAGAGCATGCACGAATGTTCTACTGTGCAGGTTTTCTCGCAATATAAACGTGTGATTGTCCTCTTTCTTTGCATTTTAGCACAAATTTCCTTTGTGACCTAAACTCTGACGACAACGAGGTCAACAACATATTCTTTGCAACATTACTCCGGTGAAGTTATTTATAGTTCAACAGTTTATAAAGACTATAAGAACGCTAATAAAATTTGATTACGACTGGGTAGGTCAACGTTAGAAGATTGTAGAGCTATCTGGAAACACAAACTCCTTTATTAACACGCTTTTATTAGCTTGGTATGTATGAATCTATGTAACGGAATCTTTGAACGTGATTTTCACCCCCTTCAAAACGTCGGCTTAATTTGAAACTTTGCACACTTATCAAGGACCGATGACAATGCAATAATTGAAATAGGTTGTCTCATTATCCTTACCAGGATCTTCAGGATTAGCGATTGAACCAAAAAGAAAAAAAAATGTTTGAAGAAAACACACTGTAATAGAAAACCAAAGTAAAAATAAATTTAAATTAAGAATAGCATGATTAAAAAAAAAAGCGGGGGAGCTTTTAATATATTTTCAAAGTGACTTTACTTTTACCAATATCTATCAATAAAATATTAAACAAGTAAAATTTCAAAATTTAAAAAACGCCCGACACATTTATATTGCGAAAACATCCCATTTAAATCAGTAAAACGCCCATAACTTTTGAACGGTTGAACCGATTTTATTCAAACATAGCTAAGAACACTCTCGACACAAATTTTCAAACAAAAAAAAAACTAAATCAAAATCGGTTCATCCGTTGAGGCGCTATGATGCCACAGACAGACACACAGATACACAGATACACAGACACACAGATACACAGCAACACACGTCAAACTTATAACACCGCTCTTTTTCCGTCGGGGGTTAAACAATAATCATCAAGCACCCCACGCTTTGTTTTAATCATTTTTTTTAACACTATTCTTAATTTAAATTTATTGTAATTATTTTCTACTTTGTAATTTGGTTTTCTATTAAAGTGTGCTTTTAGTTTTTTTTTTTAACCATTATTAATTGTACGTCCTATTTTTACTTAGGAATATATTCTTAATCAGTATTCCATTACAGGCTCCGTTATTCTTTTCTGATTAATTTCGTTGCGAGATCCAAGACAGTTAAAGTCCCGAAGAATGCGCCAGGACTTCGTCGAGCTTCATTGCCTCGGCGCTTTTCTAGTGGTCGCCACTGTTGATTCTGGATTTCAGAAGTTGCAGTGGCTTGAAAATAATGCGGTGCGAATGTCCCAAAAAGGAATGGTACGTAGGCAACATGTCGTTAACAAATGTAGTTGGCCTTTGGCCATGTTATGTTAATATAAAAATTAATAAATAATGGCTCTTTGATCTGATATTACTTGCTAGGGGCAAAAAATGTTGGTTCCACGAACTTCACCGTTTTTCTTCAGCCTCGTTAATTTACTAAAACGAAACCCCTTAGGGTAAAATGAAACATCGTAAATAATTAAATTAATTATTTTTAACCTCCAAAGCAACCGTAAGGGTGAATATACACTGGAATGTTATCATTTATACTCTGGCTAAGATGAAGGTACAATATTTAATAACAAATCACTGAAGCTCAATAATTTGACAGCAGGGTTTTCAAACTATATTTTATCTGTACAAACTCAGTTTAATCGAAGTTCAACAGATACAAGATACTGTATGGAATTTATTTTATTTTTGTTAAGTGTAGGGTAGTTCTTAAAAAATGCTGTTTTACTTTGTTAGTAAATATTGTATCTTCTAAATAGCTGGCTTCTAGGTAAAGTGACGTGGTTCTGCGAATCTTTATTCAACAAACAGCTTATGTAGTGAGGTACTTGTTTCATTTATACCATTGGAAAATTAAAGTAAAATCAGATTAGAATCTTTTGAATAATCCTGATATAAAAATAAAGTGTTGTAAATTATATACTTCCATATTGTCTCTGATGGAGGTATTGTTAAAAAAACTTGCCAAGTGCGAGTCGGACTCGCGCACGAATGGTTCCGTACCAAAAAATCACATTTGTTGTATGGGAGCCCCACTTCAATATTTGTTTTATTCTGTTATTAGTATTTGTTGTTATAGCGGCAACAAAAATACATCATCTGTAAAAAATTCAAATGTTTAGCTATCACGGTGCATGAGATACAGCCTGGTGACAGACAAACAGACAGACAGACGGACCGCGGAGTCTTAGTAATAGGGTCCCGTTTTTACCGTACCTCCACGCGCACCACGTTTTGAGTACGGCAACCTAATGATTGGCTCATTTGTAAAACTGCATACATGCAAACATAAACTCACACCTGATACCCATGTGGGTAGGCAGTAACTACACACACCTGCGACGTGAAGCACGCTTTATGTAGATATTACGTTGCAAAAAAATGCATCGTTTTGAAAGAGCGCCGCTTCTTTTTGTTAAAAAATAAAACACTTTCACGGAATGGAGTATAAGAGTGGTTCGATGGTTTGTTACAAGTAGGTGTGTATAGACCCTAATTTGAAAAGTTCCTCTCTGAATTATTTACGGTGAAGACTAATTAACTACCGTCTTTTATATAAACAGTTTTCCTTATGTGTTCTTTAAAAAGCGGCTTAGAGACTATTAAGTTAAATGAGTTTCTTGGTTCTTGTTACAGAAATTGAAACTTGGTACTAGACAGAAATTCATTGTAATGTTTTTTTAGGGAAGCGATGTTATTTAATTGTTTATTTCTACTTTATTGTACACCAGGATAATATCAAAGTGGCTGTAGATATTTTTATATAAGCCTGTATAATTATATAGATGTTAATACATAGGCATAATTACACTTACAATAGTACGACAAAATCGATATTTAGAGTCTTGAAAACGCCTTAATCTCTTTGTGATTAGGAAAACGCTGACTTACTGCTTCAATGAAAAATCAAAGGCAGTTTCTATTAAGCAGTATACTAGTTACATCTTAAATTCTTGCCATATAATCATCATGACAAAAATTTGACCAAAGGAAACCTATATTTTTTTTATAAATCGTTGCCCCACACTAGGAATTTCTTCCTGTATCGTGGGTGCGTTTACAAACATTTAAACTCACTTACACAAGACACCCAGATCCGGCACAAATATCTGTAGGCCATACAAATATTTGTGCCTTGCGGGTATTGAACCCCCGACACGCAGCGAAAACTACACAAATTATTTTGTATTTTAAAGCGACTCAAACCATAACCAAGTAAAATTAAATAACGTTGTACCTATCTCTTTTAAATAATATACAAGAAAATCTTGCCAACTTTCTCACATTCTACATTCGTTAAACAACATATAATTTCAATTCTCAAAGCGCTCCTTTTTTTTAGAGTTAGGTAGAGCGGCAAGCTTGCGTCACGTGCATCCTTTCCATCTCTACGTAGAGTACGACTTTACCTAACATTACCTGAGAAAAGAATATCCGTTAAGAGTGCATTTTTGCGTAAAACGAGACTATCGGGGTTAGATTAGAATATTATTCTGTAATACGATAATAAGGAGGCATAGGTTGTTATTTTTACGTAATATTTTATTCAGTTGTATTTTTTATTTTTAACCTACTTCCCAAAAAGGAAGAGGTTATCAATTTGGATGTTTATATATTTTTATTTTATTTATGTTAGGGTACAACTCCGTCTTATGAATGAACTTACAAAAATCTTTTTTGTTCGAAAGAAGTTTATTATTAGGTTTGGTAAATATCTGATGAAGAACTTCGGAGATATACAACAGAACTCTTCAATAAATGACGGCAAATCTCTCGGGATTGCTGCAATCGCATGTCTGTTTATTGTTTACACCATTTCATAATATCGCTCTACCGACGCGGGTTGCGGACACAAAGTTCCGCTGTGACTACTATACTAGAAATAAACAAAAAGCGACACCCTATCTGATCTCCTCGACCAAGTAACTGGGTTATACGATATCCCGTTAGCAAGATTAGTACCAGATTTCCCAACTTCTGACAATCGTTAAAGACTTTTGAAGATATGAAAATTACAGCCAGCATCAACATTCCGAGGTACGGATGAAATTCTGTATGTCAAGGTGGTCACCCATCCACGGACTGACCTCGGCAAGCGCTGCTTAACCTTGAAGATAGACCCGTGCTGCTGTTACTAATTAGCCACGAGCCCCTCTTATTTATTTTTTAATATTTGGCGTATCTCAGTTAAATCTATAGCCAGGCACAAAAAGCTTAACCTAAGCGACCACACTAAGGGCTACCCCCTATGGGATCGAACCTCGGCTCAGAGCGTCGCTGGGGGGATAACAAAGGCTGGATCGTGATTAAGTGATTCTACCATCCGTGGAGAAGAACGGACAAGTGTTCTCTTATTCGACTTCGAATTCTATTAAAGCTTCATTTGACAACTGGACCATGATTAGACAACAGTTAATAGTTATTGATAAGGTCCACTATCCAGCAAAAGCTATAAAGCTATTGCTATAAACGAGCTATAACGACATCATAACACCTTTACGACGTACTGTAATAATGTGTTACGGGCACATTAAATGCATTGCTATAAATATAGTAAGCTATTAAATACTGGCTTTATGACTAAGTATTTCGAAGAATTAATTATTATTAGCAAAATTTCAGTTAATGAGTTAAAATTCGCATCGTTAACAAATATACGAGTAAATATCGGATTCGATTTCTAAATTATACAAAACCTTTTTCATAAGACTAAAAAAGAACTCTTGAATCAGCTTCATGCCTCAATTTCTCTTTCCAATTTGACTAAATACCTGATACTGAAAACACCGTGTATAAGTCGTATAAAACGACGCAATGTAAGTAAATGTATGCAAAGTAGTTGTGAATGAACCGGCAAGAAAAATAAGCTATGGGAATAGAGAAGGTTTTCAAGCATTTGTATTGTTTTATATTTTCTTTCATACTTTTCATTATATGAATGTCGTCGTGGCAGTGGTTTAAGGACCTAATTTTTAAGTACGTTGAGAAATCGAAATCTAAGAGTAGGTGTGAAATACTTAAAACCTATTAGTAAGAAACCAAACGAAAATACGAAAAAAAAAACTAGTTAATTGGTCCGGAAATGATGGAACAGGTACTAAAGAAAACATTGTTTTCTAAAAATCGCACTATTCCATTAGTCAACGGCATAATTACGAGTATTTTTAGAATCAACATAAAAAGTTGTTTTAATTTTAACCTAGTATAGAGACATTGGCTGTGGAAAACGGCATACTATCACATATAATTTTAATACTTGTGTATTTCCTTAATTAAAGTTCCTTATTACAATTAAATATGCTTCAAATAACATTGACCCTTCGATTATTCTACTACAAAACAACGCGTGTGGTCAGAGGACCACATCGTCAGGAACGAAGTTCTTCACGCCTTTTCTTCAACTCCGAATGTAATTTGATTAACCGAAACGAACAATAACTTTATGGAACGGGAGCATATTCTAAAGCCACATTGAAATGATTGAAACAGGTATCGCACTAGTGCTTGACGATAATATCCGAACTAAGCCGGACGGATCTGAACATCTTGAGATTACACTTTTACATAACAGTATTGCCTTACCTGACGATTTCTACCAGGCAACTCCTTTTGCAATCTGCGTTAAGGAACTTCGTTCCAAAAAGAGAAATATCAAATTTAAAAAAAAGGGAAATAATAACTTAATCCAGTGTAACATTTACCTTTTTGAACATACAATCAAAAAAAGGCCTTATGTCATTCGAAAAAGAACAAAAAAGCCTAGAGTAAAAGAGACTTAATGCAAAAATTCCTCTCAGGACTTGGTTCATAAGATTTGTGAGTATTACGTACGTGTAGTAACTTAGGTATGTCACCTTCACAGACCTACTTTACTGCTTTGTATTCAAAGGACTGAAATTTTACTGCTGTAATTAGAGAATGTTGGTTGGAATTAATTATTTATAAATATAGAAAGGAATTAGGTACACCACTCATGTGTTTTGCGATTGAAAATAAGCTCAGAACCTGAAATTACTTACATAGTAATATTTTAAGAATCGTATTTTATTAAACATAGATGCAAAAAAAAAAATTTATAATTTTATTTTCAAGATTATTCACAAATGATGAAAAATATGTATGCTATTTAAACCAGAACCTAAATTACGCTGCAAAATTATTCTATTCTTCTTTAAAAATACACGGTATAACCACTTCCCTATTGCATTTTTCAGTCTCTCATTCCAAGGTTTTGAATTAAGGCGGGGACGTCTTCCTGCGCTTTGTAGAAACATTTCCGGTGCATCTCTCTGACAGTGCAAACGTTTGCACTCCCCGTGTCGATAAAAATACGGAGAATTTAATACGGTAGAACAATATTTTTCTTCAAACATGTTTGGTGTAAGTTTCAAAGATGTGGAAATATTATTGCTGCTAGAGACCATTTTTGAGACCAAGTTTTCATAATAGTTGGCTGGAATATGCTTATTCAATTTGCCTAGCCTTTTCCAGTGTTGGGGTTGAATGCAACATAATCTTACATAATATTACAAATGCGAAAGTTTGGATGGATGTTCGTATGTTTGTTACTCAATCACGGATTAAATATATTTTTTTGTGAACTACCCTATTCTGGCACACAAAACAAACTCACCTCCGACATAATTATGAATCCCGAAAACTAAAAATAAACGTATTGACATTTCAGCCAACTGCAGCGAATAAACGGAATAATAAAACAGAATCGGTAGTTAATATTTTACGATACCCGGATAGCGGAACAGAAGACAATTAAGACATAACAGGAACCAGCCAAACTTATATAATAAATAAAACAAGGGCAAGAGAGAACGTAAAAGCTAGATAAACGGCGTTTATTGAAAACCGATACTGTATCGATAAAAGCTGGCGTTGACGACTTAACGATCTTTCATGGACACGTAATAATATACTGTTTTTATTGAAACTATATGGGCTATGGGTAATCTCTTTTTCAAATCTAATTTCGATCTTAGTCCAATTAATGTCAAAAATGTATGCAGACCGAAGCGAAACCGCCAAGCGATCGGCTATCTTCGTGAGCGGTCATGTGCGCTAGACATTAAAAATACTGTAATTTTTGTATGATGAAAGCGTATGAGCAAACGTATGGACGGCCGTATCCTTACTATCCATAAATATGCATAGAAGTATATAAATCCCTCTTTATTTCACAAAATAAGTATCTTAATGTGCAAAACCTGAACAGAGATATTCACAAAACTGTAGCTTACCTCTATATTTACGCAATAATAAACTCATAATACCCTCATTTTTCTTACAAAAGACCCCGTGATTATCTTCTATAAATCGCTTGGATTAGGTCATAAAAGATCTCAATTTCTACCTAATTACGACGCAGAGGATAACGTAATTCTCCGATTTTAAGATCCTATTCCAATAATGACGGCGAAATGGAGATTAATTAGTGTAATCCCGCTTCTATTCGAAACAAATTTTAATTATTAGTGTATTTTAGATAATGAAGAACTAAAATTTTAGTACCAGCATCTTTAAAAGGATCTTTTTGAAATTATTTCACGTTGTTGGAGATTAAAATCTTCCAATGAAAAGTTTTTGCTTTGAAAAAGAGATCTTATATTGAGATAGCAGGTAATTTCTACACCTATAAAGGTAAAAGAAGGCATCCACTTTATATATATAATTGATATCATTTATTTTATCTTGTTAGTATTATTATAAAATGGTCTTATTTTAAAAGAATAATAAGATAGCTGTACCTATTGAACTCGATCTCGCCTGAAGGTAAGCGATGGATATAGTAGATTAAGAAATCAACACAGATATGCTAGGAGAGAGTTAATAAACGATAAAAAGAACACAAAAAGCAAACTCTAGGTACAAAATTCTCACAAAATCTTTACTGAGATCAAAACTCAAGCAGAAGGAATCCATGGCACCGAAGTGGCAGATGAACTGGCAAGAGAGGGCTCAGGAAATGATTTTGTGGGTCCAGAACCATGTGTAGGCATTTCGACGTGTCTCGTCAAAGCCACATTTAGGGAGTTTGCAGATCACAGACAACGAACACATTGGCTGTCTAATACCAGTCTACAAAACTCCAAGAAATTCCTAGGCTCTACGTTCAAAACCCGGGAATGCATTTAGAATATGAGCAGGGGGCAAATCTGCTATCTACTTGGCGCCATTAGTGGGCACTTTGGAACCAATGACATGCTCATGAAGATGGGTCTAATCGCGACACCCATGTGCAGGTTGTGTGGAGCACATACGGAACCCATGGAGCACCCTCTGTGCACATGCACTGGCTGGTAAGCGAATGAGTCTCCTAGGGTTTGGATATCCAAAACCAGAAGACTTTAGGCTCATATCTCCTCTTAATGAGAAAAAGATATATAAGAGAAAAAAACTCTTTTCATGAGTTTTCAACGAGATTGGGGAGGAGTAAGTTATCTAGAGGACCACAATAGATCCAAATAAAAAATTAAAAATAGTGTCCGAGTTTTTTCTCGGCCCCTCCACAAGATAAGATAAACCCAAGCAGAAATCTTTTTAAAAATACAATCATTGTACTCGTAGCCACCTTTCACTAACAAAGTTAGTCGGTATACTTATCTTTTCAATCCAAAAAAATAACACTATCTGCTAGATAAAATGAAGTGCAAACAAGTGTTAATAAGATCTCCACCACAAGTGTTACGGTTTCTCAAGTGCACAACACTAAAATCGTGTCGATATCCACTTAGACGGTTTACGCTCGACCCAATTCTTGACACTTACCCATGAAACTTTATACTAGGGACGTAATTACCGATAATAGAGATGGGTATCAATGTATTTGTTAGTTTACTGATATTAAAACGAAGATATTGTTAATCTGAATTATGTAGAAAGCTGTTGTCTTTTACCTCACATTATGGTAGGATGGGTACCAATTATAATATTATTCATCTGTGCCCTACTTCCTACTTATACTATATTATAAATGTGACAGTTTATAGGTAAGTTTGAGTATCAATCACGCAATAATAAACATAAGTATTAAACATTTACACGCAATATTAAACATTAGTATGTCCGTAAAAATCGGGGGCTATTCAAAACTAGAAGCGACTTCCATAATTTAAATACACGCAGTAAGCACGAAATTGTAATACCCAAATTCAGATTAACGAAAACTAGCAAGTCTTTTCTTATAAACAGTATACGCTTTTATAACAAGTTGCCAAAGTCAGTTATAGAACTGACCGATGGAAGGTTAAAAAACTACATCAAACGTATCCTTATTAAAAAAGCATATTATAAAATCAAGGACTACGTTGAAGATAAAAACATTTGGCCTTAGCTCCTTCTGCGCATGCAGCTTCCCTGGTAACTTGTTAACGGCACAAATATGTGGATGTCTCTAACTATTCTCAATCTCATTTTTCTTTCCTTCTTTTAATTAGACTTTTACAATGGTTTTCAAACATCTTTATAGCCCTTTGCTAAGAATAGTTACAGCACTGATAACAAAATTTGTGCCACATGTTAAATTTAGTCATGTAATACTATTTTTATTTACCTTTGTATAGATTCTTTTACCGATTGTTTTGTGAATGTGTGAACATTGTAGGCCTTCTAGATGCTAGTTAACATTTGTTAACTTTTTTATAAAATATATAATCCTTTTATTTTATTTTTTTAGTTTCTTACGACTTATTGTCATAAGTCGGGCCTACGTTGTCCCCCCATGTCTAAGTACTAATGCTGTAACATGGAAATATTGTAAAACCAAACCATTTTTAAAAGAGTAACCATGGAGTTTCTTGCCGGTTCTTCTCCATAGGAAACGACCAACCCGAACCGTGCACCTTTCGTCGACGTTTTATAAGTGCCCATGTAGGCCTATGTGAAATAAAACATATTGATTTTGATTTTGATAAGATTCTTGAAATCATTGAAGTGTTAACATAAGATTCTTGAAATCTCGGCATAATGTTCCTCTGAGATATTAAAACACTTTTAACTTAGAAGTTGCGTGCGGGCTTGTACAGCTATATATTATTCTACAAGTTAAACAATTTATTAAGGGATGGGCAGTTGATATTGTTGCCATTGCGGGTATAACCTGGAAGTGTTTGGTACAGAACAGTGGGGATTGTCACAAGAAAACAGGGGCCTAGGGGTCCAGCCGAAGAGCTGTGGTTGACGTATGTGATAATATGGAGAAAAAAATTTGGCTATCAGTTAATTCATAGTTCAGAAAGAACCAAATATTAATCCCTTGAGTGCCTAAAACGTGGATCCATGCGAGAAACAATGGCTTTTTATGGTACACATGCGGTTAATCTTCCATCTGTTTTGACAACTGAATCCGACCCAAGATTAATTCCAATGCCGGTAGCTGCTTTATTTGAGACACAAAATAAGCTTAGTTCTAGAATTTGTATTTATAGGAGTCAAGGGCCTCATAGATATTGATAAAGGTTTTGCTATCGTATCTCGGAATGATTATGCGGGTAAGGTTAAACATCTATATCCAGGTTGTCTTCTGAAGGGCCTGCACTTTAGGGAAAATAGGCGTGTTTTTAAGTGACCTAATTAAGTGATTGAAAATGGTATCATTTTATGTACCATATTCAGATTTTTTTAACCCATCTCGCATCAAGTTTTTACTATCGTTTTTTATTGAAACACCAGCAGTGAAAAAGTCTTTTCCGCAGATTAGCATCCGTAATTAATTTAAATAAAGATTAATAAATGATTAACGTGCTAATTGGAAAAATATGAGGCACGGTACCTTTGTGCTTTTGCCTACCTAAGTTAAGAAAGTAATTAGTTAGGGTCTCAGGTCACCCTTGGAGTTAGAATGATTAAATATGCGTCGCGCGAGCGGGTCCACTTGACCCAGTTACTGGCGCAAGCCATAAGCCATCAAAATTAACTTTGTACTTTTGGTTAAGATACTGTTGTATTGTATTTTTTTTTATTCTTTCTTATAGAAATAAGAAACCGGCTCCGAATCGAAATAGGTTATCAATGTCAATATTTACCTACAGCTGAATGTTTTATAGGTAAGAAAATTTTATCTTTTAAATAATGCTGTAAGGGTATATTTTTCTGTATCCTCAATTTCAAATTAATATAAAGCTCATTCTCTCGGTCATTTCTTTTCAAATTGAAGACATCGCTTGTCTTTTGTTGAACAACCAATTTTTATTTCACACTGAGATGCTTCCAACATTTTTATTGGACCGAGTTATTTTATAAAATTAATATCAAAAGAAACAAGGAAAAGATTGTAAAAGAATGAGTAAAAGATTGAAATGATCAGTGAGCATTACAATTTATGGGAAAAAACCGAAGAATTCGAACGTTTTTCTAGCGAGATTTACTTAAAGGATGGGGAAAAAGTGATTGTAAAGACAATTGCTATATTATTCTCAATTTATACGAATTCGTAAAGAACGTAAAATATAGAGGAAATATATTTTCCCGAAGTGCAGCTTTTCGCGAGTAAAGCAATATAAGTTGCCGTTTCGCTTAATCCAAGGGTTTTACAATACATGGAAGCATAAAACGGAATAATGGTGATGTATTCGCCTACCGTGGCTTATTGCACATCCCGCAGGAAATGTGGATTTTTGGGGATAAAAAGTATCCTATCACACTTTGCGACAGTGTAGTTGTCTATTGGTAAAGAATTTTATAAGCCTCTTCTCAAATAGAGAAGGTATGGTATTTCTCACCACGTATGCTCATGACGAGTTGGCGGTTTCAAATTTATATTAAATATAAGTCCAGCCGCCTAATCGCGTAAGTAAATTCTGTAAGTAAAATAGGTAATGGTGGCAACCGGTCAAGTGCGAGTCGGACTCGTGCACGAAGGGTTCCGTACCATTATCGCAAAAAACGGCAAAAAAACACGTTTGTTGTATGGGGAGCCCACTTAAATATTTATTTTGTTCTGTTTTCAGTATTTTTTGTTATGGCGGCAACAGAAATACATTATCTGTGAAAACTATAAACTGTCTGGCTATCACGGTTCATTGTTGGTGACAGACGGACAGTGGAGTCTTAGTAATAGGGTCCCGTCTTACACTTTGGGTATGGAACCCTAAAAACATTTGTAATTGCACGAATTTGAACCCACGACCTCAAGCTTGAGAGGCAGATTCAGCCAATGGAGCCTCTACGAAATTACATAGTTTACATTTAATTTGACGGCAGAAAGTTATATGGAGCCCAGAGGCGTTTGGGCATTGGAGTACTCCTCCACATCACCCAGAAAACTGGCAGCATTGTTACGTTGAATTGCATCGTAATTCCTTGACAAAGAAACGAGGCAGCCCTTATCTACTGCAGGGTTAATACTATATCATTCTTTCATATTTTCTATGCCAAAAAATATAGGGTTTATCTATACCAATATTATAAAGAGGAAAGATTTTTTTTTTTTGTTTGATTGTTTGTTTGTTTGTACCGAATAGGCTCCAAAACTACTGGACCGATTTCAAAAATTCTTTCACCGTTGGGAAGCTACTCTATCCCCGAGTGACATAGGCTACTTTTTCATCCCTGTATTCCCACGGGAACGAGAACTACGCGGGTGAAACCGCGAGGCGTCCTCTAGGTATAATAATATAACAGAGGCTAAATAGAATGTCTGTGCTCGTGCATTTTAAACAGTGCATTCCTTAATCATGCCATAACAAGTAACAATATAATTCATTATCATCATCAGCCTCATTTAATGTTCCCACTGCTGGGACACAGACCTCTCTGTAAGAGGGAATGCGCCGTAATCCACCACGCAGGCCCAGTGCGGGTAGGTGGATGTCACATGTCTTCGAATTTTTGGTTCTAAGACATGCCGGTTTCCTCACGGTGTTTTCTTTCACTGTTTTGAGAGCCGTGATGATGAAAGAATTTACACAAAGTAAATCGCCTGCCTGGGTTCGAACCCACGACCAACAACTTTTAAGTCACGGCTGATACCACTGCTCATCATATATCAACATAATATAACTAAATAATATTAAAAAAACTTTTTGCTAAAAAATACTACCGACTTCCAAATACAAAACTACAAAGTCAAAAATAACTTAATTTTTTGAAGTCGGTGTTATTTGTAGGTACCATTTTTTTGCGTTATGGACACCGACTTCAAAAAATTAAGTTATTTTTGACTTTGTAGTTTTGTATTTGGAAGTCGCTAGTATTTTTTGCAAAAAGTTTTTTATTTTTCACTTTTTAGTTGTACGTACCTAATAGGCAAGTAAGTAAGGTAACTTTAACGCCAAAATAGATTTCATGAAACTTGAACATATCCGGTGAAATGAGAGATCTGCGTACCCCTTAAGAGCGTACTGGCGTGATGTTATGTTATGAAATGGTATAAACAATAAACAGAAATGCGATTGCAGCAATCCCGAGAGATTTAGACATAGAACCTCCTCCTTTTTGGGAAGTCGGTTAAAAATTAATAACACTTCAATAATTCTACAGCAAAATATTGTTTATAAATACAGACTATGTAATGCTAATTAGCAATTGACGTCCGGATGTGTACATCCATAATCGCAATCAGTATGCAGTTGTGGTCAGCCGGGACACGAATAGATTAATTAATAATAAACAGAATTGTATTCCTTATCCAGCTTTGTATTGTTTAAATATTTTGATTTAAATTGTGTGTTCATTATTATTTGTGTTAATATATCGAGTTATACCAATAACGTTGTGTGGTTCACTGATGTAATAAAATTAGTTACTTGGGTAATTGATGTTAGGGTAGTTCATTGAGGTAATAATGATGTACTGAAATAAATAACGCAAGAAAATTGTCGAGTGGTTTTTTAACCGCTCTGTTTTATAGAGTTGTCGGATTTAAAAAAAAACTTTTTGGAAAAAAATACTACCGACTTCCAAATACAAAACTACAAAGTGAAAAATAACTTAATTTTTTGAAGTCGGTGTCTTTCGTAGGTACCATTTTATGCGTTATGGACACCGACTTCAAAAAATTAAGTTATTTTTCACTTTGTAGTTTTGTATTTGGAAGTCGGTAGTATTTTTTTGCAAAAAGTTTTTTATTTTTCACTTTTTAGTTGTACGTACCTAATAGGCAAGTTAGTAAGGAAACTATTTTGCCAGAATAGATTTCATGAAACTTGAACATAACCGGTGAAATGAGAGATCTGCTTACCCCTTAAGAGCGAATGGGCGTGATGTTATGTTATGAAATGTTATAAACAACAAACAGACATGCGATTGCAGCAATCCCGAGAGATTTGCCGTTATTTATTGAAGAGTTCTGTTGTATATCTCCGAAGTTCTTCATCAGATCTTCACCAAATTAAAATGGGACCAATTTCGGAACATACTTATTCAAACAAAAAAAGAATTTTCAAAATCGGTCCACAATTGACGAAGTAATCGGTGAACATAAACAAAAAAAAAAAAAAAAAAAAAAAAACAAACTCCTCCTTTTTGGGAAGTCGGTTAAAAATAAACATTATCACCAAATTTCAAGTTCATATGTCTATAAGAAGTAAAAAATTCTTCGGTACAAAATGTTGTAAAAAAGGTGGCTTTGTAATTTTCTGATTTATTGTGAAACATTACCGCTGACAGAATATCAGTTGTCCTGATCCTCCTGAATGACAGACATGCGAAAAAAATGTGCGGGCAAAGTTTTTCCAGAAACACGCCTAAGCCTCGCACTGTACCTAGCACACTGATCAGTAAAGATAACAAGAAAGTAACATAAACTAGTTACCAAGCCCAATCCCCTTTATTTGTTACTACATACAGTATCGTAACTAAATTACTGGAGCTCTAGGTCTTACTAAGATAGTGTCAGATTTATTTGCAGCCTACAAACGACCCCCAGCCTAGGCCGGGTTGTAAGAAATAAATAAACAGTTTTAGTCCTATTTATGGAATGGAAGAATAGTAGGTTTGCTATCGATTTGAGAAAGAGTAATGTAGTATACGTTAGTACAAATTATAGTCGGATAGTTTTAGTAGGATAGTGTTGATTTTATGAGACCTTAGTACAATCAAAACTAAATAAGCTACATAGATAAGGATGTAGGGTGATTGCAAAACTTTCAGATTTGTATTGATAGCCTTACATGGTCTTGCAATAGTCGTCTTAAGGTGAGTATACTCTTGAGCATATTCGCGAGCATTACAATTTAATGTAACGTTCTTACGAATGGTACAATACAGGCAAAGGCTCAGTTTCCTAAATAATTTCCATGCAATGAAACGTTCTTGCGAATGCTCGAAGCTGCGTTTGACGTAATGCTCACGGCGAGTGAGCATTTACCTGCAACATTTATTTTTATCTTACGTTCATTTTTGACTTCAATCCACATCACCCGCGCTCGTGTCTTTGATCGATAAATGTTACACAAAAACGCTTATTAGTTTTTAAAATGTGCTGCATGTTCATTTAAGAACAGTAAATGCTTGATGTTCTGTTACAAGTAAATGTTCTAGTCTGTACTCAACTTTTGAAGCTAAATTTTTTGTACTCTTTTTCGGGTAGGCCATTGGAATGAAGCCACGTTCTTGTACGAAATGCCAAAATGTCATAGGGTTCGCTATCGCGACGCTTTTGTTGATCGCATCAATGTCACTTGTATACACACGTAGAATCATAACCTCTTTTTTTTGGAAGTCGGTTAAAAACACATCATCCCGCAAACCTGGTGCAAAATCCTTTGCAAAACGAGGCACTAACAATACACGTACCGTCATTATTACAATATAAAAATGTGTGGCTTGAATGACAGATTCGTTCCCTCGCATACAACTTGATTGTACAATCTAGAGGCCGTAATTCCGTACGTGTGCCCCGAAACGGAAAAACGTGCGACGTATAAAACATTTTTGAAGTTAATCACTGTCATTACAGTGGAGATGGTGGATTTGGAACACAGAATAAACAAAAACAAAACACGGTAAGATGGCGGCATGATACCTTGATTTCATATTTATGGAATAGACTGTCAAATTAATCCAATAGAAGTTGAGCAGTTTGTCCTTTGGCCTCCCTATAGGTGAAGCGACGACCTGGTCAAGGCTGCGGGCGTCCTATGGATGCGAAACGCACAGGACCGGTCAGTGTGGCGACGCTTGAGGGAGGCCTATGTCCAGCAGTGGACGTCTTTCGGCTGAAATAATGATGATGATGACTCTGTCCTTTACGCAATTGTTTGTACAAATATCAGCTTAGAACTCTCTACTGCTGAGTATTGCTCACACAAAGTCGCACAAAACAAATAAGACGGCCATAAGGCTTACACGGTTGAAAACTTAGCTTTACGAAGTTGGCTCAATCAGCCTGCAAGTCAGAAAATCTGTATTTTTTTAATGGCTATATTAATACGGTTAAAGAAATACGTGACTCCGATAAAGAAATCATGATTTTAGTAGATGAAAGTCTAACACTAAGACCCAGTCTCTGTAACCAGAATTTATAACAAAATTAAGGTAACAAATTGCCATACGTGCGTAGGCTGCAGTCTGCAGTGATTGGTTGAATTTATTTTCAACTGCTAGTCGAATTATTGGAACCAGCCATGTTATTTACGGAAAATACACAAACAAATGAAGCAAAATGAGTATGTAGTCTTATTACGTAACTAGCAAGGGCCAAACGATAGCGATTTTTGCGCAATAACTAGCGATTAGCAGACGATTCATACCTACACTGTAGGTAACACCGACTGTTATGAATTTATGACATAGCGTTTGGTCGCGCTATGATTGCTGATTGCTGTTTCTTACGTAATAAGCCTGTGGTTCTATTTTGACACGCACTAAATGACCACGCTTCAACACGTCTACACTTGCCGACAGCTTTGGTATATTTGGTATATCTGGCGCGCTCAAGACAGTGTCTGTCTGTGTGGGGCTGACTGAGAGAATTTGTGAGTAAGATGGCATACTCTACAGAAAGGAGGAATACACTACAATAAGGATCGTAGAAGGTGGCGATCTATATTTCTGCTTACCCCTATGAGAAAAAGCGTACGTATGCATACAAATGTAATTAGCTCAGTACATCGAACAGCCCAATGCCCTACTAACCCAATGAATCCGTTATTAACTATTAACAAAGGTACAAAACAAACAGTAAAAGGTTATGCCGACGAATCGTTAAATCATTGGCACGTCAGTTGTTTCCCTTCACTGTCAGTAAAAGACAGGCGGTAGACTGAAAAGGTTTCTTTCATTTGTGGCAGAGTGCCGGGTTCTATTGTGTTGTTGCTTATAGATTTATCTCGAGTTATTTATGAAAGCCTGGTACAGGTTATTATTGCCTCATTTGTGAGTTGATTGTTATGTCAGCAGCATTTTATTTATAATGGAAAAAAGTCCATTCAAAGGTTGTCCGTAAAAGATCACCTTTAAATCATACTGTAACACCCTACCACAGTTAATATAATACTAGTATACAGATGCCTCATCCCTTACAAAGAAACCGTGTCGACGTAACAAGCGTTTTTCGTCTGATTAAGATGATTTTTTATGATGATACAAGTACTTATATCGCGTTCGGTTCCATTCCATGGCTACAGATGGTGTTAGCATCAATTTGCTAGTAAAAGGGTTTTCTCGGTTCGTGACGATTTTTTCCTTAAATACAGTGAAGATTATTAAATATAGTATTTTTTTACAAGTTTTTATAGTTTCAGTGTACCAAAATGTGTTACAATACATTTTTTAAAAATCGAGTGGCATGCCTCAGAAATTTAAAAACGCGCCATCTATTGGCATCAATGATCCCTTCAAATGTGAAATAAGAGCCTAATATTCCATAATTTTGGGCTTAGGAGATTTGAGTATAAAAGAAAATTTTTTTTATGATCAATTCTGGAAAATGTTAATTTAACACACAGTTCAATAACGAATCAATGCATATCGCGCCATCTGATGACATTTATTTAAACCAAATTTTCTTTGTTAGCGCTGGGACCCCGTGACCCTACTAATCTTTAAGTTCATGTATCACTCAATATTTTTAGAGTGTTAAATAGAGAACCAAATAATAAGCATTATTATCATGCGCTCTCTTTTCCTTTATTCGCTCTGTATACGAACACACTTGTGCTGTATAATATCGCCTGTGTACTTGGCTTATCTTCGTTTCATTTGGCCAATGTGACCAAATTACGGTCGAGAAGGTTATTAAATGTACATTTTTTGTTCGTTAATACTAATGGGTTTTACTGTGGGTTTAGTAAATGTATTGTGATATTAAAAAAAAGGAATGCAATTAATACGATGTAGAGAACATGCCTTGTTTACTATGATGCTAATGCAACAATTTAACAAAATACAAATTGGAACAAATAACACATGGATCAATGGCTGTCAAAGATTTCAGACATTGAGAGAGAGACGGATCTATACAGGACGACTAGCTCTATCACTTTTTCACGGCGGATACATGATGGCGTTGACACGTTATAGAAAGACCCCAGATAAAATTTACGTATCCAATACAAATAAACCAAATTTGTGGTACAATCGATACTGCGATGGCTTATACAAATATGGATTAAATCAGTAACACAGTATTGTAACTTGCGACATAAAGACTGCCAGTAATATTAAGTTAAGACGGTATAAGACAAAAGTTACTGTTACTCTCTACGGCAAATATTGCAATAACTACTTAACGTACTGTTGGTAGTTTGGATTAAGATTGTAGCTTATTGCGGTTAAGTTTGAGCAAGGCTTAGTGGTATAAGACTTGCAAAGTTCACGATTTATAGCATTCATGCCCAAAACTGGACCCCCAGGGGTCTATATAATCTTGAGGTCATTGAAAAGAAAATAAAATTGGAGGTGCCTGAGTGACGTGGGGTCTTCTGTAACACATTATTTTAGTAAAAAGAGAAGGAAATAGAGAATTTATCTTCGTTAACTGAGTTTAGCTAAATCTTTGGCAAAATATTTTCCTAACTACTTACTATACTTAACGGCCGCTTTATGTACCGACACAAAGGCGTTTCGGAGCCCTACTGTACTACGATCACTTATTTTTCCTCAACTTCAAAAATACAACATTAGGACAGGAAAAATACTACGGGGTCCACAAAACAAAAAAGTTTGGAGACCGCTGATTTATAGTGTGTAAAGTATTTGTGTTTTCATAAGTGTATGTTAGTAAATTTTAGGATAGCTAAGTATAATTTGCCATTTAAGTACGGAAAATGAAAAATAAACTACGATGTGAGTTACCCGATAAAGCAACTATTATGAAAACATAGACATCAAAAATGGTCACAGAGCTTCAAAAAAAATGGACAAGTACGAGTCAGACTCGCGCACTGAGGGTTTCGTACAAACGGCTAGATTGAAATTTTAATATAACTATTAGGGCACCGAACATTGCTCTAACGATAATATAAACAGAAATAAGGGACAAAATTAACTTTGCCCTTTGGAAAATGTAGCCCCAATACATCGACATAAAGTGCAGCTTATAAACTGCAAATAAGTTAATAATCATTTTTTTACGGTTTACGAATTTTATCCTTTACCTGTGCTATAAGACATTGCTTCTTGCCAAATTTCATGATTCTAGGTCAACGGGAAGTACTCTATAGATTTTGATTCCCTTACGAGTGTAAAATATGCGTCATTAATGGCTGTATCTCTTGATTGTGTTGATCTAGAAGTTGTTTTTTTTCACAGGTGCAAGGGGTTACAAACTTGGGTATACGATATTAATTTCAAATTGTCAGACAGACGGCAACAAAGTGATCCTTTAAGGGTTTCGTTTTTTACCTTTTGAGGTACGGACCCATAAAATGACAAATCAGTAACAGTCCAAGTTCACTATGACAAAGCCCCCTATTTGCACCGGTTCATCATTATTCCGGTTAATATCGATTTGGTGTTATATCAATAAACCGATTCGAGCCACGAAATCAGTTGCGGTAAGCCTCTGAACCTAATTCAACCAACACATATAGCTGAATGGGTAAGTTATTGGTTATAGAATATTTAAGTTGTAGGCACGGTTTGTTTGTTCGGTGCCCTTTTGTTTCACCTAAGTATTTTCAGAAAGGCCAAGTGCGCAGTACTCATAACTAGCGTGTGTGACTAGATGTATGAACATATGAAACAAAGGTAGTATGTAAGGTTCGTAGCAGAGGTGCCGTTCTATAGTTTCTACCTTGCCCTATGGGACAAAAGGCACGTATGTATTTATATCCTTTTCATTGTACTTTCAATTTACTTTGGGAGTACAACATTAGGATAACTAAAATATTTTAGTCCGTCAGTTAAGATTCCCAAAAAATATTGGACACGTATTTTTTCTATTGTGTCAAAACTGATGATTTTTTTTTTAATGCGTGGCGTCTCGCAGTTCGGCCAAAGTAGCCGTCCTCTGCTTAACCGGACTAACCTGTGGAGACTAAGCTATGTAGCCTCCGGCCAGGCTTAAAGTTTCTAAACCTAAAGCGACAGCACTAAGGGCTACCCCAGTTGGGGTCGGACCTCGGCTCAGGGCGTCGCTTGGGGGATGGCAAAGGCCGGATCTGATAAAGTGATTCTACCATCCGTTCGCCTACGTGGAGAAGAACGGACAAGAAACTCCAATAATGATCTGACTGGTATTTAACTATGGCTCAGCACGCGGGCTAGCTTATAGAATCGAAAAGGATTACGCGACGAGCCTCTGCGGTGAGGACGGAACGAATATGTAAATTAATCTTGTATGAACGGCGGGTTCGTACTATTTACGAACCCACTGACCGTCCTTGTAGACAAGGCTATCGAGCTCCTTAGTGATGGACAAAAATGATGACGATACAGTGCCTTAAAATATCGCATGACGTCATGCATTGGTACATTTTTTACATAGCAGTTACGTCACAAGCACCCACTCCCGAACTTAGATGCGCTTTATCTTGGTGAACTTTTATTGATTTGAATAAGCAAAAAATACGTGTCCAATATTTATTGATAATTTAATCGGCGGACTAAATAGAATTTTCTGTTTCGTACCCCGTCATTATCCCTATTATAAAGTACAAGATACCTATTACTTTGGACAGTTAAATAGTACATCGTGTATTAAGGCGGTAAGTAAGGAATTACGATCGAGGCTCTAGTAGAAGCCCGAAGCCGAAGACAGGGCTTTCTGAGTCGAGGTTCGTAATTCCCGTACCGCCCGTGATACATACAATGTTTTTCATCACATTTGCGAGTAATAATTATGAATTATAGCTTTAATACACAAGTCAGCACAGCTGTTATTACGAAATACGTGAACTTTTTTTTAAGCGGTTGGCGAATTTTTGCCCACACCAAAGATTATACAGTGTTTCGTTCAGAAACTTTAAGGGCAAATACTTACGTAGGTATACAGCCATGACGGAGTGTAAAAATAATTAAATAATTTCGACGTTTTCATACTATAACTATTAAAATCGATTATTAAGAACATTAGTTGAGTATTTAAGTATCATGTAGCGAGATTGCAAAGAAATTCCTATTTAGATAAAATTTTAAGACAATTTTTCAATTGCGTGTAAACTCCTTGCTTGAACTTGCATGACTTGTGTGCTGTGCCATAAATTTTTTAAAAATATTTACCGCCCTAGGGTTTCATGACAAAAAGAAAGCCCGAGGGTTTTATTTGGGGCATTACTGCCAAGTTAACCTGTATGTTTAGATACTTTTTGCGTGCAAGTGTGATGAAAAAGCTCATACTTCCAAAAGTTGGCATATAAAATGAAATACTATATTTTATTTTGTTTAAGAAAAGGTATATTTCAAAATACATTTGTCATGAACTTGCTTCGAAATTAACGATACGCACTAATCAGATGGGGCTTCGACAGTGACCACTTCTACATGTACCTTATGCAAACACAAATTTTCGGCGTAATGCATACTTTCCGAGAGCCAGTCGCAGTTTTAACGAGATTTCTTGTGAACCTGGCATTGATCTATTCTGCACCAATGCAAGCCCAGTAAGGAAACTGTTAACCAAGCAGTTTTTTGTACAAGAGGCACCTGCCTGCACTTGAACCGTTTATTGTCCAAATTGGCTTAAAATTAGAAATTGTCAATAAAATGAGCCAGTTGGCTCTCTATAGTTGAGGAAGTACTCGTTGCTTAGACTACAGGGAAGTTTTTTTTTCCTTTTTTATTATCTTTAGAAGCTTGTTATTAACCATTATTTATATATTATTCTTATTATCATGTTATTAGTCTGTAAGCTTACCTACAATGTAAAAAATAAATAATTAAATGCTAAAACTAAACTAGATTTTTTCAGCTAAAGACTCATCATTGTCATTTAATTTGGCAAAGCTAAGAGCCTTTTGGCAACTTTTCTCGTTAAAGAATATTTTAGATGCCCTAAAAACATTTTATCCTTTTTCTCTTAAATCGTTATATATTTCTGCTTGTGTAAATTATATTTATTATGCCTAGTTTGGGAGCCAGGGAACTTGTTACTGTGTATAATGTAATGTTTATTATGAATAAAGTTATAAGGTTAGAAATAACAGTTTTATAAAATCAAGGACAAATAATATTTTTAATGAAAATATCAACGACTTTTCCGCAACATTTCGCCCGTTCATTTTATTTTACTCATGATGGTGCTTTATATTTCACTACGGCATAACCTTTATTTATTATATGCATTAAAACTTTAATACCTACAAGACATGTGATATAAACGCTGGAAAGATTTTATGAAAGCCGAGGAAATGAAACGCTAAAATATTTTAAAAGCGAAAAATCCTTAGATAGGAGTCACAGAGCTGCTAGCTGGATGCTTCTCTAGTGCTACGCTGCCAAGAATTATGCTCTTAGCGAATCAACGTCATGGTTGTACTATTGCAATGGTTAGGCCTATACAAGGTGAAATTCAGTCAGTGAAAACGATTGCCACAAGGTTCAAAATACATGCTCTACCGAAATGTGTGATCTAGAATAGTGATTCCAAACATTTTGTGCTTTTGCCATTGTACACCACTGTCGCTTATAGGATATTAAATTGTCATACTCTAAACGAACCAACGCAATCATGGTTTACTAAATCACTAGCTTCTGCCAGCAATGTCGAAAATTGTTATGAGGAAACATATTCCCGGTATGAAAAGTATTGCTCTATTTTAAACTATAATCTATCTCTGCACCAAATTTCATCCAGATCTGTTCAGCCATTCTGGCGTGATTGAGTAACAAACATACACACATCCAAACTTTCTTCTTTATAATATTAGTGTGATATTAGTAAGATTTTATCGTTGACACTGACGTTTGGTGCTACTCTTCATGACTTATTTGTCACTTGTCTGAGACAGGCTACCCAAAGAAGTCTGTGTGGCTTCAACTACATTCTAAAATAGGATAGGACTTCAGATACATTCTAAAATAGGATTACGTGTACATTGGCTTCCGGGCAGAGCCGGGATGGACATATATTATTCACTCAGTAACCTTATTCGAGCACTACTAAGTATAAACCTCGATCGATTCAGCCTTCGCGCTATGAATACCGTTTGAACGAGTTATGTACGAGTCTAAGATAGCGTTACTAGGTTCTTGTGCGATAAAATATATTTTTTAAGCAATTCAATTCCAAGGTGGTTTCTAGGGTGGGTTCCGTGTTCCGTAGTGTAGGGTTCCCAAAGGGTAAAAATGGCCCTCTTACTAAGACTTCACTGTCCGTCTGTCTGTCTTTCACCAGCCTGTATCTCATGAACCGTGATAGCTAGACATTTGAAATTTTCATAAATTATATATTTCTGTTGCCGCTATAACAATAAATACTAAAAAACCGGCTAAATGCGAGTCGGACTCGCACACCAAGGGTTGCGTACAAACCTCAGCTTAAAGGTATTATAGACCTGAGTATTTGATATGAATTTTAATTTAATACCTCTACGCGTTCATGAAGAAAGGGGTAGTAAGTTTAAAATTATTAAAAATATTTTTATTATATGATGTAACAAAAAATTTACGGTTTTCGCAATTATTCCTTTATTTGTGCTACAAGACGTTGCTTCGTACCAAATTTCAAGATTCTGTGTTAGCGGCAAGTACCCTGTAGGTTTTGATTCCCTTGCGAGTGTTGAAAATTTGCGGCAATTTGCGACATAAACGGCTGTATCGTTTGATTGCGTTGCTTTAAGGGCCATTAGACTTGAGTATTTGATATAAATTTCAGCTTGATATCTCCACGCTTTCCTGAGAAAAAGGGTCTTGACAGACAGACAGACGGACAGACAACAAAGTGATCCTATAAGGGTTCCGTTTTTTCGTTTCGAGGTACGGAACCCTAAAAACAGAATAAACTAAATATTTAAGTGGGGCTCCCATACAACGAACGTAATTTTTTTATTATTCTGACTAGCACTTGGCCGGTTTTTATATCCACTATGTTCAGATTCCATAAATTTCTGTATAGAAGACAACGATAATACTGAAAGAATGTTTAGATACCTCAATAGGTTTTGAAACTATGTTTAGGGCTTGTATTCCTAATAGACCCAGCAGTTATAATAGGCAATCGATTAACAAATAATTTAAAAATCGTGTTTTGATGATAAGCAGTGTCCTCTTGTAATATGCTAATTATATTACGTAGATCATATTTATGATTACCTATACATTTTCCAATACTGTCCTTTGATCCGTTTCTCTACTAATAGAATGGCCTTGGACGTTTATTCTGTCACAAAGATCACGAAAAAAAAGGCTACAATCAACTACAGACTAATCGATTGAACTCCATCAATAAATAATTCACGAACACAAACTGTAGTCCAAAATTTTCGATGTTCTCTTTTTATTAATTCACCGAACGAGTTTCGATCTAGCGTCGAGTTTACTGATTACCTTGTGTTTGTTCTAGAAAAATTGGATTGTACGGAATGGCACAGAATAGGAAACTACAGAAGGCCAGCTACATTACAGCGAGCGAAAACAGGCACACGCACACATAGGCGTGTCCGTTCGACGATCACAAATAAATGAAAGTCGCGAGTGCGCTTGCACTCACTGTACATGAAGCGTGTATATGTGTGCGAGCGTTTTCGCTCGTTGTATGGAACAGAATTTCTGTACCCATCTTTTTTGTGGAAACGGCCTCGGGAAATAAAGCTCACTGATTATTTGTTTGTCATTATCTGCTCATCAGTATCCGACCTTTGAAGGTCGTGTGTACACGTGAAATTGGAAACGTGGATTTCAATGTCCGTAGACTTGTTTCAGTTGATTTTTTTATATTGTATAATATTTCATGGAAGCAGATGTTTTTTTAATGAAAAGCCAAAAAAAATATCGAGTTTCATAAGACACGCTTAGAAAATGGACATCAAAAGACATGGCTAGGACAACCCAGTAGAGTACATGTGATGCACTGGCTGGTAAGCGAATGAGTCTCCTAGGGGTTGAATATCCAAAACCAGAAAGAAGACTATAGACTCATATCTCCCCTCTATATAAAACTCATGAAGAAAGTTTTCAACGAGATTGAGGTGGAGTAGGTTTATCTAGGGGACCACAATAGATCCAAATGGGTCGAAGTGTCCGAGTTATTTCTCAGCCCCTCCATAAGATAAGATAACCCAGTAGAAACAGGCACAGATTCCTGAATATCTATTTATTTTACAGCTGTTAGTAACATTATAGTCATTTGTAAGTCAGGAGACACAAAGTCTGAAATAAACGCACGAACACTTATGCAAAATACACATACCTACCCACCGAACGAGAACTCCGATTAGAATATTTAAGTAGGCACGACTGCTATAAAAAATTCTAGAGTGAAGTGAAAATTCTAGTTCGAAAAGTTCTAGAGTGGCGACCGCGTACCGGAAGACGCAGCGTTGGAAGGCCTCCCTCTAGGTGCAGCGACGACCTAGTCAAGGCTGCGGGCGTCCGGTGGATGCAAAACGCACAGGACCGATCAGTGTGGCGACGCTTGGGGGAGGCCTATGTCCAGCAGTGGACGTCTTTCGGCTGAAATGATGATGATGATTATGATTACTGCCATAAAGTGCTTACATTTACGAAACACCCGTGTGAATGCAAATGGGTGTAACCCATCCATTAACTGACTACAGAAACCTTAACGTCCACTTTCAGTAATGAATGAAAGCAGCATTCAAACCGTTAATTACAAAAATATTATAAAAGTGACAGTTAGTGCAAATTGTGGTGAGACCCGGCAAGGCGCAAACAATAAGGGTGATTTAACCAAAGATGTGCGAAGTTGCTGGGCGGAGCGAAAATGCGTATCTGACTCTTTTTAGCTGCAGGCGCACACATCCCTTGGACATATTCCTAGCTCAAACCCTCACATTCTGTCTCGCTTTGTTGTACGTTAAATAAGTTCTACTAGTCATTTTCTACCAGAATTGCGCTTAGTCCGGCTAAGAAACTGAAGTGGTCCTATTCGTGGATATTTTCCTTACACAACGCCTCAGTACCTCGCTCATCTTGAAAATTACCCAAAAGTGGGGAGGGGGAGTTATGGTTGAAGACGAGGCAATGATTATGACAAATGGCGACAGAAATTTAATTATGTTAATATTACGACTGCCAGTTGCCACTGCGGGTTAAAGAGAAAAGTATTTTTTGTAAATTTTTGGTATGAAAACAATTTTTTTGATAATTTAAGATACATTTTGGTAAAGATTATTTCCATGATACTGTTAACGATTTTGGTCTGTTAATACACATATTTTTGACGGCGTCATAAGTAAGGAATGTGTAGATTTCAGACTTATTGTTTGGCATAGCCCTAAGGAATTCCAATGACCAATATATTATACCTATAGACTGCAACTTTGATAATGTAAATATAAATACATTAGCTTCAGCCAGCGGCTTCGCCCGCGTGAAGTGTTTTAGTATCCCAAAGGATCAGTATACCGAGATAAAAAGCCTATGTGCTATTCCAAACTAATGTATCACTGAGACAAATTTCATCCAGATCCGTTCACTCGTCTGACGTGACAAACATACATCCATCCAAACTTTCGTATTTATAATATTAGAAAGCCTCAGATATAACTTGCCTTTTCAAGACTTGTCCAGAATAAATGGTACATTGAAAATAAATGACGCCTCGTTTCTAAAAACACACAAAGTAAATAAAAAACTTGAAAGAATATTGTAACAAACACTCCAAAGAACTCAAGCAAAATTCACCCTTTCTGACCAAAACCATGGAGCTCATTATCACAGTGTCAAAATCATTACAATTTACAACCTTTCCTACATTGTGTTTCAAGTACCCAACTTGGGTTCCCTATCTTAGAAGGGAGAGAATTAATAATATTTTAATTGGACCCTTGAACGCTCTATGCTGTTATTTATCGGTGTTTCTCTTTGAATCCCGCTAAAGTTTAATTGGAATGGTTATGTACTTTGAATTGCTCTCTGTTTCCCGAAACGGACTACAATAGAAGTCCTGGGGTAAATGTACTTAATTTTGCGAAAAATAACTTTCTTTGCCGCCAAGGTCGCTTAACGAAGCTGAGGTTGGAAGTTCAACATTTATGAACTGGTTCATAATTGTGGTTGCTTGTTTTATGGTTGCAAGGTTTAATGTTAATAGGAGGAAGGCTGATTTCTTTTGGATAAGGTGACTTTTTGAGATTGAATAACCGATTTTCCAAATAGGAAGAGTTTCTCAATTCGGATGTTTATATATATTTTTTTATGTATGTTTGGGCATAACTCCGTCATATATGAACGGATTTGCAAAATTATTTTTTTGATCAAAAGGAGTTTATTTCGAAATGGTTCTATTTATGTTTAGTAATGATCTGATGAAGAACCTCGGAGATATACAACAGAACTCTTCAATAAATGACGGCAAATCACTTGGGATTGCTGCAATCGCATGTATGTTTATTGTATACACCATTTCATAACAAACCATTACGCCAATATGCTTTAAATGGGTACGCAGATGTGTAAAGTTCAACCTGGTACACTCTCATTCCACTGGTTACATTCAAGTTATATGTTATTCGGATAATGTATTCTGGCATCGCTGTGGGCATTATAGGTACCTTACTATAGAACTTGTCCATTATGTACCACTAAAAAACTTTGTAGTGTTTTTATTTTTTGGAAGTCGGTTGTATTTTATTGTAAAAAAGTATTTCTTCGAATGAATTTTATTGTTGGTTTGATAAAGGTGATTTGGCTTTATAATTCTGCGGCTTCAATACAAAAACAATAGATACAGAAAGTTGGGTAAAAAGTAAGGAGATCAAAAGTGTGGTTTCATCATTATAGAATTAATCAATTTAATCCTTCTTCCTACAATAAAAATGGAAGTCTTGTATGTTTGTTTCGAACAGATTTGTTAGAAATTTCGAACACATGTAGAACAAAACATGGGTAAGATCATAAATTATACTTTTTATGTCCCAGTGGAACAGACCTACTTGCGTGCAAACCCGCTAGCAAAACCTAGTTTTACTAAAAAACACAGAAATTGTATTTAACATTAGCATTTATTCATTTGTCAGTCTCAGATCAAATAAAAAGTCAAGATGGAACGTTGCAAACAACAAAGTGAAGCCGGTTCAAAGTAAGCCTTGCCGTATAAATACACAATTATACGCGCACACGTATAACGAAACTACCAATTAGCTTCTCAGTTGAGCTTTATTATTTGATCTGTAAGCTCGAAGGACAAACTAAGGCGTAATTTCATTGTTAGTGACTGCGTGTAATTGTGTATTTGTACGGCAAGGCTTAGTTTGAACCGGCTTCACTTTGTTGTTTGCAACGTTCCATCTTGACTTTTTATTTGATCTGAGTTGTCAGTATACAAATCCTTAAGGCGTATATATTCCCCAATGTTAACGCAGTACTGGCCGTGCACCCGCTCCGAGCCAGATTATCAATATTTAACCTCATTTTGGACACATTTGTACTGCTATTTCACTTACAAAGAATTAATTCTAGCCATACATTTTTCTGTGTCAAAATATTTTTAAACTTCAAAGTCGATTTGGAGGAGTATCCAAAACTAGCGTGATTATTATCTGTGAAATCGTGTTTATTATTTTGTTAAAGCCAAACTTCTAATAGTGTTTCACAAATAATTTACATTAATCAATAATATATATTTTTTCAAACCTAATATAAGGGATATAAGGTTAAGTTTGCCAGCAACTACAAATGCAATACATCAATGCACGACAATGATGCATGGATCAATACAAATGTCCGACACCATTGTTGATTGTCACGCACTGAGATGTACCTTGTGTTTGTTTGCTAACACCTAACCCAACACACACATTTACACACACGTACATAAATCTTACTATCTTACTAATATTATAAATGTGAAAGTTTAGATGAATGTGTGTGTGTGGATGTATGTTTGTTTCTCAATCACGCTAGAACGGTTCAACGGATCTGGATGATATTTGGCACAGATATAGATTATAGTATGGAACTTTTTAGTCTGGTATAACGTTCCCTGTTGGGATAAGAAAACACGTTTCACGCGGGCGAAGTCGATGGCAGAAGCTAGTATATAATGGTAACGGTAACATAGGTTTTTAAAGCTATGTACGAGGTTAATAATGCAGATTTTGATGATATAATTTCGTTTTAGAAGCTCTTGCTTATTTTAATTTTATTATTATCTTTAGGCTCGCGTTTGAACACTATCTCGCCTGATGTTAATAATAACAGCCGAATGAGTCGATCTTCAAAGTAAAGCAACCCTTACCGAGGTCAGATCGTGAATCGATGACCATCTTTATATAGCGACTTTCCTCCATGCCTCAGAAAGCACAGTCATGGCCTGGCCGGTTTTATTTGTCTAAAATTTCGGCAAGGCAGGAAGATAATGCGACAAAATTTTATTATTGCTTTCAAGATCGTGGATCTACACTAAAACTAGTTAAGTAGTACTAAATAAAGAAAAACGATATCAAACAAGTCTGGTAGGAATACAGAGAGAGAATCTCTTTGGAGAATAAGAGAAAATAGGGCTATGATTGTCTGTGAACGTATCACAAGGAGCACAAATGATTGGGTTTTTGTTTGTTTATCTATTTTGCCATGTGTGAAGAAAATTACAATGTTTTTGATACGTTGGTATGTTTTGGTTTGTCGACAAGCTTTTTGTTTCTGAAGGTCAAGAGTATTTTTGTTTTGTTTTAATTATGTGTTTTTGGGGCAACTTGTTTACTTTTGTTGGTTAAAAGTATTTTGTTTTGAACACTTACCTATACGTATGTATTTTTGTACCGTTTTCGTCGTCATGATATCCCGTGTCAAATAATACTTACACTGAAAAAGGGAAAAACGGAACAATTTTGTATATTTAAATTTACTCAAATTTAAGTTATATATAAAAGTAATTGGTTTGAATTTTTTATTTCTTGATTGGAATGCGATCTAGAAAATGTATTTTCAAATCAACAGCTATGTGTACGTGTGGCACCGAGTTGCCGCCTCTGACATACCCCTGTTAAAACTGCGATGGTTTGTATTGGTGTGTAAATTCAAAAAAAGTTTGTAAAATATTTCTTAGTTAATAAAAGACAAAAAAATAAAAATTGCTTTGTTTTGTATCATATTAATTCAATTTATTTTCTCTGTTCTCTTCCTAGTATGATAAGGTTCGCAAGTCCCAATAATTTCGTAAGCAGCATCAATAAATTAATAACAATTAAATTTTTGTTTCATTGTAGTTCAACGGTTAAAGAGCGGCAATATTGTGGAAAAAACTGAAAAAGCTATATGTATCAAGTTAGCCATTATTGCTATCAACAAAAAAATATTTTGACTTACTGAAACATCTGCTTTGTATTACACGGAAAACATAAATGTGCACTTGGAGCTGTCAATGTCAATTTGACGTTCGACTGTCGCAACGTGTCACGAGTATTGAATGAACAAGAACATGTTCTAAAATTAAATCAGGTAGGTAAGATCATAACTCGACGATTTAAGTGTCTCCTGCCTGAATTTATACGCTCAATCTAACCAGCCACCGTACAGGTATACCTTTACAAATTAAGGTAAAAACACACACTCACCGAGAGCTATAAACTTACGCACATAATTACACACTTATCTACATTACTTGATGGGCCGTGAAATTTTATAGACGTTTTGACTTTATAGCCTGGCCGTGAGCAAACATTTGTATATGCTGCCAGGATTTTTATGTTAGTGTTATATTTGGCAAACAGACAAAATACTTAATGGTTTTGGCAAACTCGAATTTTGCTTTATTTTTTAATTTTTATTTACAACAGAATTTAAGTAACTAGGTGAACAAATTTATTGTAATAATGTACAAGTGCAAATAAAAACTTGAGAGGTGTCAAGGGACACCCGGATGGAACGAAGTTTTTTAAGTTATAAATAATATATATATCATTTACGAAACGAAAATAACTGGCTTGCTTTCTATGAGAGAGAGAGAGACAGACAGAGAAACACGCGTACGCCGCACGGCTTACAACTATAGCAAAAAGTGTCGTTACAACTTTTGGTCTTAATTTTTTCCGTCTAGCCCCCCCTTTCGCAACGCGCGATAAAGAACTTCGTTCCAAAAGTAAAGAGGGAAGAATTCAAAATGCATAAATAGTTAACTTAGTCATTAATTTCATCAACACTCTGCTCTTAAAACAGGCTTGTCTTAAGACCAAAAATTCCAAGACATGTGACATCCACCAACAGGCATTGGGCCCACGTGGTGTACTACTGCCCTTTACTTCCCACAGAGAGGAAGCCTGTATCTCAGCAGTAGAAACATTACACGTCTACTTAATACAGCACTCAAAATAGCAAAATTATCGCCAGAGCAAGATAATGAGCAAGGGTCTCGCTCGGAACGAATCCCTATTGTGTGTATTACGGCTATTGCTATGACATGTATATGTATTTTCATATGTTGGATAGGCTAATATTTGACTACTAATATGAACAGAATGAGGTAATTTAGGAATACCGTGACTGGTATACGGTATCCGTTTTGCGTCAGATAATCGCAAATATTATATTGTTAACCATTTGAGTAATTGCTCTACAGAGGATTGAAGTCATTATGAGAGGCGGTGTAAATACGAAGAAATAACTGACATCTCGACCCACTGTGTTTTTTTAACTAAAATCTGTTAAAATCTAAACAAATATAATAAAGTTCTGTAGTTTCTGCCTACTCCCATAGGAAAAAGGCGTGAGTTTATGTATGTTTGTGATATAATAAATAAGCATTATTGTGATGGTTTGTAAAAGGTAATCTCTGGAACTACTGACTTAGTTCTGAAAATGATCGCCAAGTGTCGTTGGCTACTTTTTATTCCGGGAAAATTTTTCACGGTTCCAGTGTATTAGCTCAAGGGAGCGAGGACGTGGCAAAAAGCTATTCATTACTGATTTTCAGCTCTTAACCTAACAAAAACTATTCAGAAAAACCTACTTTCTAAATTGTATAATTAAACCAAACACCCCACGAACCGCATCAAGAATTCAAACGATCAGTAAGTTAAGACTGAAGCTAACAGCTAAAAAGTTAATTCCACGAGCACTCATAAAAGCGACAATTAAAGTTCTTTATAAAGTGAAACTCACTAAATAAGGTTCTTAAATACAATTTTAGATAATTTGAAGAAAATTAGGTTTCCGCTCTTCCTATTAACTATTCGTGAGTTAATTTTGGCAATTAGCGCTTATTCGCCATTTTGTTTGCAACAGTTGAGGGGATATTAGTATTTTTATATATCAGTTACAAATTTTACTCCTTTTCTAAATCAGAAATATTTTCCGGATAGAGATTTCCAGATTTTGTAAATGGCTTCAATGATTTTCAAAAGTTATTTATGTACATAGTTGCAGTTTTATCAGATGCCAGGAAATGCATGATAAATAGATTAGGACTAGGTGACACATAAAAATATAAAGCTTGTAAATGATCTTATCTTATCTTGTGTAGGGGCCGAGAAATAACTGGGACACTTCGGATCTATTGTGGTCCCCTAGATAATCTACTCCTCCCCAATCTCGTTGAAAACTCTCTTCATGAGTTTTACAACGAGACTAGGAGATATGAGCCTATAGTCTTCTGGTTTTGGATATCCAACCCTTAGGAGACTCATTCGCTTACCAGCCAGTGCATCGCATGTGCACAGAAGGTGCTCCATGCGTTTCGTATGTTCCCTACACAACCTGCACATGGGTGTCGTAGTTAGACCCGTCTTCATGAGCATTTCTCCAAGCATTTAATGATAGAAAGATTTCGGTTGTGGTTACCAATCAGAACATTCAACCATTTTCTTAAACATAATATGCTAAGGACCATTTTCTAATCATAGCTTAATAAAGTTGTAAAGGACACAAATCTATTGAATTCACCAAAATTAACGAAGATACATCAGAGTCACAAATTAAGTATTTTAACGCGAGCCAATAGATTATAATAAAAAAATATATATATATATAATACAATAAAAGGGGACATTAGTACATACATAGACTTGAAAGAAATGGGCGCAAAATACTTGTATTTGTCACTGAAAACTGGCATTAGAATATCTATAAACACTTGATAAACGTCCCTCAGACGTCTTTACATAGCATTGTACGAGGATTTACTAAAAGGTCAAGACTTTTGCTTATATACATCACCTGACCACACTTCATTATTGGGTGGTATATAGTAAAGAGCCTTTGTACAGGTCAAATGTCGTACGTGGGCCAGCGTGGCCATTGAAAGAGAATTAGTGTGTCAGCTGCTTTCCCTCCCACGCACTTTGTAAGGCGATTGAACGGAATTTTATTATGTAGGACACATGATATTGTTGGAGTATTTTATTGGGACCAATACTTTGTGGTAAGCGCGTGAAATAATTGTGACACTTCAATATAACATATAAGCTTTACAGAGCAATACAAAGGAGTTAGGGCTGATGTAGGAGGAATAGTGTGTTGATTACTTAAATCTATAAGACACACTTGCAAAAAAACTTAACTCAGAGTTAGTAGCAACTAACTCTGAGTTAAGTTTTTTTGCAAGTGTTAAATTGACAATACAAAACACGAGGTTAAATTGACAATATTGTATGACAAACCGTAAATTTAAGCTCATGTTAGCAATTAACTCTAAATTAAGTTTTTCGTGCTAGTGGGCCCAGTAGGCTAACCTATTGGGCCCAGTAGGCTAACCTATTGGGACTTTAAATATAAAACTGTAACATTCAAATGTTTTATTGTTAGTACATGTTTTGAAGTTTTTAACCGACTTCCCAAAAAGGTGGAGGTTTCTCAATTCGACCGTATATATGTTTTTTAACCGACTTCTCAAAAAGGAGGAGGTTTCTCAATTCGACCGTATATATATATTTTTTTTTATGTGTGTTCGCGGATAACTTCGTCTTCTTCGTCGTTTTTTTGTTGGAAAGGAGATATCCCAAGGGTAGTACCATGATAAGGAAACCCAGGATCTGATGATGGGATCCTAGAAAAATCGAGGAAACTCCTCAAATATTATAGGCATACATATAGCGATTTTGGTATTTTCAACAATAATGCAATCATTTGCACTCAGAAAGTATCATTTGGAGAAGTGGAACTGATGAAGAAGACCAGAATGGCCACTGGAAATCCGAAATAAAACAATGTATCCTAGTCGTGTTTGGGCTTATTGGAATCGTCATAAGATGTACTTTTGCTATAAATGATTTTCATGTAACTTGGAGGTACCTACCAAAACTAAAAAGAGGAAAATATTTTTTTTAATAAAAAATCCAACCGACTTCCAAACCAAAACACTTCAAAGCGAAGTCGGTGTCGAATAACGGAAAACAATGGGTACAAAAGACACCGACTTCGGCAAAGAAAGTTATTTTTCGCTATGAAGTGTTTTGGTTTGGAAGTCGGTTTGTTTTTTTGTTAAAAAGTTTTTTTTCGATTCATCATCATCACCCGTAGCCTAATTTTACCCACTGCTGGACATAGGTCTCTCTTTGCATGTGCCAATCCCCACGCTCCTGTGCCTCCCTTATCCATTCTATCCGCGATGGCAACAATGTTTCTCGATTTGTAACCATAAATACTTTTCTCTTTTTCCCGAATACTTTTCCATCACGTCACACTAATATATAAGTTTATCCAATTTAAAATAATTTATTTTTATAATCTGTTGTCTCGCGTTTCACCACTATCTCGCCTGATGGTAAGCGATGGTATGGTCTAAGATGAAGCAACGTTTTCTCTACCTACTTTTTTTAATCAAGCGGTTTAGCTTACCGTGCATTATCATTCAAACCAAACGTGTATGCAAAATTTCATCTTAATCGGTTGAGGATAACTGCTTTAAAATTCAGTTGCAGAATTTGACCCGAACACACATACATACATCAGAATAGAATAGAATACTCTTTATTATGTACACCATATAAGTTACAGAAAGTATAGACGAAGAAAACATTACTGGGTGACACAATGGGCGGCCTTATCGCTAAAAGCGATCTTTTCAAGACAACCATTGGATTATATATAAAATAAATACATATATATATTATATAGACAAATAAACACAGTAATAAGTATGAAACAAAAACATAGATATAAAAAAAAACAACTAATAAAGAGAGAGGTAGTGATTATTTACCATTGTTTTAAAAATGGGTACAGATTGAGCTCGCCTTATTGACACGGGCAAAGCATTCCACAACCGCACCGCTTGAACCGTAAAAGCATTACATTGCAAGTTAATAAAAAACTTGTAATATAGGCGGAAGTTTGCGAGTGTATTTTTATGTTTATTACTTCTTCACGCTGAAACAGCTGGACAGATCTGGATGAAATTGGGCACAGAGATAGATTCTAGTCAGGAATGGCACATAATGATTCCTTTTATCTCGGCAATACGTTCCCTTGGGATAATTGTCGACATCCACGCGGACGAAACCGCTGGCAGAAGCTAGTCATCTATAAACATCAGTTGAGATCGCTATCTCGCTAAAGCGCGTCCCTATTCCAAACAAGAACATACCTAGCACTCTTCCAAATCTTCCGCCGTATAAACCAACAATCAGCCTTCCACCTAATTCAAGGTCATTATCAAGGACAAAGTGACAAAAAACGCAAAAAAAAAATGCTTAAGTATACATGAAAAATAACGTAAGCATTATAAAAAAAGCTTCTACCCACATCGGGGGTACATGTTTTGGAGGGGCGGGGCATAGCTGGGTTCCTCTATTGATTTTGCACCCCCGCGACCCCGCTTTACCCCCGCACGCATCTCACAACTGTTGCTTAACCAGGGCTGGAGAACAGTAGGTCAGTTCGATAATACGATTTTGAAGTTGGATTTTTCTTTGTGGTGTGATGTGGTCAATGTTTGGGTTTGTAGCAAAGTTGGTTAACATCAGAAGTACGATATTTTCGTCCTAAATAAAGACAAACCAAAAGGACAAATTGACCAATAATTCAGTCAAATGCATTGAAATATAGTAGGTACATATCAATATTCTTCTAAAGCATTGCTTATCAGCACTGTTTTAATCCATGAAAAAAATCATTTATTCCTAACTTCCTCAAAAATGGTGGACATTAAAAACTCTCCTTCTGTTTCTCCTTTTCAAGCCTCTATGCATAGATACAACGGCCTTGGAAGAAGCCTCGAGGAGTTCCGAATCTGTCAAAACTGTATACGGATCTACTAAATCATATATAGGTTACCATGACTACGGTTAACAGCTAAGGATATATTTAGTGCCTTTTCTGCACATTCTGCTGAAAATTTTTCAGGCTTGCTCAGTTTTTCGTTTGATTAAATATATATGTGTGTTTGTTTTGTATGAATAGAGTGACTTTGTATGTATGCATGCGTGTGTGTGCGTATGTGTGTTTGAGGAAGGCGGAAGTGTTGTGTCTTGACAGACAAATTAATTGAATTGCACTCAAACAACTAACTAAATTCTTGTAACAGCTAAAGCGAAATAGTACAGTTGTTTAGAAAATTAATTTTATTGGTATTCGTTATTTTCTGCCTAGGACCATGGCAAAAGGGCTGGGTTTATGTAAGTATGTATAAACGGTATTTATTTTGTACTGTACGCGTAAGTTGAAGAGCCGCTAGAACTCTCCTCAATAAGATATAATTTTATTTAATTTTCTATCTACGTTAATTAAAAAGATTCTCAGAACTACGTATTTCGAATGCAAGCAGTAACGAAAATTAAATATATATTCATTTGAGGTACGCTTTTAATACGCTTCTGCAATTACGCTTAGCAGCTTTTTTTCAAACCACGACTTTCTGAAGATACTTTATTTTATTCTAAATAATGTTTTTATCTTTCACGTTCACAATACTTTTTATTTTAGACATTTACCAGCCAAACAAATTGTTTACTTAATAGAACTGCGTTCAATTTCTGAAGGAATCTGAAGTCCAAAAAACAGGGGTTCTTAAAATATATAGGACATTATTCACAAAGATAACATAATAAGATGAAACTATGATAAATTAATCGATACGTAATTAATTAGCTACAAGAGAAGTTTACTCAGAATCTCTCATTATAGTTACTTCCATCAATCATTTAGGACAGGATAAGAACATCGTTAAACTGAGCTTGAGGAAATGCAAATAGATCCTTGATGATATAGGCTTAGGATGGTAAATGGTGTGGCTTGAAACAGTAGAGTTAGAATATTCTTAATAACAAGTAAAATTTCAAAATTTAAAATACCCCCGACACATTTATCTTGCGAAAACATTCAGATTAAACAGTAAAACGCCCACCCATAACTTTTGAACGGCTGAACCTTCTTTTTTCAAACATAGCTAAGAACACTCTCGACACAATCACCGTTCCAACAAAAAAAACTAAATCCAAATCGGTTCATCCGTTGAGGCGCTATGATGCCACAGACAGACACACAGATACACAGCAACACACCTCAAACTTATAACACGCCTCTTTTTCCGTCGGGGGATAAAAACGAACAATGTACAAGGGAATGATGCTGAAGAGACGATAATATTTATTCGACATAGTATTTCCATCTCAAAGTACTATTAATCTAAAAAAAAAAGGTCAGAAATCGCCTCGATTCTAAGATTAAGTGTGGTATTTACCATGTGTATTTTGATTTTTGAGTTCTTAAAGCTCGATTTTTCGCCACCGTTACAAGCGCTATGATCACGAGAACTAAAGTCTTTGCGGGTGGGTGTTGTTTACGAAACAAATATTAATTCTAATGATTGTGACCATGTCAGCTTAAAAACTTATATTAAGCGTGGTGATAAATGGTCGTGTCTTCTCGGTATGAAAAGGTCCTAGAGGCATTGGGCCGATAATATACGTTTTTATTATTTACTAACTTCAGCCAGCGGCTTCACACGTGTGAAAAGTGTTTTTTATTCCAAAGGAAAATTATACCGGGATGAAATAGCCTATGTGCTATTCCAGAATTTTATCTATCCCTATGCCAAATTTCATCCAGATCCGTTCAGACGTTCTGGCGTTATTGAGTAACAAACATACATCCATCCAAACTTTCACATTTATAATTATTTATTTATTAGTTTATCTTCGAACTGGAACGCCTTTGCAGCAATTATACCAATGGTGTACAATCTTATAATAAACTCTTTCTAAGTCCAGGTTTCCTCACGACGTTTTCCTTCACCGTTGCCAGCAAATAATATTATTAAGATTTGCTTTACAGTAAAAACCTTTCGAATTTTAGCTTACAAAAGAAAGGTGTCAGCGCTACAATGCCTCATATTTTCTACCTTTTCAGTATCTTAAACAGTTTTTATACTACCAGGATTCATTTTATCTTAGTATCCATGACATCTATTTATTTTTAACCGACTTCCCAAAAAGGAGGTTCTATGTTCGATATTATGTTTGTTTTTTTTTTTGTGTATGTTCACCGATATCTCCATCAATTGTGGACCGATTTTGAAAATTATTTTTTGTTTGAAAAAGTATGTTCCGGAATTGGTCCCATTTTAATTTGGTGAAGATCTGATGAAGAACTTCGGAGATATACAACAGAACTCTTCAATAAATAACGGCAAATCTCTCGGAATTGCTGCAATCGCATGTATGTTTATTGTTTATACCATTTCTTAACATAACATCACGACAGTTCGCTCTTAAGGCGTACGCATATCTCTCATTTCACCGGTTATGTTCAAGTTTCATGAAATCTATTCTGGCGTTATAGTTACCTTACTAACTTGCCTATTAGGTAGGCACAACTAAAAAGTGAAAAATAATAAAACTCTTTTGCAAAAAAATACTACCGACTTCTAAATACAAAACTACAAAGTGAAAAATAACTTTATTTTTTGAAGTCGGTGTCCATAACGCAAAAAATAAAGTTATATTTCACTTTGTAGTTTTGTATTTGGAAGTCGGTAGTATTTTTTTGGAAACAAGTTTTTCATTTGGAAACAGCTTTTTTACACCTTTCACTAAAGGATTGCCTATTGCAACAAATGCTCCTATCCTAACATAATGTACAAACGTACAAACTCATAGTTATTTACCCAGATATAAGTACAAACAGTAACACCATCTTGAGGTCAGTTCCAGGGTCCCTAATGTGTTCTCTGGGTCTGAATATAATACAAACATTAAGTGGAATTCATGTAATGAAGAACAAACACTTTATGAAGGACAAGACACTAGTAGAGAAATATACGCTGGAGTTGTGGTCGCCATTATAGTTATATAGTCCGCTTTAGCAAGAACACGTTCTGGACTCAAGAAATGTACTACAATTTCATTTTATCAATAATTATTTATCTAAATGCCTGTAAGACTACTAATTGACCATCTATAATAATGATTAAAACATAGAAATGGGTTTTTTTAAAGCCAGAAAGGATAAGTGCCATCAGTTATATCATCGACTGAAATGATCTTTTCATGAAACTGGCGTATTTTTTAACCAACTTACCAAAAAGGAGGAGGTTGTATATATTATTGTATGTTCACCGAATTCTCCGTCAAATGTGGACTGATTTTGAAAAATCTTGTATGAATATGGAAGAGTGTGTTCCGAAATTGATCCCATTTTAATTTGGTGAAGATCTGATGAAGAACTTTGGAGATATACAATAGAACTCTCCAATAAATGACGCCAAATCTCTCGGGATTGCTGCAATCGCGTGTCTGATTATTGATTATACCATTTCATAACATAACATCACGCCAGTACGCTCTAAAGGGGTACGCAGATGTGTACAGTTCACCTTGGATTATACCGGTTATGTTCAAGATTCATGGTATTCCGGTAATCTATTCTGGCATTATAGGTACCTTACTAAAGGCAAGTTGCCTATTAGGTAAAACTAAAAAGTGAAAAACAAAAATCTTTTTTACAAAATAATACTACCGACTTCAAAATACAAGCACTACAAAGTGAAAAATAACTTATTTTTGGAAGTCGGTGTCTTTGGTAGGTACAATTATTTTTCGTTATGGACACCGACTTCCAAAAAGAAAGTTATTTTTCACTTTGTAGTGCTTTTATTTGGAAGTCGGTAGTATTTTTTTTTTGTAAAAAGCAAAAACTCAAACCGACTCAATATTGGCTGGCATATTTCTTAACAATAAAAATAAATCTATTTGATGGATATTAGACGGAGCTCTATTTCTACGTATTCACTTTATATGACACATTTTGTTACGATCTTTTTTTTGTTTTTAACGCGTAACATATTGGGTCTTTCGTATAACGACCCTAATTACGTTTGTTTTCAAACCATAACTCTCTTTAATGTGCAAGCAGCAGGTGGTCAAACACAATACCATTTAATTTTAGCAATTACCTACCTAAAAGTGACAGATGCATATTCTTTTTTGCTCAACCTTACTGCTGAATGAAGGTTATAATGTTTCTAAATTGAAAAATATTTTAGATTTTTATGTAAATTATAGATATTCGTCTAAGAAAACAAATAAATACTCTGTACCTTCAGTAGATTCGACGGAAAGTTCGGTTTCAGTCAAGTTTCATCAAAAAAACAGGTTTCGATTTAGGCGGCAACCTGCCGAAACTACGATCAAAACCGAAACTGCATTCGGGTTCTCGCGCTGTGATCGGTCATGTTCGGTGCGTTAAATTCCTTCCAAACGAGTATTTTTTTGCGAATATTTTTCTCTTAAATGAGGGGTTGTTATATTGATTATCATACCAATAAGTGAAAATGTCGAAGACTGCATAACTCTCTTTAATGTGCAAGCAGCAGGTGGACAACCACAATACCATTTAATTTTAGCAATTAACTACCTAAAAGTCACAGATGCATATTCTTTTTTGCTCAACCTTACTGCTGAATGAAGGTTATTATAATTCTATATGGAAAAATATTGTAGGTTTTTATGTAAATTATAGGTACTCTTCTAAGAAAACAAATAAATACTGTAATGTTTTATTTGTTCCACTAGTTCATATTTTTAACCGACTTCGCAAAAAAGGAGGAGGTTCTCAATTCGACTGTATTTTTTTTTTATGTGTGTTACCTCAGAACTTGTTACTGGGTGAACCGATTTTGATTTTTCTTTTTTTAATTGAAAGCTGGTGCTTGTCATGTGGTCCCATTCAAATTTGGTCAAGATCTGATGAAGAATTTCGGAGATATACATCAGAACTCTTCAATAAATGACAGCAGATCACTCGGGATAGCTGCAATCGGATGTCTGTTTATTGTTTACATCATTTCATGACATAACATTACACTAGCACACTTTAAAGGGGTACGCAGGTATGAACAGTTCACCCTGGTATACTCTAAATCCACCGTTTTTGTTTAAGTTTCATGTTTCTGGGTTAATCTATTCTGGCTTCACTTTGGAGAATTGGTCCGTTATGTACCCACAACTAAAAAGTGAAAAATAAAAAACTTTTTAACAAAAAATACAACCGACTTCCAAATAAAAACACTACAAAGTGAAAAATAACTTCAATTTCGGAAGTCGGTGTCAAAAAACGAAGATCCCAAAACAAGAACACCGACTTCCGAAATTGAAGTTATTTTTCACTTTGTAGTGTTTTTATTTGGAAGTCGGTTGTATTTTTTGTTTAAAAGTTTTTTCCGACTTCCAAATAAAAACACTACAAAGTGAAAAATAACTTCAATTTCGGAAGTCGGTGTCAAAAAACGAAGATCCCAAAACAAGAACACCGACTTCCGAAATTGAAGTTATTTTTCACTTTGTAGTGTTTTTATTTGGAAGTCGGTTGTATTTTTTGTTAAAAAGTTTTTTCATAGAAGAATGTTAAGATTGCCTGTCTGTATGTTAACTTTACCCGGCTTAAGGGCTGTACGAATGTGGACGAAACTACGAAACTACACAGACATGGGTAGACCATGTCATTACCACCTCCATTAGTACTTTTAATACTGCGAGTATTTTGCCTTCGGATAGTTGAAGCCGCGGGTGAAGCCGCCTGCAAACACTGGTAGGTTACATCTGAACTATCTCTGATTGTTTATTTTATCTATGTTTGATATTTATATGGATATTGTTTGATACTGCACCTACAATTTCAATATCCAATATGTTGGCAATAAATGTTTTTTTTCTTACTATAGATACCTAACATTTCTAGAACACACGATTCTGCGTTCATGTACGTCAAGCATACAAACCCTGAAATTTCAAACGATATCCCAAAAACCGAGATTCTATGAACATCTCTGTTCTGACAAGCAATTTCTGCTAAAATAAAATTATTTCCCAGAACTTTTCGCACACTCAATATTGTAATAAAAATTGTGTCTTCAAAAGATATTTCATGTTGCTCGAACTTTTAAAGACACTTAGGTATTTCAAATTGAATGTAGTGAGTGCCTTCTTGTAAGTTTTTCAGCGTAGTACTTGACAGAAGCTTGAATAAAAGTGCTTTCTGAAAGTGTTTGAACTTATTCATGATAGGTACTATTTTTAAAAGAAAATGTTAGACAAAAGGTAGTATGATATTTTGGAGTGCACTTAACCCAAGAACGTCCAGTGTGATATGATGTGACTAGATATGAGTACCCTTATTTCGGTAGAAGGATGATGATGATGACACACAAGACACTGTTTAGGGATTGTTTAGGAAGTTCTGTATTTAAATTATCTAAAGAGAATCAGAATATAGAATCTACTGCAAACAGTGTAGAGATATTTATAAATACAAATGATAGTTAGATATAAAAAGTGATAGTGTACTATTTTCTTTTCAATAAAAGGAAAATTAAACGTCCTTTTTAGCTAACCGTGCATTATCATTCAAACCAAACGTGTATGCCAAATTTCAACTCAATCGGTTTGGAATAACTGTTTTAAAATTCAGTCAAAAGATTTGACCACCCACACATAGGTACTAACTAACAAAACAAGTTATATAAAAGCTTGTAATAAATATTGTAAAACAAAGCACGATCTCCAAACTAACACAAAAATATTTCCAGCAACAACATTTTCCATATAAGAACTTTTTCAGAAAATCTATTTGCAGAAATAAGACGAGAGCTTGGTTTCTTATAAGTTTAGGTTATTTCAAAGTCAACTGTGTTTAAGTTAAGTTTTATTTGTTTTATTCCCAGTTTTGAGGGTTTCATTTATACGTACAGTAACTGAATGTAAGCGCTCTTTGGTTGTAGAACCAAATGACGTTAAACAAAAACCTTTTGAAATTCTCTGCAGTCACAGGCACTCAAGTGCAGAACTGTGTAAAAAGAATTTTAATTTTAAAAGGCAAAAGGAAAGGTTATGAAAAAGGTCGTGATTTGTAAGGTTTTGTGGTGCATTCATAATTTTATCTCCAAGTTTCTCTTGTAATTTTTGCCTATATGATAAACCAGTAAAAACGAGGTAAAATCGTTTGTTTGTTAATTTAAAGACTTTCTTTGTTATTTTCGGTCTTAGCTTATTAACGTTCGTTGCCGTAATTACTGAAACAATTAAAAAGCCATTGTTTCTAGTACGAAGCGAGTCCTTGGCAACGAACGTGTTAATAGACAGCAACATTATCGTGTCATAAGATACATACCTATGATCTCTAAAAAATGCATGATTCTTATGGAAAAGCCATAGGAGCAAAAACACAAAAATGGTAGAAAAATATAATCAAATCTGTAATAATAAATATGAGAAAAATTTCGCAGCAAACACTTTCATTTGATACCCATGTCATGGCAGTGCATAACAAATAACTAGTCCGCCATCTTGGGCCATCCACCATATTGGATTTAGAATGACGTCGCTTAGCTAACTATGCATTGTCATCCAAGCTATACGTGTACGCAAAATTTCATCTTAATCGGTGGAGGATAACTGCTTTAAAATTCTGTTGCAAGATTTGACCCGAACACACTTACATAAAGACATACATAGCGTATTAAATAAAAGCTTGTAAAATGGCTTACTAGTTGTCGGACACACATACTACAACTACATACTACAAAAATACCATCAGATCGATTTAAATTGACACATTTCCCCACGCTAACGTCAGTAGGGTCGGCTGTCAGTCACACGTCAGTGACGTCACTCCCTTCTAAATGGGATGAAACGGATCATACGTCTTCCGAACACTTTACATGGCTTTTGCATTGATATTAAACGGGCTTGAATAGGGTAGCGTGGAATTAAAACCGGTTTAGAAAGGTCAACGACTTGTGAACATTTGGATTTTGCGTTTGTTTTTCACATTTGACAGATTTGCCCGCTGACATTGAAACTTCAAAGGTTAAAACTATGTGTCAATTTGACATATAGACCTTTGTTTTGTAACGAAACGCAACTGACACTCTACACAGAGGCGATAAAAAAAGTAGAAGTATTTTCGTAGATTTTATTGTATATTGTTACTGTAAAAGCCTAAACTGTGGTAGAACCTAGGATTTACCAAGTCTTACCGGTAAATACCGAAAAGACGCAATCACACGGTAAATCTTAGGATTTTTCTTAAAGACGTATAAATGTTGAAAATTTTTAATGTCTATACACACGATACAAAAGGCTGACTCCAATTACGGATTGATTGATAAGCTTCACCAAAGTAGGTACTATGTTTGTTAAACGATTCCTTTTTTGACAAAGTCGACTTACCGAATCACAATCTATTTATTTCAATTTTTTACCCATTGTGCTCATCATTTCATTTGTCATACACATGACAATTTTTCAACATTTACATGTTACTGGAGAAAATCCTATGATTTACCGTGTGATTGCTTGTATAAGCCCGAAATTAGACTTGTTAAATCTTCGGTTTTACCGGTATATCGTAGGTTTTACCGTAGTTTGAGGTTTAACAGTAACATATACATTTTGTATTTCTGTTGGTTTAAAAATGAATTAAATTTTAACTAAAGAGAAGAGAAGAGAGAAAGAGAGAGAAGCTTTAGTATGTGACAGTACTTTAAAGATCCTAGCAGGCCACTTAACCTTGCTGAATGGCTGAATTTTACCACGGCAAGACATAAGATGTTTTTATACAAAGTTCCCGCCTATACTAAGAATAAGATGATCGGTACAGTAGAGACATACAGAGCCAGCAAACTTTTAATTTTCCTAAGATATAGGTTAGTGAAATCCATTCACCACATTTTCCATCCGTTCTAAATTCTACCCATCTACCCAAGTTTCTGTCTAACTCGAATTGCTTTGATTGTTAGATCTCCTGAGAGACGTCCGGGGGATATATCGGCATAATGTCGATAGTCTCAGTGCTAATCGTCCAGCACAATAATTAGTCATTCAACTGCAGTATCTCGTAGAATTGCTCAAGGGATCTGCGACGTATGTGTTTCAATGCAATTACAGATGAATACGGGGGTTGACTTGTTGGTACTAAAAGATCTTATCTTAATTAATTAGGCTAATCCATTAAGAGATGATAGTGATATTTTTTAAGAATTCTGGATATTATCATTCTAGGAGATGTATCCCACAGGCCTCTGACTTGGCTATTTCTGACTTACATTAACTATATACCAGAGGCGGCTTAATTAACTCTGATACCAGAGGTGGCCACACCTCACAGGAAAAGAAGAAGAAGAGGAGATGTATGAAAGACAGACTGTGCCGAACCCAAATAAATTTAATTACAGATTATGATCCGTCTTTTACGTCCATCATCATATCAGCCGAAAGACGTCCACTGCTGGACATAGGCCTTCCCCAAGCGTCACCACATTGACCGATGCCGTGCGTCCCGCATCCAGCGGATTCCAGCAACCTTCACCAGATCATCGGTCATTACGGTTCGGTTCATTCGGTCCATCATTATGTCCATAAATCTCTGTTTGCTATCATCATAATAGTCAACTCTTAAATTATCAATATTTCTTTATATTCATCGTTTCCTTGGTATTTCTCTAACCCTATAGCCTGATAGTCTTAATATGGAACGACTAAAACCGTCGGTCTCAAGATAGGAGTGTGTGTGTGCTGTGGTAGTCTGGGGAGATCCGTTTTAGGAAAATGTAAAACATAGAACCGTTTATGGTTCCTAAAAGAAGCAAACAATGAGCCGTAGTTTTTGAACTTATACGTGCCATTAACCATATACGAAGTGGTAATCGATCAGATTTTCTCATAAGCATAATTGAATATAACATAATGTTCTTGTTGTTCTTTTATTGTTGTATTGTTATTATGTTATGTGGCTGTTGTTTCCATAATATTTGTCTTGTCCTTATTAAGTGGTGCTTACAATAAAGTATATTATAAATAAATAATTATAATCAGAAACTTACACACTAGCTTTCTCATAAAACACAATAATGACTACGCCAAAACCCTACAACGAAGACAGATGAAACGTAATACGCAGAAGCGCAAATAAAGCTGCACCAATGCACAATAGCGGACGGGGAAATATAGCACAATCATTTCCACTCGCAGTCGCGCTAAATATTAAAACAAACGTCGGAACCACGGCCTGAACGCACTGCTACCTAATTGCGACTTACGTAATGGTGAACTATTTTGAGGAGACTTAACTTTTAGTAAATTTTCCTTTAAATATTCTGCGAAATTTTATTTCTTTTGCGACTGAAAAAACTTGACTTATTTTGGCCTTCCTGATGGGTTGAAGCGATATGATTGATGATCACACCCACAAGCAAATTTTATTAAGCGGAATGTCATTTACGTTCACATGGACGCAATGCTTCGCAATTCGCTCGATTTTCACTTGAAATGTTCTTGGAAAATACTCATACAACGCCTACCGCTGCAAATTAAAATTCACTATCAGTGAGCTTATTCCGAATTTTTACTCGTGCTCGATCGCGTTAACATATAAAACATAAGAGATCGTTTTATGAACATCATCATTTCAGCCAAAAGACGTCTACTGCTGTACAAAGGCCTCCCCCAAGCGTCACCACACTGACTGACTCGGTCCTGTGCTTCTCGCATCCACCGGACTCCCGCAGTGATCGTTTATTTCAATTCCTATACAAAAAACAGAGGTATTTTCTACTGTCACCAGACGGTGCTTAACCAGTTTCAATACAAATTGACGTTTACGTTAACGCGATTCAGCATGAGACAAAACTCGCACCAAGCCCACTGATAGGTTTGACCCTTTGAGTAAAAACTACATGCTAGATGCAAATGAAAAACAACGTTTTGTTGCTGGTTGCTTACAATGCAACCACACATAACCAAACTGTTCAAAAATCACTAGTCTATTATGATTAGCTAATGAATATTTCGTAATTAAAACTCAAAGCATTATTTATAAGAAAGCTATTGATACGCTCTTTTGGATTGTTGGTCTGTCAGAAATGTATGAGGCTTCCAAAACGGAGATGTAAATTTAAGTTCCTTAAATAGCACCTGCCATTTGAGATGGACATAAAATAATCAGAGACTGTCTTGTCTCACAAAGGCATATAAACGACTAGACTTTGAAAAGGCTTTCGTAAATCAGTCACAAAACTAGGACGAAGGCCTTAACGAAGCCTATCTCCTACATCAGCTGCCAGCTACTTAATTAATTTATCCCTAAACAATTTATACCCATATCCTTCATAATCCCTTAACTGACAGGCATCACAACACATGGCTAATAACGTTTATTTGCCTTCAACTATAAACTATTAAGCTATGCGCAAACTAAGTCGAATCAGTACGATATAATGGATTTACTGTCATATTAGGTATATGACTTAGGTTAGAATAGACTATTAATATGAAACGAAAAATACTCGTAAGGCACGTGCAAACTCCCAACCACTTAAGGGCTTTTTCAATTTTAACGACCAGTTGATTTGTTCCATACAATTTATGCGCACACATACTCGTTCTGCTGTCATGTGTGTGCGGCGCCGGCGCCGGCACCGCACTGCGCTCTTGGTGTATAATTTTTTTTACGACTTTCCAAAAATGAGGAGGTTCTTTGTTCGACATAATGTTTTTTTTTTTTACACCGATTTCTCCTTCAATTGTGGACCGATGTTGAAAATTCTTTTTTTTGTTTGAAAGAGTATGTTCCCGAATTGGACCCATTTTAATTTTGTGAAGTTCTAATGAAGAACTTCGGAGATATACAACATAACTCTTCAATAAATGACGGGAAATCTCACGTGTTTGCTGAAATCGCATTCCTGTTTGTTGTTTATTTCATAACATAACATCACGCTAGTTCGCTCTAAAGGGGTACGTAGATGTGTACAGTTCTCCTTGGTACACTCTCATTTCACCGGTTATGATCAGGTTCCATGCTATTCGGGTAATCTATCTATTAGGTACAACTAAAAAGTGAAAAAAAAAACAATTTTACAAAAATGTAATACCGACTTCCAAATTAAAGCACTACAAAGTGAAAAATAAAGTCGGTGTCCATAACGGAAAAAGTTGGTACCTACCAAAGACACATACTTCCAAAAAGAAAGTTTTTTTTTTGTATAAAAGATTTTTTAATTTTTTATTTAACTGTTCGTGCGCAGTAGGTACGGAACGGACACCCGCACCGCTGCGGCGCTGCAGTTGTCCTACACCAAACATCTAAATTAAAAGAGCCTTAAGAGTCCTGTAAAATCAAATGAGAATTTCTCTTGTATTTAAAGAGGTTGTCTTTTAACCTGACTTAAGTTCAAAAATCTAACTAAACCCGATCACAACTCGTTTACGTAAAACGTTTTTAAAGATGAAAATTGTTTAAAACAAACTGTTCTGTCCATCGTTGATAAAGCTCATTCGTTTATGGATGAAACTGTTCTGCCTAAGCCAAACCCACGCACCGTCTAAGACAAAGTAAATTCAATTAGTATCTATCGTAAAGTACTCCTTGTCTAAAGGCCATCGACCTATTTTGAGAGTTAAACACATCTAACTCAATAGGACTTTGAACGGTAGGATATCTCAGTCGTAAGTGGGTCTAACTTAATATACTTGGATTGAATACTGAAAAATTTGTAGGTGACATAATCATTATATATAGTTATAGGAGTGAATATGAGACGAAACAAATAAGTTTATTTGTGCAAAAAATGACGTACACAAAAAAGGTTTCAATACAAAAACGTACTTCAGAAGTTTATCCACAACATCTTGACACTTGAAACCAAAGCTCGATTTTTTAATGGCCTGTTTTTTTATTTAAAAAAATCCTTGTCACAAAAGCTTCCTTCACCCAAACTTTAATTTCCGGCGTCCTGTATCGAATTATTAAAACCAATGTTACTCAAGATAAGTGGGAACAATTATTTACAATACAAAAACTCATTTCCTGCTGACTTAATTTACCTTTGACCGAACTGGGTCAAACTGCTGGTACAACGCAAAATAGATGCGTAAAGAAGGTTGGTTTCATACAATGAACGAAAACGCACGCACACATAGCCGTGTTTCACTTATAACAAGCGTCATAGCGACTGTCGTTTGTTTAGGATCGCCGTACGCATATTGCAACTGGGATACAGAGAGAAATTGTGTTGGTAGATGGCGCTTGTCTTCTTACTTGGACATGTCAGTTCCCTCACGATATTTTCCTTCACCGCTTTGAAAAGCAAAAGCCGTGATATAAATTAGACAAAATAAAGCGTCTGCTTTTATATTTTATTTGTGATGGGATTTTATTAATATTTTTTATTCACCATAGGCTCGCGCTTGACCACTATCTCACCTGATGGTAGGCGATGATATGGTCGACGGTGAATCACGCTTGCCTATAAAAATCCTTCACTCTTGTGTGAAGGTTTTGTCACCTTCAATAAAAGTTTTCCTAAAACGTTTTGTGCGTATGGGTGGGATGCCCACCATGTAACGGTTTGCTCTTGTCTAGTCTAGCTAAGAGGTGTTAGAGACAAAGTCCACAATGGAGTGAGCTTATCCAAAAGAAGCCTGTTCACTCTAACTTTGAAGAATACTTCCGGAAACACGAAACACTAGCAAAAGAGTGGAACTCACTGCATGCGTCTGCATGCAGTGAGTTCCACTCTTTTGCTATGCGCATTATGAAGGATGTTTGGAAGCGCTTGGTGCGAATTGGTTGAATGGCAACTTGCAGTGCGTCTAGATATCTGACGCACTCACCCAAATACAGTCTTTAGAAGATTGAAAAGCAGGCGATGAGACAATCCACCAGTTTAAGGTCACCCAAGGTGAGCCTCTTAGCTCTACGTTCCACTGAGTCAAGCGCGGTAAGTTGATATTTTATTTTCTGCTTATCCAAAATCACGACCATTTAGCCAGCACTGCTTTTCTCTATACTTTTGTAGGCTCCTGTGTTCTCACGTTAAGTGGAGCTGGCCTTCTGTTGTTATTTATCGTATACAGTCAACGTCGAGTAAGTTACAAATGAACTTCGTTCACCGATACCAATATTAACATTCTGAGGTCGTCCTGTTTAAGTAAATAAAACTGAACGAGCAATTATTGAGACAGTTTGCCTTATAAATTACTAGACGAAGAAGAAGGAAGAAGAAGTAGGTAAGATAAATATTGGAATTGAGAATGTCTTTTTCAAGAACTAGTAAATTTAAGGTTTTAGATTTGCAATATTGCATTTGCTATTAATTGGTTTATATTTAAGGCAATTTGTAAAGGCTCAGATTGATCAAATAAAAACGAAAAAACAATTGTACATACACTCTGATTGCTATCAATCTTTCTGTCTGGTTCATTTGTACACCACGACATAACCTTTGTTTGCTTGGATTTTCTTTGACTCAAGTAAGAAAGGTATTATCTTTCACAAAAGCTCTTAAGATTTTAGTTTCTAATTCAAAAAACAAAACCTCATTATTTTCCCTCTTACCTAGACGACAAAATAAAATGTCATCGTACCTATTAACATTTTAATAGCTTTCATGCAAACGAATAAACGGGTATAAAGGTTTTTTATTGATAACTATATAATTATCGCGGTAGAGCTGCTATTAAAACTAATATCAAAATATATTCCGCTTTGTTCCTAATAACAAGGAGGATCTAATTGTTGATAGCATCAATTCCATTGAAATTAAAGTTTTAACACACTAAACAGAAATACTACATTTATCAGTATATCAGTACAACACTGCGTTTAGGGTGCTGTTGGGGCTGCCGCGGTTTTGCAGCGCTTCTACGATGTGATGTGTGTGATGACAAACTGATGACTTTTATGCTATTATTAGGAAGCGAAGCGCGTCGCTACTAAGTCGCTTACGACGCAGCTCTAACAGTATCCTGAGCGTATTGCCCGAGCGGTGGGACTCGGTGTTGTTGGAGAGGTGGATGCACCTGCAAGACAGTTCGTCACCATTTATTAAGTGACCATTGTTTTATTATTATTTTATTGAATTTATTATTAAATATTAAATTAATTCTAACTTAACGACTATAATATTGTTATTTTCAATCAATCAATAAATTTAAAAAAGTTCATGACATGGTTTTAATGTGTTAATTAATGTATATGAATTCTTATGTATATTCTATGTAATTTGTAGTGTTTATTTTGGGAAAAACTGCGAATCATAATCATGTTGGCTTCTAGTTTGCCACAGACAGTGAAAAGTCGGCACTTGCTTTCCTAAGTGAGTAGAGAATAGAGAATCTCTCTTAGAGGATCTCTCTTATAAATTACAAAATTCATAGTATCAAAAATATCTTGATATAAATAGGCAAATTCTTCTTATGAGCTTCAAAATTTTTTAACAACGAAAATCTGCAACATACAACGTTATGGTTCTCAACCACGAAAAGATTACCGCCCCATGGGATGCCACAAGGGCATCATAAATAAGGGAATCTGTCAAGATTATTACCAGCCATGGAAACACTTTATACATACAATTTGTAGATGAAAAGCATGACCAATATTGTACACAGACATTTGGTAAAAAAAAGGTGAAAGCACGCATAAAAACGTACAACAAAAATATGTTTTGTAGCAGAAAGTATTTGGACGTTTTCAGTACTTAATGTTTCCACACTCCACCAAATAGTATTTGGTATCGATTAGCCTAACTTATATTCGTGTTCATATTCATAGAATAGTCTACCCTAAAGTAATAAATCATATTTTTATTCCCCCAGTGTAGCATTAAAAATACCAAGAAAACATTTGAAGTCTTGAAATTCTAAGAACTGTAGATAGATAGACAGAACATGCTTTCATCAAAGTTAAAGCCATTTATTCATATACAAGAGATGGTAGAATATAAATTGTTATTTTAATGGAAAATTTCGTCATAAATTGCCAAATATTAAAATAATAGATAAGTAAGCTGATGTGGAAATGTGCCATATAAGTCGTAGAACCGATGACCGTTGGGGTAAACGTGTTCTTGAATGGAGAACGCGAACTGGTAAACGTTAGGTAGGACGTCCTCAGGCTAGGTGGAGCGACGACCTTCGCAGGGTGGCTGGTAGCAGCTGGATGACAGTTGCCGAAAATCGAACCAAATGGCGTGCAATTGGAGAGGCCTATGTCCAGCAGTGGACTGCTATAGGCTGATGATGATGATGAAAATAATACGGTGCTAATAATAACACAAATAAGTCAAGGGCTTGATTTAAAAAGCTGTTCTTCAGGACACGGCTCGTATTGTTGGGAGGTTCATCTCTCTGGAGCCCTGATCACCGGAAGCTTTCGCCCTGTGCCCGATTCCAGGGGTTAATTTTCTATATATATAAATGTTTATTTAAGCAATATTTAATGATATAGATAGTAAGAAATATATGAAAATAAAGGACACAAATAATATTTAAACAAATAAACACAAAAACGAAAATAAAAGAATAGCAAAATGATAAAATATTTCGGCGAACGCTACGCAACTTATATTCATAGCTATATCAAACAAGTACATATCAAGCAGAGGTTAACAGTACATCATAGAGGCAGGGTGGTTAATTGATGGAGATTGATTGCCACCATTAAGTAATGAGTGGCGCTCCGTCTTCCTCGCGAGATAATCTGATTTTACACTCACTATGTACTTAGCAGCGTTGAGCTTTATCAGTATACCTATAGGTATTTATAGATGTTGATTTATCACGTTTACTAAGTGCTAAGTTGCTTTTAGAAGTATTTTTTCAACAGCATTGTCATCCAAAAAACATATATGCAAAATTTCAGTTCAATCGGTTGGGGACAATTTTAAAATTCAGTTGCAAGATTTGATCCACACATAAAAACTAACAAGGGAAGTTAAATAAAAGCTAGGAATTGATAAAATATGTATTTATTATTGTCAACAGATTGCAACAGATATTAAATTATAGTCTAAAACTTAACGTACTTATATACAAACGCGTATAAAATGAGGAGGGCTCATTGCGCGTCAAAAAAAATCTTCCACTTCGTTGTCAACGGGAAACGTGCCCAGAATGCTGGCAGCATTGCCACGTTGATAGCGATGCTGGTTTCTGGTCGGAGAAAAGCCCAGCCTTCTGGTCATGTGAAGAGTCATCTAATTAGTTAAAACCTAAGCGTGTAATTCGATTTTGCTCTTAGACCTGTTTAATTGGAGTCGGCTTTCTTCTACTATACCTATGCTTTGAATCTTCTTTATTAGTGATCATCACAGATAGTCACATTCTAACATAATAAATCATCTTTCACATAGTCCATACATAATTGTTATGGTCTACTCCTATTCTTATAGCCATTCAACATTATACTTTATTTTCTCATGTCATGTTCTTTAATCCTCCGCTTTCTTTATACTCGCTTTCAATATTTTAACTGAAAGTAGTAGCATTATGAACAAAACAAAGCTTTTATTATTGAATAACCCCAAAACACAAAACAACGAAATTATCCGAAAGCGTCACGCAAATCTCGGTTTTCACATCTGAACACAAAAATATAAACAGTAACAGCCATTTCTTTTGTTTACATTGAGCATAACATTGTAATAAAAGTGCTATATGATCCATTTGTCGTATCATTACGACTTCATTGCCACATCTTCATACGACAGTAAAAATAATACTGAAAGTGTCAATGAAGAGTTTCTAATCTTCAAAAACGACGCTTAAATTAGCAATTTATGAAAGAACCGTTACACCGGTTCTTTTCTCTTTGAAAATAAGATTAAAAAGGGACCAAACAAAGTGAGCAAGATAAAGTATATAACCTCGAACATTCCGAATAAGTGGCTGAACTTTCTAAATCACATTTAATTTCTCTGTTTGTTTAAATCCTGTTCTCAACTCTCATAATTATATTTTACGGAGTATTAACATTTATTGGAAAAAGTTTTATTAAAGTCCAATACTTTTCTTTTTTTAGGTGCGGAGGAGTCAAAGAGGCTTGTAAATGGATTCCAATTAGTTGGAGATCTTTTCAATAAGCTCGTGTAACCAAGCAGAAAATATTGTTCATAAAATTCCCGGTAGACTTCTAATACCTTACTGAGTAGTATTAAAAACTATCAGAGAGCAACTGGGAGATCTTTATTAAGTCTCAAGGCAATGAATATTTCTCAAAGGGATATATATGTATACATAGATAATATCTCTTCAAAGGAAAATAAGTGAATAGTTTGCATAATCAACTGCAACATTGGTACATTTCAAGTGGTTTCTAATAGTTAAACGTAAGTGAACAAATAAATGAAACTACACGATAAAAACCCTGTACTTTTTCTTTTACAAGAGCCCATGAATTCAGGCTTCAATCGAGGATGATGATCAGCTAAATAAACAAAACCAGAGCTCACAAAACAGATATATTGTCATTACACGAAGGTACACGTCAAAATGCCGCCGTGAAAATATTCTGAGCTTCAGCAAAAAATTTAAACGACATGTACAGAGGACAAAATGGACGAGTCAACTTGTTAACAGGATTATCCCCGTATATATTCCGTCGGCAATATTACATACTGCGAAATATGTGCGAACTGACATGACGTATGAGATAGCTTACAAAAAATCTCTGTAACATAAATATTTGATAAGTACTGACGATACTGTTTGCCAGAACCCCAGCAATAAAGAGCGTAAGAGATGTGGGTGAAAATGTTACATATGCTTTTGTTACATTTCTTCATGTTGCAAGTGTACTTTTGGATCTGATATACCAGTAGTTTTTAGTAGTATCACAATCGCAGGATGGTTCTGGATTATGGTCTTGGATCGAATTAAATAGTGTACAATTGAAGAAGTGTTTGTCCAAGTAATGGCCTTCTTTAGATTCGTGATTTGAAATAAAAACCAACAGTCATTGTGGAAAGACAGACACCGCAGACCATAGAGATAACTTTTGAAGGATGCGAGGGCTCACTATGTACAAAAGACTCAGGCCCATTTGACGTAAAAAAATCGCGAGAGGCTTATGACCTTCAGAGGTCAGAAAAGGGTAGATGCCACGTAAAATAGCGGTGTGCGGCAACATTAGTATGTAAGGATTTAATGTTATTCCACACATATACTAGTACAAATAATTGAGAGGCCGCTGTCTGGAAAGTTGTGCCTACGTTATGCAATTTAACTTTTGACCAAACATCTGTGTCAGCCATTGTTTTAACTACAAGTTTTATCATGAAATAAAACCTTTGTTTAACTTGATAGGAGTCACTATCTCTGTCGTTCTGTGTTGAACAAAGTTGCTTAGATCGTAAATGTACACTTACTTAGGGCAAATCCTTGAGCTTGGTAGACGCATTACTGAGTTGCTGTTAATCGTAGTATATAGTTAACAGAAAATCATGCTGCAAATTTTCTTGATGAAACTTCAGTATAAGAGCCTTTGCTATGCAGAGGGACTATCACATCCCTATCTACATCAATTAAATTAAGTCCAATATAAATAAGAAATGTGTATTTAATTGCAATCATAAGTAATATAAATTTAATGTTTTACATAGGCGTTTTTTTAAGCAACTCCTAAACGTCCTAATTTTATCTACCATTCTTTTTTTTATTACTATCAATTCTAAAATATTCTAACATCATTAGAATCTATTGGAACACTTCAGTTATCCTATATTATGATCGGTTTCAGTAAAATGACACGGAATCGTTCAGCCTAATCCAGCTAAAAGGTTTGCTTGGACGATTGCCAATAAAACAGTATTTTGCTGTCATCCCGTCTTGTGCCGACACTTTGTCTGAAAATCATCGCGGTTTGTGACTGAACATATAGAAGCATGTTTTGCCTCTGTTACCTTGAGAATCGTAGCGAAGATTGATAGTAAGGTTTAAGTGGATGAGCAGGACTTACTGAGGAAATGTGTTTTATGAATCACTTCAGAATTTTACTCAGTGGCCCTTTAGTCACTGTGCCTTGTCAACAAAAATTTCTCATTCATGACTCTTTTCATTATCTTGTTTAATAGTGTGTTTATGCCTTAGGTTTTATTGTATATGAGTTTTACATATCGTTAAAAGAGCTTTTAACTTCATTAATGTTCTCCTAAAAAATCATTTCATAACCCTTTAAACAATATATTCTGTAGCACAAGTTTTCTGTTTCGGATTTTAAGCAATGCGACTACAACGCAAAAAGATCTACATATATAACCTTCTTTAGGGGCCTCACTTGTTCAACATTCACGATTCGAACCTCAAGGGAGTTCCACTTCTATTTGAGTATGAGGAATGAGTTTGGTTACGATAGATAAATTGGGTTTTTGGTTGAGCTTCGAAAGACCAATTTCGAGTGAAGTTTTAAGGATTTCTATTTCATTTTTGTTAATTGGCAGTGTAGTGCTAGAAGAGCAGTCAAAATGTTTATAATGAATGTGTTTTTCAAATTATGTAGCTGGCTTCTCAATTTATGGATGAAATACTGTATTTTACTTTTCAAAAACGTCTAAAGTTTTACCACAAGGTAAAAGTATTTCGCTGACAAGTACCGTTTAAAAAAGAACAAGGTTAAGTTAAACAGTTTTATCTTTGCTTTTTGTACTTATGTCTTGATTTAAAATAATATTATAAAGAATATGATATTATTTGTTTGTCTGTGAGAGATAATCGCTCAGGAAATATTGAACCGATAACTAAATTCGGATATTACCGCTAATTGACAAAAGCTAATTTTGATATCAGAAAAATACGCGGTTTCTATGGGATACGGCACGGGATAAAGTTACTTCACATACCATTTTACAATTTTTAATTTGATAATTACAGTTTTGAGCCGTTTGGGGTCGAAACGCTTGAGTCATGGGTCCTAGTGCACTTCTCCGTTTTATGGAGATCTCTCGCCGACTCATTGACACTGTGCGTGACCAGAGGGCTGGCTCGTTCTTTGCGCAAAGAATCAGCATTGCCATTTAACGTGGCAATGCTGCCAGAAGACTGACAGCTATGTGGAGGAGTACTTCGACGCCTAAATGTACCTTTTGTTTGTTTAGTGTTAAGTATGTAGGTACATATTTACACCTTTGTTTTACAAATAAATTTTACACTTATAACGTCAAGTAAAACGGATGATATTCAATAAATATTCGAGTCCTAGAAACCGATACCCGATCTCTGTTTCAATTCACAAAATCATCATGCTACTTCAAAGGGTGCGCTTAGGACCAGAACCATGTTTCTATATCCAAGTGCCTATACCTACATGTATCGTACACTTGTCTCTACGATGTCCCCAATTTCCACAGATCTGTAATCGCTGACAGCTTTGACACAAATAGCAATTTCCCACTTGAGCGGCAGATAAAAAAAAACCCTTTCGACGCTCGTCATTGGCTAACACGCGTATACGTATCTGTTTTGGTTTTACATACGTACTTAAGTGCGAATGTGTCTTTGTATTGATCAGAAAGTGGGTTAGTTCTATTTGTTCTTGTACTTTATGATGAATTTAATATGTAAGACATTGTACTTTCAAGCGACTATGAAAGTCTGTATATACTATAAAAACATGCCTACACTTGGATAAAGCCTGTCTATATCGATGTGTTAAGTTAATCCTTTATACCTTAATATGAAAAATATTTCATGTTTAATTTTATTTCACAAAAATACATAAATTAACTCTTTTTCAATTTACAAAGAGCAGATGTTACAAACATGAACAGGCTCCTTTTGACGTGAAAAAAGGTATCCACTGAGTTGGCTTTACGAAATTTATTTTTCATTCCACACAAAAATGTGAACAATTTCATACGTAGGTAACAGAAGATTATTATATGATTAAATGAACTTTGACCTTTATAATCTAGGATCGTAAAATAAAACGAATTTTAATTAATTACTCTACAGTATTAACTTGATTAGCTTTTCAGATTATCAAATATATATACTTTTTTAAATTATTTCCTAGAAAGTAAAAAAAAACCTATTACAAAAAGAACTACCGACTTCCAAATAACAAAACTACAAAGTGATAAAAAACTTTAATTTTGGAAGTCGGTGTATTTGGTAGGTACCTATTTTTTGCGTTAAGGAAACCGACTTCTAAAAATAAAGTTATTTTTCACTTTATAGTTTTGATATTTGGAAGTCGGTAGTATTTTTTTGTAAAATGTTTTTTTATTTTTCACTTTTTAGTTGTACCTACCTAATAGGCAAGTAGTTACGTAGGGTCCCTATAATGCCGAATATCATGAAATTGAACATAACCGGTGAAATGAGAGTGTACCAAGGTGAACTGTACACATCTGCGTACCCCTTTAGAGCGTACTGACGTGATGTTATGTTATGAAATGGTATAAACAATAAACAGACATGCGATTGCAGCAATCCCGAGAGATTTGCCGCTATTTATCGAAGAGTTATGTTGTATATCTCCGAAGTTCTTCATCAGATCTTCACCAAATTAAAATGGGACCAATTACGGAACATACTCTTTCAAACAAAAAAAATTGTTTCAAAATCGGTCCACAAGTGACGGAGATATCGGTGAGCATAAATAAAAATAAAACACCTAAAGTCGAACATAGAACCTCCTCCTTTTTGGTAAGTCGGTTAAAAATGAAGTTATTGCTTCGGTAAGAATTTTATACTCTGTGGCATTACAGTGGACTCGTTAGAAAAACACTACTCGTATATATTTTAACAAAGCAATCAGAATTTCGGGGAAATTCTCAAACAGACCAATTACAGAGTTGAGAGAATTTGGTTTCCCAAATTGGAAGGTCTATTTTCATAGGATACGTAGATTGTTTTTAATATAAATACGGTGAAAATGCCTATATTTTTATTTTGCGGGATGTAAACCGCACGTTGCTAAACCCTGTAAATTCAGGAGTACAATAATCACATTTCGTTTCAAATAATTTGTATCGTTTCAATGGAATTGAATGAAATAATTATTAGTGATAGGTAAGGTAAACCTGCGATACCCATGTTTTAAATCGTTAGTAATATATTGCCAAAAATCTGTGAAAATACACAAACAAACATACAGTCAAACATAGAACCTCCTCCATTTAAGAAAGTCGGTTAAAAACATTTCATTTCGCCAGTTTTTGTAACAGCTGACATTTAAGTCTACCAGTAATCGGTGTGGGAGATCATAAATGTACGCATAGGTATCTACTAAAATGTATAATATATTTTTCACAATTTATTGTGGGGCTCCCCTAGATTTATGTATTTCAAGCCTTCGTAAAAATAGATGTTTCCATAAATTTTTGTAGCTTTTGGCCTACTCTTTTTATATTTTTACTAATAAATATAAATATCTTGGCGTTTCGTATTTTTTTACCCATTTCATACGAAAATGCTAGTTATATTTTTCAGCAGAAGCCTTTTTATTTTTTTTATAGTCATAGTTGATTATCTTTTAAATGTTAAAAATAAAATAAATGTTTCAAAAGGAAAGATTAATGTTAAAAATACGGGTAGTTTCATAAAAGGCTTGCGAGCTTGTATCAAATATTCAGTTAATATTTATACAAAATAAAAATGGACTGAAATAAAATTAATATTCATGAAAGCAAATGCCAAGATAATAATCATAATTGGCCTACAGGTACGATCCCTACAATATTTATTATGTTTTATATCTTTTTCATTTGCAAAACGGTGGCTTTTAATTAAACCCTGTTCATAAGGTTTTAAATAAAACACATTTTATTATGTAAATGGACACGATCTCTCAAAGGACATGGTGTACATGGTGGACATCCCACCCATACGCACAAAACGTTTTGGGGACACTTTTATTATGCGTACAGCTAAGGAGTGGAATTCCCTGCCGGAGTCTGTGTTTCCCGATAGCTACAATCTAGGGGTCTTTAAGTCAAGAGTGAATAGGTTTTTTCTAGGCAAGCGTGCTTCACCGTCGACCACATCATCGCTTTCCATCAGGTGAGATAGTGGTCAAGCGCGAGCCTATTGATAATAATAAAAAAAAAAAAAAATTACTACCTACTTGAAAACCTGATAACAATTTAGAAAATTTTCGCCTTTATTTTTAAACAAAATATCTCTATCATATGGTGACCTAATAAAAAAAAAATCTTTAAGGCGGCAAATTCCCGTGAATAGTTTTTACAATTGTGAGACGTCTCGAAAAAATCTTTTGTTACATGCTTTTATTTAACTTGCAATGTATGTAGGTAAGTGTGTTCGGGTCAAATCTTGCAACTGAATTTCAAAGCAGAATTATCGTCCACCGATTAAGATGAAATTTTGCATACAAGTTATGTTTGGATGACAATGCATGGTTAGCTAAGTGACGTCATTCTAAATCCAATATGGCGGACAGCCCAAGATGGCGGACTAGTTATTTTTGTGCACTGCCATGATATGTGTATCAAATAAAAGGGTTTGGTGAGAAGAATACGAAAAAAGCTTGTTTATAAAAAGTTTTTTTAATGTGTAAATTTTTATTTTCTTGTCAAGATATGCAAACATAATACTGTGCATACTAAAGAACTTTTTTGCTCATACTTCAGAATTGAACCCAAACCCAAAAAAAGGTTGTTCATATTCATGAGAACTTTCATCTGCAAGATTTCCAATGAATTAAAAGTACATCATTACTACATGCAGGGTGCATGTAGTAATGATGTACTTTTTAAGTATAATAAGTATAGTAAGTATTTTGTTTTAAATCTTTAAAACAAAATACTTACTATCGCTTAAATCGATGTCCACACTTCACTCTCAAAATGATCGGTAGCGCTATGAATAGCCGTGAACTTATTTGCTCGAGATTAATTAAACTTTAACATGGCGACCGAGGTTCGATATTAAAAGCTATATAATAATATTTACAACAACGAGGCCCATCAATATTCCTGTTTTAATATCGGACGTAAAACGGGCCAATATAATCGTACCGTGTGTCTTATTGGTCGTCTCACTCACGGAAACTTGTTAACGTCACTATTCGATGGGTTTAAAAATAAAAAGCCTTTTAATATATTAGAACACATTACAGTTGTGTTGGATGACATTGTGGCGAAAATTAATCGAAACCATCTTTTATTAACATCCACGGAATTTTTGTGGAAATAGTAATCGTTCTGACTTTAATGATGGAATGAAAATCCAGTGTTTTTCTGCGAGCGACAACGATTGTCAAAAACGTCCAAATATGCGCTGCTGAAATGTTTCGTAGTCAACCCCAAGTATGGACTTGTAATAATTGTTATCGCTATTAGAATGTAATTTAAACTAACGTCCAAGGGAATAAAAAGTTATTCAGAATCGTGTATTCTTCTCCTTCTTTCGTGTCGATTAATTCAAATTATAGCCTTTTAATTATACACAAGCCCAATAAGCCACGGCAAAGTTAGATCCGCCAAAACAAACCGATGAAAATTATGTTGGTCCAGTGATTCATTCATTCCATTTTCATTCCTCTTTGCGTTCAAAACACAACTTACCCGGAAAACTAAACATCGCAAACAATTACTAACAAGACCAATTTTAAGAATGTCTGCTCAAGTTTAAACAAGTTTAAAGTCATGTAACTATAAGTTGTCAAAAGTTCTTGTAAGGTTAAGGCCTTGTCCAGAGAGAACGCGCGGCGAATTAGGCGGGTACGGGCGCGGTAGCGGGCACGATTCAGGGCCGATTTCATCATCCGTTCAACTTAACTATCAAAATGCTGTATTTGACATTTAATCAACGAAAACGTGACGATAGCGATATAAATCCCTTACCTTTTTGCATTTTGACCATTGCTATCGCTGGTATCAAATGACACTAAACTTGTGTAGAGCCTTCGGTGACCACAGGCGTGTGGTCACCGAAGTCGCGAAGTTGTTCGAATCGCGAGTTGTTGTAGCGGGTAGTAGAGGCTATACATGTTTACTCAGGGAAAACCATTGGACGATCGCTCGCTATCGAAGACGCTCCGTCACGTCGAGCTGGGCACCGTCCAATTAGTGTCCGACCGAAACTGGTATTTACGACCGAAACCGAAACCGAAACTTCCTTCAAGGTTCATGTTTTGAGGGTAAAATAAAGAAAACGTTATTATAATATGTCTGTCTTTATTTTTTTTTATCTTTAAATCACATAGCTATGCAATCTTCTGCATTTTCAATTATTGGTATGATTATCAACATAACATCTTAAAACCTTATCACCATAAAAAATATTCGCAAAAAAATACTCGCTTGGATGGAATTTAAAACGCGCCGAACATGACCGATCACAGCGCGACAAATCCCGAATGCAGTTTCGATTTTGGTCGTCGAACCGAAACTCGTTTTTTTGCCGAAATTCGACCGAAACCAAACTTTCGGTTGGACACTACCGACCATATTCACTTCAGTTTAGACGCAAATAGCGGTTTCATAATTATGTTTGTTACTTCGCGCTCGTCTTAATCCGCGTAAGCTCCTCACCCTGCTCGGGCCCTAAGTTGCGGGTTCGCAAGTATGTGATGTTATAATAACATTGTATCCTCGCCAACTTCCACATAGTTGATAGTTGAATTCTTTATGAAATCTGACCTTTGCCTGTTTTGTTTCAGAAAATTGTTGGGTTTAATTAAATATGACGCAGTAAACTCGTGAAACAGTGTATATAAATAGTGGTGTTAAATAAAGGTTAATTTATAATGTTGCACGAAAGGTCTGGTTCGTGCTATTACAGAAAAGGATTGCACTCTAATTTTGTCGTGCACTAACTTAATTAAACAGAAGATACTTATCTTTCAGTTGCGGCAACAAACAAGAGCTGTCAAATTAAGTTACACTAAACATTTTAATACTTAATAATGGCTAAAGGTTTACACAGACAGGCGCAACGCGACAATGTGATCATGATACCACACTTTTTTTTTTTTATAAAACCCTTGTCGCAAACATGTTTTTTTAGACTGTTTATAAACCCTTTGGTTTTTCCACTTTTTCCACTCTCTGTTAAATAAAATATAACACAACTTCGATCCTACATTGAGTATACCTACTCACCGCCATCATCCTTCAAATTCACAGTTTTAAACAAACCCCTGTTGTATTTAACTATCAAGATACACAATCAACGTTCATTTCCTCGCAGGCGGACAAGTATCAAGTTGATTTACTCCACCCGGCCGGTAGATATGCATCGAATCAATTAGAGCTGGGCTAATCGTTCCACGTTCACGATATGGCTAACGATTGTGTTGCTTTGGAATTGTTTATTGATTACTTTAATGGATTTAAAACCGATATAGCTAATGTTTCAAGGCATTTGTTATTTAGTTATCAGGTTTATCACAATCATGATTGAAAAGAGTGTTGAAGTAGAAATCATGAAATAAAATGCTGATCTTACAGATGGAACGTGGAGAAATTTCTATAAAAAATGGTTGTCGTGTCCTTGTCGCACTGTCCCGTTTCGGTTGTCTGCAGGAGCCTGTTGAAATACTGTTGTCGAAGCCATTAAGGCTTCGACAACAGTATTTATATTATATTCAATTTTATTACTGTTAAAGTTTTAAGCAACTTTAAGAAGAAAGAAAGAAAACTAGTTTATTTGGCACACACAGATACAAGCAATGTAGGTCCAAATAAAAGGGAACTTAATTTTAAAACAATTACATACATAGTGTGCCCCGCGGCTGCGCCAAAGAGGTCCAGTTTAGCAAAATGCCAGACAAATGGGAGTTGCCTGACGCTAGTTTTCAACTGAACCTTACGTTGAAGTGTACGGATGTGAATCAGTTTTTACGGTGTTAAACATACAGGTTAATAGATTTATCTTAGTGTGTTATAAACGATATAGGTATATATAATAATTTGAAGCGAACCATTGTGCCGTGAGCAGCTGAGCGAAATAGACGGATTGCAAATAACGTTTAATATTAAAAAGTTGTTTTTATACTCGGGTAGTTTGAGAAATATTGCGATCAGTATGAACTTACAACTTTAAGCTTTAAACTTTTTTATAACCCCTATTTTGAAATGTATGGACAAGTAGTATGTACAACACAAACGACTCATTAAAAAACAACATACGTGATACTTCAGATCAATAGGGCCACAAAAGAAAACTAAACAATGTCTTTGAAGAAGTAACAAGAAATTGTGACTCCATTGTCCAATTCCTGGCAAAGCCCCCATCGCAGTACCCACCTTAATTAAATGGGCAAAGTTGCCGGAATGGGCAAAACGTGACTTTGCCCAAAAAATTAGCCAACAGACGCCATTAAAGTTGATGAGAACAGGATTCTATATTGGTTTTTATACTTTTATTAGATAATCATAAAGATTTTTTAACGTTATAAGCTTTGGGTAATGAATTTCTGGTACGGGTAGTAAATTAAAAGGCTCGTTTGAAATTTATTATTTTGATACTACGGCTTTTAATTTATAGAGATTTAGACCTTCAATCACAGAAGTGTATTGAGAACTTTTTTAACTTTTCATGACATTATGTGCCTAACTCGGGGAGTTCTTTTTTCAGAATTACCTAAGCCAAAAAGCATAAACTGAACATTGGAATGTACTGAATGGCTCGACGTTGAGACACTGCTATACGAGTATTCTTACAAATTAGTCATCAAACACTACGAATTTCAAATAATCTATACTTATAATATTAAAAAGCTGAAGAGTTTGTTTGTTTGTTTGTTTGAACGCGCTAATCTCAGGAACTAGAAGTTAGAATTGAAAAAATATTTTTGTGTTGGATAGTCCATTTATCGAGGAAGGTTATAGGCTATATAACATCACGCTACGACCAAAAGGAGCTGACCATAATTGAAAATGTTACAAAAACGGACAGAAAAAAATATTTTTGAGAGCTTCCGTTTCGTGCGCTGCTTAAACGGTTTAAGTTACGCAAAAATCATGTACGTAAGGTAAGTAGGAAGAAAATGGGTAGGTAGGTAGCCAGTTGACAGGTGCGAAGCCGCGTGGAACAGCTAGTTATAAATATAGTCGTGGCAATCAAAGAAGTTGGATTTGACAGCTATAAAAACACTTAATAATAATTTAACTTGATGCTTACTAATGATACTCGTTGTGATAGTGACTTAGATTTTCAATTTCTTACGTACAAAGTTATCGCGGCATGTATAATGACGATTATACACAGAATTTCCCAACAAATATTGCTGAGTACAAAAACCCAACTTAACCCAATTGTTTTAAAAATTGTGTTCTTCCTCTAAATGTTCGTAGTAAGAGTTACATTGATTAATATGCCTCCGGTAACGACCGGATATTAGTAGGCGACTGCGAAACGGAACACGTCTAAGGTAAGTATATAAATACAGGAACATTCGATTACGAGGCTTTTGGGGTCACATTAAGGTGACTTGATATAAAAATTAGGTTGTTTGAGTAAATAGGTTCAATTAACTTTTAGTTTAATAAAAATACAAAAAAATACTCGTTCGATGAAATGACTATGAAATATGTACTAATGCGATGCATGTTGTAGAATTAGCTGCCGTACGAGAAATTTAACAGATTGTAGGTAAAATCAAGTCCAGATGTTTTATGAATAAGATTTTTTCACTAAAATACCCATGATAAATAAAAAACCGGCCAAGTGCGAGTCGGACTCGCGCACGAAGGGTTCCGTACCATTATCGCAAAAAACGGCAAAAAAATCACGTTTGTTGTATGGGAGCCCCACTTAAATATTAATTTCATTCTGGTTTTAGTATTTGTTGTTATAGCGGCAACAGAAATACATCATCTGTGAAAATTTCAACTGTCTAGCTATCACGGTTCATGAGATACAGCCTGGTGACAGACAGACAGACAGACGGACGGACCGCGGAGTCTCAGTAATAGGGTCCCGTTTTTACCCTTTGGGTACGGAACCCCAAAAAGGAATTATAAGGGGATACCCTTAATTTTAAAATAAATGATATTATATTTTTAAATAATACGGTTAAAATATTCGTCAGAAGTATAAAAATGTTGTACTATAAACCAAAATATCCATCACATTTTCTGTGACCCACAAGTATCCGTCAATAAATTCCACTGCCGCACATAAAGCGCCATATATCCAGCATTATTTATTACAGTAAATAAAAACACGTTCGCAATTGGAAAATGCAGGAAATGCACGTTTCCGCTTTATTCAGCGTGCATGTAGATGCTTGAAGCGCTGCGCAGGTGCTCAAGCCAATCGGCTTTAAAATATAAACGAGAATGGAACAAATCTGTAAACGTTACAAAGGCCTTGTTCACATTAAAAATTTGCTGTTGTTGAGAACATTTTTTTGCAGGAATCTCATCTTGCGAAAGTTTGGATGTCACGCCAGAAAAGCTGACCAGAAATAGATTATAGTCTGGTATAGCACATAGGCTATTTTTTGTCCCAGGAATATGTCCCCTCGGGATAATTTTCGACTTTCACGCGGGTGAAGCCGCTGGCAGAAGCTAGTACCTAATAAAATGCACAGAACCATTTTGTCTTTACCGACACCGACTACCAAATACAAAATTTTAACACGTGTTCCTCAATTTTTGATTCACCTAATTCACATGAATTACAACAAAGCGTTCACAACCTTGCGTACAATTTATCACTAATTCACGTTTCTAAACGGTGCGACGTGTTTCCCATTCCAACACCAGTTTGAGACGCTTGAAACTCAGGCACAGGTGCCAAACACGAGCCACCCGGCTTTAAAATACAAACAGATCCGATGCAAATTTAATCAGGAAGCTTTACGAGGCTCGAACCACCTGATGTATCTATAGGTACTTATAAAGTTTTATACGCACATATCTGTCACGTCACCGTCATGTCACAGATGAGTCATACAAAATATAGTTTAGTAGAATACGTAGAGTTAGGTTCATACATGTACGAAAATATATTGGTGAATTAATCTGACGTCAACGTTAACTTCACAAAGTATTTGTAAGGTGCAGTGAACGTTTCCAACAGCTTCCAACACAACAGTACATTTTGATAGCAAGAACTTTGATGCTGAGTATAGCAAAGCAATGTACTTATGCAATTGATGAAGTTTATATGAAAATACGGTCTCAATAAATGTCGCGTCGCCGCTATGCTGAAACGTGTATTGTTACGAACAAAAGCTATATATAACGTAAATACACCTCGTCAGGTCGTGAAAGTGGACGTATATGATCGTTGACTTGATTGTGACGAAATTGATATTTGTGCACTCAACTTTAAAATAAGCGTCTATACTTTTATCTCTTTGCATACAAGAGATTTCGATGCCAAACACTTAAGAAGAGGCATTCCGCAATGAATGAGTTCGTAGTGTATTAAAAATTCACGTATGGAAATTCGCAATTTTCCTTTGCGTTGGATTATAAGGATGTGTTTCGTATCCTTTGTTACGCCATTACAACACAAATGGGAGTGTGTATATATTTTACCTTTGATGTAGGAAACAAACGGGCATTTATTACCGTGCTTGTTTACTGGGTTGCTAACGATTTCGGACTAAATATAGTACTTATATTAGTATTGTAGTCTTGTTTCTAAACACTGCTTTTCATCTAGATTTATGTGTCTAGAGTTAATCTGTACAGATCTTTTTAACCAAATTACTTGTCTATATCTATATTAATATTATAAAGAGGAAAGATTTGTATTTTTATATTTTTGTATGTAACAAAAAAACTTAAAAACTACTGGACCGATTTCAAAAATTCTTTCACTGTTGTGAAGCTACACTATCCCCGGGTGACATAGGCTACTTTTGATCCCTGTATTCTTACGGGAACGGGAACTACGCGGGTAAAACCACGAGGCGTCCACTAGTATGTAATAAACACAAAATGATAATATGTTTAAATTTGTTTGGCGAAATACGCTAAGAATGACCAAACCTGAGCATTTGAAAAGGATTTTCAATTGATTAAAGACGGATTTGGGAAACGGATTGAGACCACATAATCCCAAGATCGTATCTTCAAAGAGATAATCTTTTCCTGCACCTCTAAAGATTCCTCGTTGCTGTGCTATCGGCCATTTGATCTTAATTAAATCAAAATTAGCAGTCAAAACAATGCTTATCGTGTTGTCCCATCCATTCGTTGGAAGTAATAACAAATCCTCAATAATTGAGTTCTTATTTGTTTATATAAGCATGGTCTAGAATTATATGTAATGAGTGTTTGGATTGACCGAGTTTCCTCCGTGCCTCGGAAAGCACGTTAAGTCGTTGGTCCCGGCTGTCATTTGAAGATCTTTGACAGTCGTTACGGGTAGTCAGAAGCTTAAAATCTGACACCAGTCTTGCCAAGGGGTACCGTGTTACCAAGTTACTGGGTTGTGGAGGTCAGATAGGCAGTCGCTCCATGTAAAACGCTGGTACTTAGCTGAATCCGGTAAGACTGGAAGCCGACCCCAATATAGTTGGGAAAAAGGCTAGGCAGATGATGAGTGTTTGGATTGATACAACACCTTCTGGTAGTTAATAAGAAGGGATCATGTTTATACAACAATCAGCTATTAATTCTACTTGTCATAAATTTTGCCTTCTTGTAGTATTAATTTTAAAGTTTATTGCCACAAGGAAAATTCATGGTAATTTGGAAAAGGCCACAGAAACAACGCCACAGAAAAAAGTAAGCAAGTTAAAAATCAGATCTATTAACAAAAAAACAAATTTGAATCATGGATATTCTTCCGAAAATTAAATTTACTCAATCGCTTTTGGCAAACAAGATGCTGATCACAACTTGGGAATCTGTTGAGGGAATAGCATAGGACTGTGACCAAAATACTAACGCCACACCACAGATTGCACGGGTCAAACCATAAACTAAACCTTCTTCGTCTATCGCTCTTTTCTATAAGTGAAAACAGAATCAAAACCCGATGCTGGTTTAGTAGAAGTTAGTGGAGAAAAAGAAATGATGTCTACAGACGCGTACTGAGGCACTGTTTTATAATTTTAGAGATATGTGTTAATATTCTTATGTACCATGATCTTATAACCTTATATTATAATATATTATGTAGCACCCTAATATTTTAGCATGAAGCTATTTTAACACAATGTTACCCAAACATCAACATATTCAAATTCAATAGAAACTCAGTAATATTTGTATAAGCTGCTACCAATAATATGAACGTAGTAAAAACATGAAATTTTGGAATTCCATCAATTTGGCTTTGTTTTCGCTTTTCTATTAAATGTTTTCGACCAATTTCCCCGAAACTTTATTCCGAAAAAAAAATCTGTATAAAATATTGAAATCCTATGCAGTGAATTTTAGTGAAACAAGGTTGAGAATTTCTAAAAAGTAAAAAAAAAAAATATGAACATTCCGCAACTGAAAGCATATTTTTGTACTGGTATTATCATGATCAAAATAGCACTTCAAACAATTTGAAAATAGAAGCTACAATTCGTATTGAACGATTCTCAAATATTTCTCTGTATTCGAATATTTTTTCATATATGTTATATTGAAATCTTATTTCAAATCCTTAGGCACTTGAGAAATGGACTGCAAGGTGTCCACGCAGAGAATATGCAGCTGCTATATTCAAAAAAAAAATTTACAGAGTAAATTTTCAATTGAAAATGTACCACTCACAGGAGCGGGAATTATGATAAAGTTGAAACAGTAGTTTGAACTTTGTCATGATTAGCTTAGATGTTTTAATTTCAAAGTAAAATATTATTACGGCCTCTAGGAAGATGTTTACCAACTAAACGAGGTACATAGTAGGTTACAAGCGTTACCATGCACGGAGGTATATAACTGAACAAATGATTATCATTTGATCGGCCTAACTGGTTGCGAGCACATGCACAAAACGATCGGCATATTCAGCTTCAACAATTTGCTTCGAATAGTCCTCATTCTGGCCTGCGTTAGCGTCATAAGTGATCGACTTTGAGGCTGGAACAACCACTACGGTACGGATTTTGGTCCAGATCAGACTGATTCAAAGGTAGAAATAATCATTTATAGACACTGTACTTACTGTAAGTAAAGAGAGTAATTGTAATAAATGAATAAATTAATTTATAGCACGACGCATGCAGCTGAGTATAGATAGTTCAATTCATATTTGCGCGCGGCGCCATGTGCGCGCGCGCTTATTGTTATATGCATTTGTGTGTGCTTGTTGTATACATTATGCATTTGTGTAGCAATGGCGCGGCACATAGTGCCGCGCGCAAAGATGAGTTGAACTATCTATACCAGTATTTTAAATCGGAACTCCACAATCCAGTTACTGGCTAATACAATTTCCATTGGTAAAACGGTTGTCAGTTTTTCGGCTTTTTGAGTACCTATAATGAATATTGTATCTGGGAGGTGACGAACCGATGGAAGCGGAGTACTACCTAGTAGTAGTAGGGACTCCATTTTCCGCACTCAGACTCGCATTTGGTCCGTTGTGCGTGGGGAACCACTTATTTTTTATCGGAACGTTTCTTTGTAGTTTTGGTTTAGATAAAATAATGACAGTCACCACCAAAGACTAAGCGTGGTTTTCGAGACACAGAGGCGACAATATGTAATGGTCACTCGTTCAGGGACCGAACTTAGCAAGTGTTTTTAACATTGAAAATCGACTCGAGCTGCACGAGTAATAACTTCTGAAGTTATTACTCGTGCAGCTCGAGTCGCTTCCTCACTTAGTTACGGTCCCTTCTATGTCCAGCAATATTCAGTAAAAAGCTACTAATATCTGAACAGCATAATACGAACGTGACGCTGCATCCTTGGCACTTAAAGTGCCTCGGAACAGATGTGTGTGCCAGTAAATAACGCGTGCCACGCTCCGCTAATCTCTAAACAACGGAGAATTTACGGAGGTATTTCTGGTACGGGGCCGTGTTTCTGTTGTGAAAGCGTTTGTAGTTTGTTGTTTTATTAATATGTGTACTGAATAAATTCAAGTTCACATTATTCGTTGAAGCTAATGAATTAACAGCGTATCCAGGGATTTGTGGCTAAAATGACATTACTGCAGACTAATTTATTTTCCTTACTATAAACCGATTGCATTCCAATCATAGAATTTGCAAAACGTCAAAAATAGTCCAATCGCGTACCGCAATTTTTGACGTTATGCAATTTTAATGATAATATTATTGGAGTGTTCGTTATATTATTAGAATTAGCCTTTTGAACTTTGTTCTTTATCTTGTTTCCGTTTCATAGACCAAAAAAGCTGCATTTTGTCACTATTTTAAGGATTTTTTTGAATTAAGAATTTGAAATTGAGTATGTTTGAAACTCTACTTTAGCCTGAAAAGGTGTCAAATTTTATAAGCATTTTCAGTATAAAGTATAATTTAACAAGTTCTTACGTCAGAATACTCAATTCAGTAACTTGCCCTTAATCTACATGCCATACTCTTTAGAGAATGTCCAAATCAGAAGAGACCTGTTAAAGTCCAACTCAGTTTTGGCTCTTATACTTGCAATTAACAGCAGAATTGGAACAGAATTCACTCTATCCAAAATTTTTGCATTCCGTCTCGCGACCCTTCCATCCCTATAAGCAATATTAAAAGATTATAGACTCAAAGAAAACATAATTACGCTACAACAACGTCACAATAGCAAAAACCGGCGATGGCGGAAGTAATAAGCGTCCGTGTTTTCACACAAAACAGTGAGAAATGCAAATTGTTTAACGAACCCGGCCTTGGGGCACACTGGGCGTGCATTTGTATTAAACGTCGCTTTGTGACGGAATTATGTTCGCAGTTTACAAGATAGCTGAATATTGGTGGTGATAGGAATGTGACAGTTTTTGATAATTTGAACGAAGACAAAAGACAGAAAGATAATAAATAAAATCGGCCAAGTGCAAGTCGGACTTGCCCACCGAAGATTTCGTACAAACCTCAGCTTAAAGGTATTATAGACCTGATTATTTGATATGAATTAAAATTAAAATAAAATTCAAATAATACCTCTACGCGTTCATGAGGAAAGGGGTAGTAAGTTTAAAATTATTAAAATATTTTTATTTATATGATGTAACTAAAAATTTACGGTTTTCGCAATTATTCCTTTATCTGTGCTATAAGACGTTACTTAGTACCAAATTTCAAGATTAAGTTCACGGGAATTACCCTGTAGGTTTTGATTCCCTTGCAGGTGTCGAAAATTTGCGGCATAAACGGCTGTATCTTTTGATTGCGTTGGCTCAGAGGTTTGATTTTTTCACAGCTTTAAGGGACAGTAGATTTGAGTATTTGATATAAATTTCAGCTTGAGAATCCATGCGTTCTTGAGAAAAAGGGTCTTGACAGACAGACGAACGGACGGACAACAAAGTGATCCCACTAGGGTTCCGATTTTTCCTTTCGAGGTACGGAACCCTAAAAATTTGGTTCCTGTCCTTTCATGACATGTTGGTATATTTTATTAACATCAGGCATCTTCTGAGCTCTTATATTGTACCGTAGATGTCATCCATCGCTTACCATCAAACAAGACGATAGCGGTCTAGTAGCCAGCACTCATCCTACTTAACGTATCTTACGTTTTTAATATTATAAGGGTGAATGTTTGGATTGATAGATGGGTGTTTGATTTGGCATAGATATCGATTATAATATGGAATTGCACAAACACTATTTATCCCGGTATTATATTGCTGTGTAATAAAACCACGCGGGCGAAGCCACTGGCAAATGCTATGAAAAAAAATAAAAAAATATCGTCAATGAAAAATTGAAAAAATGAATCGAAGTCATCGCGTTAAATACCCGTGGTATATTGTTTCTCAATTATGAAACGCGAAAGTTTTAAAGTTAATAATGGAAAATTTATGGAAAAATCCCAGTCCAAGTCCAAACCCAGCATTAGTATAACGTAATTGTGTGTCTAGAGTATGTAGTTTTGGTCAAGTTTATATTTTAACGCCAGAAAATATATATTTTTTTTATTATGGGCCTGTTAAGTTTTTCTTCTAAAAGTAAAATTTGTATAAGAGTCTGCAGTCGGACCGCTGACACATTTCAAATTGTTTTTTTTTCAATTTTCTATTGCTGAACATCTGGTTTAGTATTGCTTCGAGTAGATACATTTTTTGTATGCCTATATTTTAATATGAGTTTATTATAGAAGTTACTTTTGCTCAAAAATTGAAATGAGTTAGTATGAATTTAAATTAACTATGCGAGAGCTTGAATTGCAGCAATGTTAAGCTGTTTAAAATTTAATTTGTAAAGTACTGAATAAACTTTAATAATGAAATAACTTAACAAGAGTTGTCGTGTATTGTAATATATTCAAAGTTATGTTCCAAGTTGATCTTGTACGGACATCAAATATTTGTGTTAACCCTTGATGATATACAAAGATTGTTTCGGGGATATTTGTGCTCGGCTGATAGCAACAGACGCGCCTCCTATTGGAATATATGGAACTTAAGCAGAACTAGTGGTATTTTGGTGTGCTACCGGTAAACATCTGCCTGAACCTTTGGAAGATACATATTTTTGTTCAAAAAACAGGAACTACATAGACCGTTCACTTCATGAACAACTTCCATTAGCCTTTTACAACTCAAATACTGGAAATTAAATCCTTGGGTAATTCTCTGTCATACTTTGAAACTCCTAGATATCTATAACGACTGTTGGACAATACCTAGTTCGTCTTTTGTGCTATGCTCAATCAAGAGCGCCGATGTTAAAAGAACGGCAACTGATAGAGATAGATACTCAAGCGGCTAAATTATCGCAGAATTAATGTGACAAATTGTCAAGCACGCGTTATCTGTTGTGATTTGTTGAATACATTTTCAACAGC